>CM074958.1:18563190-18607333 GCA_037577455.1 Pangasius macronema
CCTTTTTCTTCTTTTGACATTTTGAAGAAGTTCTTACAACCTGGTTACAATCCACCAGTGCAAAGTGTGAATACTTGGAATATTTTCCCTGGTCTTAAGATTTTGATCAGGAGTGTATATATAGCTTAAGCCATCTATCATAATTCAGGGAATTTGACCAAGAGCTGTAATAAAAAGCCATACTGAGATAGTGAAGATCATTGTCCACTTTCAGGCAGCTTGGCTTTATTCATATGACTCTGAATGAAGAATGTGCTAGATCTTGTCTTTGATCTTTCTTTGCTTCACCTGAGAACCAGCTTCATATGCAGCAGCACATCTAAATGCACAAATGCTATTTTTGCAATATTTAGGTGTTTGAGGAAGCACCTATACCTATACAAACTATACATAACCATACGTAATCTGAGATTATCAACTAAACTTGCTCCAATGTCCTGTGCTGGACTAGTGTCACCCGTTCAGGGTGTATTCCCACCTTGTGTCCAGGCTTTCTAGGATACATTATGGATCTACTATAACCAAGATAATGCTGTTATTGAACAGAGGAACGAATTAAGGAATGCACTTACTTTAGTCATCCTTTACTGGATCAACACTGGATCACTGTTCATACCTGATTATTATACCTGATTTATAATAATCAGTCCACAGATCTTGCTTTATGTTTCCTGAAGGCTGCACCGAACACGCCACTGTATTATCAATAAAATGCTTGCATTTCTACACCGCCTCCTCTTTAGTAGGTACACATGTGCTATGCCAAATAACAACTTCTCAAACTTTGTTGGAAAAATGTAGTCAATATTTAAAATATAGATATTGCAGAATAGCAGTAATAGACAAGGGAAAAGTCTTCCCCTTCCTCCCTGTTGCGTTGCCCCCAAACATTATATATACATCATATAGTATATATGAAGCACTTGATATATACAAACCACACTGATGTTGTGTTCCTGGAACAGTACATTTATAATCTTTCAGCAAAAACACTTTGGTAATTTATTTCTTTTTTGCATTGCATCATACCGTTCTCTGTTTTACTTCATGGGGAGGCCATGTCATTTTTGAAATGGTGCCAATACACTCCCCGATGGTTGTGTGTATTTTGTAATTTCCTCTTATTGAACATCACACTTAGTGAGTGCTACTGACTGCCTCGGTCATGTTGACGTAATGTTCCATGTGTTTCACATTCAAGACAATACTAAATTTATACAGTACAATAGTGTGAGATGTTGCAGTAGGACATTCATACAACACATATGATGTGATATAGATATACTGTGCTTTACCCAGTGAATACAAAGACATTTGACAGATGTCTTTTTGGCCCATATGAACATTTTTAATATGTTGCTTCAAAGATATAGAAAAGATGAATATTGTGGTCATGCTCAATACATCAACCTTAGTATGGAAACAGACCAAAGACATTGGTCCTCATTTATCAGCCTTTTAGTAAAGTTGTGTGTACATTTTTTTGTCCAAATGAAACGAAACATTTTCGCCAAAATTATGAAAGTTTCGCTAACATTGATTTTCTTTGTCTATGTCCGTATATTGATACAGGCCAAGCAGCCGTAAATTACCAAGCATGTTGGTATGGCACTGGTGGTTTACATTTAACGATGCCGACAAAGCTCACAGAGAGCTGAAAAGAACAAAATACCAATAAAATGGTGAAAGAGCACCTTCTAAGTGCAGTTAGTGCTAAATCTTCCAGTACAATTCCAGTTCAGCTCAGCCACTGCAGTGCGTCGGCTACTGAAGACACTAACACATCTTCTTTTTATAGGGTGCCATTACTTTTGCTCTGAGTGAATGGCTGTTCTTATTTTGTCTTAATTTATGGATTTTTGTGGATTTCTTTAGGTCATTAATATAAACAAATTCTCAAACATTTGTGAGTGAAATTTAAATGAATGTAATCTGTTTTTAAAATGTCAGTAACTTGTGCCAATTATATCATCTGAAGCTAATCAACTGAGTCTCCTTATATTATAAATTGAATTAGAAATGTAATTGTAAATATAAATTTACATATAATCAGGAGTTCTTGTAGTATACAAACTTTTTTTTTAAACTGGATTTTTATGAATACCATATTTCTTGTCTAAATATTTCTAAATTAGTCTGTATCCAGCTTGATAAATGAGGCTCGCTGTCTTTTTATGGGCCAATTTAAGTCAAGCCAGGCAGGCCTAGTAATGACCATCAGACATTGCTCACAGCATGCATTCACATTCTGGTTGTGTTGGATGCAGAATGCTACTATTTCAGTGAATTTGCTTTTCTAATTGGTTTGTTTAGAGGCCATTCTGAGTAAAGCAGCAAACCAATGATGCAGTGTCACTTGGACATACAACCAAAACACTGATTAGAACTGCCAGAACCACACATCAAGACTCTTGGAAGTCTGCCTGATATAAAAATACTTCATGTTTTCCTCTAAGCAGTCAATAAAATTTTGCCACTCAGAAGACCCAGTAATTGAGCTTCATGAGGAACGCCAGTGCACCACTGATCTTCCAGTGCCAGTGCTATTGTATGAGCTGCAGTATCTTAATCTTTTGTCTCCTGAATCTTAAGGCATTTGCTTGAAGCTTTCAGTGAGGAAAGAGAAACAGTGCATGAACAACAGGAATCGGTACATTATCTTTGGCTTCACCCAGCCCATTCTAAGATAACATAGCCCCCAGCCAATTTCTGCCCTCACCTCTCTGGTGGAGTTCTCATTGTGTCACACTCACAAAAAAGCAGAAACAGCTGCTTGTTTGCAGGGGTCCAGCATTAGCACTCTCTCAATTTCTCACCCGCAATGAAAAGGATTGAGTGACCATTTAGCCAGAAAACCTTTGTCCTGTTGGTACAGGGGTATGATCAGAAATCATGTTTTCTGTTAAATATCTTGCATGTGCCTGTAGACATATCAGCATGTGTTGTGTGTTTAAGCCTTACTGCATGAGTGAAAAGCAAGTAAAGCACTAAGGATTTAGGTAAGAATTTAGGAAAGTAGACGTGAGAAAAGTTTCTGGATTATTTGACCTACTTACGATTGAGACACTGTTGAACTTCTGAACCAGCCAACAGATGTCTGTTATTATGCTTGCAAATGCAAACGGACCTTTCAAAAAGTACAGACATATGTATTTAGCATTTTGTTGAGCCCAAATATGAGTGAGTCCAGGGTACTGAGGTTAAGATTAGAATTAGGGTTTGTTACACACTTTAAAAAAAAAAAAAAGGTTTCCAACTGGCATCCCATTCAGGGTGTATTCCCATCTTATTCCCAGCGTTCCTGGGATAGCTGCCGGATCCACCATGACTGTGACCAGGATAAAACGATTGCTGAAATGAATGAAAGAGTGATTGAATGATACAAGATGTTTGTGTTTGAGTGTGTGTGAGTGAACTCTGGATGCTCTTTCATTATAAAGTGGCAGTCAACTTAATCAAGGCCATCTTACCACACACTTAAACATGCCCTTGAAATGGTGTCCTCCACTTCATACCCATTTTCCAGAAACCACTATATTGAACATGTAGATGCAGTTTCGCTGTAGGGCAGGAATGAAATGTTCAATTTCAGCTTTCAGTCCTAAGTGCCTTTTAATCCTTCATCCGTGGTAACCTAATAATGCTTTACATTATCGCTCCATAGAATCATAAATATTTGATATACACATAACGAGTGAGCCAACTTTCTGACTCCTAAGTAAAAGAAACATGTCAGTCCTGCCACAGTTCAAATGAAATTGAAAGACTTGTGTTTCTCTCCTTGCATATCTTGTGTCAAGTAGTTGAAGTAGTCACCAGTAAGGCCAGCAACCAGAAGGAAATGTTTATCTAAGAGTGCTGTGCGGGAGCTCGTATTCTCTGCTAGATAGAGACCCAGAGCGGAGTGAGCTGTCCTTATGCTTTCTTTAGTCAAGCCAAGTCTTCATGGAAAATCGCTTTGTCTATGAGGCACGTCCTCAGTCGAACGCTTTGCTGCCTCAGGTTGGAACCATCACCGTGCTTATGACTAATATCACACTAGTGTGGAAGGCTTAACATGTGGTAAAGTGGTGTTTATTAATATAGTACCCCCTGATAGATTGTAAAATATCTGAAGGAGCTTCAAGACCTGAGATTTTAAAAGGGGGAACATCTCAGCTGTGTGAGCTCATCTTCCTGCAGTTCTGTGCTTTGTTCTTTAGCTTATGGGCTTGTGATCTAAATATATTGGGTACATGAGAGTTATAATCTACTAGCTTTAGGCCCGAAGAAGACTGTTAAGTACATCAAGTGGTAATTATTCTAATTGCATCAATATGTTTGTGTAAATCTGACAAATCTATTTAAATCTGTAGGTTTTGTCTATTTGTGCATACATGAATGTACATTGTTCTTATATAATGGGTATACAGTGAGTATTACAGAATTTCTTAGGAAACTTACTTCTTAGAAATTGTATGCCTAACTTTGCTCTTTTGTATGCTATAAGTAGTTAGAAAAGTTGGATGAAGATCAACAAAACTGGTTGTTTTTGCAGTTTATTTCAAAGCAAAACCCAGCTAAAGTGTCTCTTCAGGCCTTGCATCCATCTCTTACTCTGACATGATTTCTAGCCTGTGTTCTCTGTCTGTAAAAGTCATTATATGCTTTTTTCTTGCTTCCAGAGAGGTAGAAATTGTCTTCATGTATGGCAGTGTGTCTGGATATAGCATGTTGAAGAGAGATGAATGCCCAGTGTAATTGCTTAATGATGCAGTGTTAATAGTGGGAAAGGTTGTGTGGTCCTGCTTCAGACATGTTTCCTTCCCTATTCCCTATTCCCTATTCCCTATTCTACTCTTCTGTATGCGCAATAGATTTAGGTTGTTTTAATACATGCATTGGCTTAATAAGCACTGGCTTAGTACATGTACTTTGAACAATGACAATAACGTTGAATCTAATCTAATTTTATTTTTTTAGATTAATGGGATGAGTTTACTGAGTCTCTGCTTTCCACAGGTGAAAGCAAGGGATGCTGATGGTGGCTCGTTTGGCTCTGTGTCCTATTCTCTGGGCTCTGGACCTGGCATCTTAGCCCCTCCTCATTTCACAATCAACAAAGAAAGTGGACAAATCTGTACCAGTGCAAGTCTGGACCGTGACCAGGGCCCTGCCAGCTACGACTTTGCCGTCACAGCCGTGGACGGGGTAAATCAGTTCAACGTCATCAACCAGCAACAGATTTGCAGCTTAATATGCCACACCATCTTCATTTTACTGTTGAAGCAAAGCTTTAACATTTTAGACTTATCTCCATCCCAAGTAAAACTTTAACATCTTAAAACAGCATAGGAGCATCGCAGACATTCTGACAGCCAGTATCTAATTACAAACTGAATCGATTAGACTTACGTCCACTTCAGTACAGCATATAGCTACCCAAAAACGAGACATTCATTGTGTGAAGAAATTACACTTAGACAACTTCATACAGACTGACTTTTTTAAAACAGTGTGCTTGTTAAACTGTAATTGTGTAATACAACATCATCTTTCCAGGACGTTAGCTTAGGCAAGGTTAAAAATATGAAACATTGCATGTTTGCCAGTCACAGCAACATCTGATGGGTTTTCCCCAAACTGCTACACATATTACTATGTACAAACCTCTACTCTTTGGATGCAACATAATGTGGAAAATCATATTTATAAAGAATAATAATCTTTAGTCCTTACACTAGCCAGCTAGCTAACATGAGCTAACCTGACAGGGTTTCTGAGTAATCACATTCATAAATATTTAGAATCCTCAATGCTAGCTAGCTTCCCAGAATATTAGAATAAAATCTTCCCTCATCGAGTGCGTTCGCCAAACAGTGGGAAGTGGGAAGAATATAATGGCAATCATATATGCACATTTCAGACATGTGTTAGTCAACTAGCAAACATGAGCCAATTGAAAAGGGTTCAAGAGGACTTTTTAGTCATATTTATAAATGTGATAATCCTTAATGGTAATTCTAGCCAGCTGGATAATCTATGCTAACTTCACAGGGTATCTGAGAAAACATTACCTTAACATTACCTTTGTGAGTGCAATAATGAAATGTCTTTTCGGTTTACAGAAACTTTTGAGATTAAAAACACTCATGTCTGTCCCAATCAAAGAGAAGCCCACCAAGCATGGTTATGAAGGCTAGAAATTTTGTTCTACTGTATACAGTATGCATATATGAGATGACACGTTAGCTTTCGGTTTCCCAGATTGGTGGCTGTCAAGTTAGGAAGGAAGTAGATAATGCCATGGGAATTGATAATGACTAAATTGGGAGAAATGTGGGTAAAAATACATTGACATAACTTGATGCTAATCCCTACAGAAGCTGTGCATCAGAGCTTCTTTGGCTAGATAAGCCTTTGTAGGAAGGCATTCAGGATTTTTTGCATTCAAGAAGGCAGGGGGAAAAAAGCTCAGGAGGAAACTTGGAATGAGTCTTGTGGTAATGCTTCAAGAGTTGCACAGCATCTTGTGCCATGGCAGCCTAAATAAAGCTTAAAATCATTGTGCAGCAGCGAAAGGAAATTGCAGCAGACATGTTAAAGCAATCTCAGAGAGCGGAGCCTTAAAGAGCTGTAATATTTAATAAGTTGGAGGCTTGCCTTGCTTTCTTCCTTGCCTAAAAGAAGAAGGCTCTGTAGTATTCACTGCGCACACAGCGGTAGTCTTGTTATCCTGACAGATTGGAGTACTCTCTGGAGAAATTATCAATTTACCTTTACCTTTAAAATGCCTGTGCCTTCAGGGAACATCTAACTCCATTGGAACATTAACCCAAAGCTATTATAAGCAGATATAATATGCCTTGTCTTACTGATTCTGCCAAACTAGGGTAAGAGCTAGGATTCTTGTTCCCTCAGGGTGGCCTGAACTCTGTTGCCTATGTGCACGTCGACCTGGTGGACATTAACGACAACTGGCCAACCTTCTACCCCGTGCACTATGCTGTGAGTCTAAGTACTCAGAGCAGTCCTGGCACCTCTGTTGTCCGGGTGACGGCCCATGACCCCGATGCAGGAGAGAATGGCAGGATTATATACCGTACAGCACCTGGGGGAAGTTCGCCCTTCTTCACTCTGAATAAAGACACCGGTGAGTTGAGCACCATTAAGTTTTAATCGTACATAACATATGAATATATATAAAAATGTACAATCTATGAAATACAAAAATTAAATTTCTTTTTAAAGGCCTGCATTGTTTGAAGGCTGACTTATAGGTTGCTGGCACTTAGCTCGAGCTAATTGAGCTGTTTCATTTTTTAGGAGTGATATCACTATCACGCTCTCTGCATGGCAAGGCAAACACAGTCATCGCAATGGTGGTCTCAGCCCAGGACGGGGGTGGCCTCACAGCTCCAGTAAATGCCAAGGTCAACATCAGCATTGTGGCTGGTCTGGTGGCACCTCCTGTGTTTGAACAGGCTCAGTATTACTTCACTGTATCTGAAGATGCCCTACGTGGGACCCAAGTGGGCACTGTGCGTGCCAGCACCAAGAATGGTGAGTGAGCTGAAGAAAAGGTGTTTACTGTGAGGCCCCATGAGTAGACAGAGCAATAGTAGTGCTCACACATGATATAACTCAGGGTCCATACTCAGATTCATCAGTCCCTTTGGAGCACGTGACCAAACGTGATGAAAGGCGGCGTTCTTTTTTTTTTTCTTCACTCGACACCACTTGTACAAATAGGCCCTGGGCCATTGTACACACCTCATTTAGATTCAACATTAATCATACATTCCATTTTACCACTTAAGTTTTTTAACAATTTTCTTTGGACGTTCATAGTACTCCATCATGGTTTCATGTGATGAAAAAATAACTTTAGGTTTTAGAGTTTATGTGCTGAACACATTTGTAGATAGATCAGGCTCTGGTTCTTGTATTCTCATTTGCTTTTTCTGTCATTCCCCACCTCTCTGTCTCTCTGTCTCTCTCTTTCTCTCTCTCTTCAGGGGTCTCAAAGGATGTTTCCTACACCATCTGCTCTGGCGACCCTACTGGTTATTTCACAGTGGATCCTGAGACAGGTGTATTGAGAACGAGTCTACCACTGGACCATGAGCTCCAACCCATTGTGGAGCTGGAGGTTCAGGCACAAAGTGGGAACCCGCCAGCTTTTGGTCAAACCCGTGTCCATATCACAGTGGTAGACGTCAATGACAATGCTCCCACCTTCATCCCATCATCTTCTGAATCTCTGATTCTTCTTGATGATACAAGAATGGGCACTGTGGTATATAAGATTCAGGCTGAGGACCTTGACTCTGGTGCTAATGGTGCGTTGACCTTCGACCTGCTCTCCAGTGGTGCTCAGAGAACCTTCAATGTGGACCGTAGCAGTGGAGAAATTCGTCTGATTGGAAGTTTGTCCTATGAGACAGTGCCACGTTATGATTTGCAGGTACTTGCCAAGGACATGGGAGCACCCCAGCTCAGTGCCACCTTCACCCTGGTGGTGCATGTGCAGGCTGAGAATAGCCAAGGGCCCGTGTTTGACACCCTCAGCTACCGCGTGGAGCTGAAGGAGGGCACGCCGCTCAACACCCGTTTCCTGCAGGTGCGTGCGCTCAATAGAGATGGTGGGATCGCTTCTGGATCCGGCACTGCAGTCCCTCTTGCTTACCACCTGCAGACAGATGGAGACGCAGCAGGCTTTGGCATTGTCTCAGACAGTGGCTGGCTGTTTGTAAAGAGCGCCCTGGACCGTGAGGTTAAAGAGGTGTACCTTCTCACGGTCCTCGCCACATCTGGTCATGGGCAGCTGAAAAAGACAGGTAGTGCCACTGTACGTGTTTCAGTGACAGATGAAAATGACAACTCACCTCGCTTTACCCAGGAGAGAGCTTTCCTGGCTGTAAGAGAGAACCTGCCAGCCGGATCGGGCTTTGGCCGGGTGCCTGCTACAGATCGAGACACCGGGCTCAACAGCCGCCTCATCTACCGACTCCTGCACCCAGATCGCCATTTTCAAATCAACTCACACACAGGTGATCATCATATACTGTGCCTTCCTACTTCTTAGTGTCCTCTGACATCTTTTCAGGTACAGCCACCAAACCTGATGAGTTGCTTGTGGCTTTTCTGCTGATGTTCCATACCTTTTCAAAAAAGTAAAAATAAAAAGTATTTTCTATTACAAATACATGGTAGAATTGATACCAATGATCGGTCTGATAATGTGCTAATTTACTCTTGCTCCAGTACCAGCATCCAATACCACGTGATACTATGAGATGTAATCCTATTGAGCAGATGACACAAAATGACAGCGACCTGGAGATATTTCAAAATTAATGGCAATCAATGCCATGCAGACTGCAAACTGTGAAAAAAAATCAGTGCAAGGTGCTGTGGATTTGAGCAAACACTTAGTTATTCATATTTGTGAGAGTAGAGCAGTGACGTGAGCTTGCAGAGAACCTGTTAGCATGTGATAGAGAGCACTTCAGTTCTGCAAGAACACTTAGCTTTACATTTTGTTCACCAGCCAATGATGGCACTGATTGCTAAGTAGGTTACTCATTTTAATATTGGTATTGACAAATGCCAAGAAAAAGAAAACATGTACTCAGTCTAAAAATAATGGTATTGAGTATTGTATCAGTCGTAGAACGTATTTATAACGTGAACATTCTCACAGCTAATGTCAATATGCTATATACAAACTAAAGTTCACTTATACTTTAAACTATTTCCACTTTTAATTAGACTATACAGGGCTTTTTTAGTGCTTTTCCAGTTCCATTTTGCACTCCAAATGTTTCAATAATTACAATGAAATAATTATAAATGTAGGAATGTGATAAATGGCCCTGAGCCTATTGTGCTCTGGATTTTCAGTGCACAGTGATTATAGAGGTATACGATAAACCATTGGAGCATGATAAATGACACTCAGTCCATTTGATTCCACACGTTCACTCAAAGCGGAAGGCAGAGGAATCTCCAACAGCTCCTAGTTTATGATTCTGTCACCACTGGTACTGAGAGGAATCACAGGAACATCTGGGTTGGGCCATCTGTGCGATCAAAACCTTCTGTCACCAATACTTCACTTCTAGCCCCTGCTGTCTGTAGATTATTCATACAACCTCTCCATCAATCCCTCTCTCTTTTTCCTTCTCTCAGTTTGTATCTCTTTATCTGCCTCTCTTCTTCATACAGGTGGTATACGTGCTTGCTCCAAAATATTTCTCAGATTTTAAGCAGATTTCCTATAAGCAAATTAATGTCTGAGTTCAATAAATACTGTATTACAGATTTAATAAAGATTAATTAATTAAAAGACTATTTTTTTTAAAACAATGCACTCTCCACAAAGCACAGACATAGGCTATGTATATATTAACTACTAAATAATAGTGATATATTTATTTAGCAGGAACAGTAAACAGTACAGTGCCTGAACCTAGATTCAAAATTTCATAATACAGTTTGATATATGTTATAATATGTAAGGAATAAAATGCGGCTGAATGTGCTGTTATGGGAAAATAATTAACGCAGCAAGGTATTTCTTTTTAGTGTGTGATGTATGTAGGCATCTGTTAATATGCTTTTACTGAGGTTTTTTTAAGTGTAAACTCAGATCTTACTGAACAAATTTGGAACACCATTAAATAATGGGAACACCATCACTGCATGTTGCTTTGGTACTCTGATATCTACATGTATCTATATACTGGTCTCTGTGTCTCACTGTGCATTCATTCACCCATTGATGTTCCTATCCGCAGGTGAGATCAGCACTAGGTTAGCGCTGGATCGAGAGCACCAGTCCAGCTACCAGTTGATGGTGGTGGTACAGGACAGTGGAACTCCCCCTCGCAGTGCCACTGGGACAGCCTTCATCACGGTGCTGGATGAAAATGACAATGCTCCCTTCTTCACCCGCAGAGATCTTCTTATGCAGGTGCGTGGAAGACTGGACGTAATGCAAAAATCATGATGTGGAAGTTAGTGTGTCATCTGGGTTAAAGTTACAGTGATGACAGTGTTGTCTTGTGTGTAGAAAAGTCATTTTGCAATAATAAGCACATGTATAGTACCCCTAAACTTGAAAACATGGGTGTAATGGTTAATTCCAATTATATAAATTGTTTTTTTAGGTCAAATTTGTCTACTGAAGTTACTTAGGGAGGACTATGTTTGATCTCAGTGATTGAGCAAAATAGGCTCAAGGACTTGAAAGAATGGCACTCCAATAAGGGAAATTCTTAGACGAAGGCAAACTTCAGTTACAGAATCCACATGCTAAGCTAATAGCTAGCTAACTTACCCGTTATGATGAACAAAGTGTGACCATGAATGTCTCTGAGGTTTTCTGACAATCAAGTCGTAATAGTTACCTAACTTAAGCAGGTAGTGGTGGATAAGCAGTGGGTTTGGGAATTTTGTATATTCAGCCATATTCATAGAATGAATTTGAGGAATGTAGAGGTGTAGATCTATGACATTTTAGTTGTTAATTATATATATATATATATATACAGTTAGTTCCAGTTCACTGTGTGTATTACTCCACTTGTCTTTGTTCACCATGTAAAATTCCACTTCATAGTCCGAATATAATGTTTGACTTAAAATATGAAAGCTCATCAGATGAAAACAGAAGCCAATTTCACTGGAAGCACCTTTAATGGGAATGTACAAATCAATGTGGCCTAGCCAGCTAGCTGAGGGTCTGTCAGGATCTATTTCCACTAACGGAGCAAAAATAAACAAAACTTTTGGCCATAATATGTCTGAAATGTCAGTTCCTTGATATTAATGTCTTGTTTATAGAACTGTTGTATAAAAGCAATATCACCCTCGCAATCATGTTGTTATACTGAATATCAGCATGGCTGTGATTTGGCGTAGGCATGAAGCTGCAGACTGAGTGCCAATATTCAGTATTAATAACATGCTCGTGCAATACTGCTTAAATGAGTAACATTTATGAACTTTTGAGCAAATTAATGAGTAGAAAATAAGTTTGTCAGTATGGACTGTTTATAGTGGTTTATGTAACACAAGTAATATTATCGCCAATGTTGATGATTGAAGCTGCTATATTACTGAAGAGTGTGTGTGTGTGTGTGTGTGTGTGTGTGTGTGTGTATGTATAGGTATTGGAAGGACAGCCATCAGGGGTTTTACTTGGCACCGTCACTGCCAAAGACCCAGACGAGGGAGAAAATGGGACCGTTTTCTACTCACTGTCAGGTGAAAGAGTCATTCTGGCTTTAATGTGGACAATGGGATCTCATTTTCAATATACCATGCCACATAAAATATATTGGTTGTGGGATTTTTAAAATTGGTTTTTAAAATTGTTTTCCCACTGTTCACATACATAGTCCATATTAAGCCTATTGCAAGCAGCAGCCTGGAAACTTGGCTATTCCAAAGAGATCCCATTAACAGTTTACACTATATGGCCAAACGTTTGCAGACCTCTGACCATCAAACTCGTATGTGCTGATTGAACATCCCATTCCATATTTGCTGTTTTAATAACTTCCACTCTTCTGGGAAGGCTTTGCACTAGACTTTGGAGCGTGGCTGTGGGGATTTGCCCATTCAGCCACACGAGCATTAGTGAGGTCAGGCACTGATGTCTGACAAGGAGGCCTGCGGTTCAGTCAACATTCCAATTCATATCATAAGCGTTTGGTGGGGTTGAGGTCAGGCTTTTGTGCAGGACAATTGAGTCCTTCCACTCCAACCTTGGCAAACCGTGTCTTCATGGAGCTCGCTTTGTGCACAGGGGCATTGTCATGCTGGAACAGGTTTGTGCCTTCTAGTTCCAGTGAAGGGAAATTGTAATGCTACACCATACAAAGACATTCTAGGCACTTGTGTGCATCTATCTTTGGGGAAGAACCACATATAGTAAAAAACATGGCCATATAGTATATTTAACCTATCGTCTCTCTTATTCATTACTATCTAAAGTGATATTTTATTTGAATATATTTAATATGGCTTCTGTATGTTGGATTTGAAATCCCATGTGGAGTCCACATTGAGTCTGTCATAAAAATGAGCATGAGTGCTAGTCCAAAGGTCCATGTGTGTCTGTTCTCCCACTTTCAATATACTTAAAGTGGTCTTATTGGAAATAAGAATAACAAGAATAGTTAATGCAACAAAATCTTCTTTGCAAAGAACCAAGATATCCGACTCCGGAATAATCTGTCTGTACTGCATATTATGCTGAGCAGGTCTCAGGGCCGAACGCTTCTCTCTGCACCCCATCACTGGGGAGCTGCACTCGTCCTCCCCTCTTAGCCATGCAGAGAGGCCTGAATACACCTTCACCGTCATGGCCACAGACCGTGGCTCACCTCCCCGCAGCTCCACAGCTACTCTGAGAATACAGGTAAACAACCACATGTTCTGGCATTTTGTTTTTATTATTCCCTCAAACGTTTTTTTTGGTATTCACTTTCTTTTACATTCTTCTTTTTTTCTTCTTCTGGCTTACTTTTTGTTTGGTCTGTCTGCAATTTTAAAGTCTAGAATATTAATGTCTACAATAGTGATATTGATGTTATATTTCTGTAGTATGTAAGTATAACAAAGTTGCTTCACCAGTCAATACTCAGGTTAAGTAAGCAATTTCCCCCTGGGATTAATAAAGTTCTTTGAATCTTGAATCTTGAATCTTGAAGTAAGGAGTAAAACACAGTGGAGCATGCTGTTATAGGAAAATAATCAACGAAGCAATAGTGTGTTGTGTTACCACCCCGAAGTTCATTATTTTCAAACAGCAGCACATCCTAAAGTGTTTTATATGTCTTATATTGTAATATTTTCCCATTTTTAGTTTATTAAAAAAATAACACATCATACTTTTTATCCATTTATAGTTACATTTAGTGTTGTGGAACATCTGAAAAAACAAGTTCCTGTTATTACTTATGTTATAGCTATAAACAGTTATTCACTCATCATCCACTTTTTTGTCCTTTTTGAAGTTAATAAGACAAAAATGCAGCTTATGATGTTAAAGAGAAATCAAAAAAGCTCAAATATTAGCATTTTCAAAATTGACAAATAAACATTAAATCAAAATTATTCATTTTAAATTATTATTATTATTAATTATTTTATCAGTTTATATCACAGTTTATTGAATGTATATTGGATTGAATGAGCTTTTCCTATAGAAATGATAACGTTATAATGAGCTGCGGTACCGTCAAAGCCGCTTTTATAGAAAATTGTTCAATTGCTGACAAATATGCTTTGAGAATTCAACAGTGCTAAGGTGTAATAAGTAATAATCAGCCGTTATTATCTGCCTGCCACTTTCCTGGAATCTGTTGCCAAGAAAAAGACAAATTTTATGTCCTGAAAAAATGTGTCTACCAGTAGCTTACTCTCCAGGGTCCCTTTTTAATGCCAGCAGTTGTTTGCAACTGTTTGAATGATATCATGTGAAACTTTTGAGAATTCGAGAGAATCTTTCTCAGATGTGTTGCTGTAACTGTGTCTGGGCTCTTCTCTCTTGATTCAGAAGTGTTCAGTAGCTCTCTGGGCAATGAAAAAGTTCCTTGACTAAATATCCTTGTGACTGTTAATGAAGATAATGATTTATGGACGAGCTAAACTGAAACAGACTCGGCGGACAGCAGCAGCAGTAAATCTGTGCTTGGAAATGTTGGGAAAATCCTACACAGTGCAATTTTCAATCTTTTTATTTTCCCCATATGTGTTCCAAAATAAAGACGGAGACTGATAATTGATACTCGACCAGATTAAAGCAAGCTCCTTCGCCTGAGCCCATTAAGTCTGGTCGCTCCAATGCCATCAGTGTAAACATTCTGAAAGGAAGTGATCTCATGTTCATGTTCTTGATGGCGAATTCATTACTTAATGTGGAATTAATCACTCTAGTGTCATATTAGGTTTAAGGAGAGCCTTTGGCTCCATGTCGTTTTTTTCTGCCAGGGTAGTGAAGGTGTCTGCGGAGAGTTAAGCATGGCCACAGTCAGTAGTTCATTTATGAGCACCTGTGTTGCTGGCTAAAGCTCACTGTCTTTCCCAAACATCTCATCCCGTCTTTCCTGTCCTAATAGAATGCCATAAGTAATACATTTCTGTGTAGTCCCATGTTGATTTATTCACTGTGGTGAGTCTCAGACCCTAACTCAAACAGGCACCACATCCTCTCTCCGTCTGTCTGCTTGTTTGTCTGCTCACGCTTGTGTCTGCCCATCTGTCTGACCGTCTGGTCTTGTGTACGTCATTCCTTGAGTTTGTGTGGCTCTATATATATATCTGTCTTGTTTTCTGTTTTATTCTCTTAACTATTAAAACATGTCATATGAATGTAGAATGGAAAGCGTGCGGTTTTCCCATTAGACTGCATACCACTTGTTCTTTGAAGTTTCTCTGATGGGTTATTAAGGGTGTGTAAAAATCACCTGTTTTTAAAAGAATATGACTTATAGTGGATTTAAACGTTCAAACAATTTCCTATTTTGATTATGCTTTCTTTACTCCAGCATTATTTTTCCTGGCAGTTGCCGAGCCATCTGATTATCTATGATTAACGCCAGAAGGCTTGTTGTTTGAGCCTGTAAAATGGCCAAGAAGTTTTTTTTATCATTATTATTATTATTATTCGTGGGGAAACAAGAAGAAAAATGTTGTCCACAAAATGTTAGTGGTTTGATTTTATTTGCAGTTTTTTAAATGGCACAAACAACTGATTCTCATTTGTTTTCTTTCAAATAAAATGGAACAAAACATTCAGTTCTAAAGAAATTTAAAGGATTTTTTTTTTTCTGGCAGGTTCTCAGCTCTAATAAGGGGACCTCCACCTCCAACCAGGTCTCCATCTCGTTTAACCCAGTGGAAGGAGCGAAGCCAGGCTCAGTCATAGGTTCTGTGCGAACTCCAGACACTCACTCGCTTCCTGAAACGGGTCAGGTCACCTACACGGTAGTGGGCGGTACAGATCGGGATGGAACCTTTGTAGTAGACCGCCAAACCGGGGACGTGTATCTGGCCTGTGAGCTGGACTTTGAGCATGCACCTCGCTACACTCTACAAATTGAAGTGGATGATTTCTCCACGACGCTTCCCAGGAGCCATTTTGTCACTCTGGAGATTGATGTGCAGGACAGTAATGATCATTCACCCCAGTTCCCTGAAGATCCTGTCACCATTGTGGTGCCTGAGAACATGGAACCTGGATCTTCTATCTACACTTTTCAGGCTGCTGACAAGGATGGGAGCGGCCCAAACAGCGAACTGAGCTATTCTGTTATTCAGCAATGGCCCAGCAGCTCAGACCTTCTGCTGCTGGACCCCAGCACAGGCATTCTGACCCTGGGTCAGACTCTGGATCATGAGAACATCTCTTCTCTTCTTTTGGTAGTCCAAGCCACTGATTCAGCCCTTGATGTGAGTCAGCGACGCCATGGTAAGGTCACAGCCCGGATGTTTATTACAGACGTCAATGACAACGCCCCTGTGTTTACCTCACCAACTGTGGTCAGTGTCATGGAGGACCAGCCGGTGGGATTTGTCCTGCTATACATCATGGCCCAGGACCCGGATCAGGGTGAGAACAGTCGGGTGTCCTACCGCATACAGGATGGCAATGCTGAGGGCAAGTTCAGCATCAACCCCAATACTGGTAAGAAATGCTAAAACATCTAACCCTGTTTTATTTTACACAATACAGGCTTAAATGGTTCATTAAATTACTGTTTAAATGCACAGTTATAATCAGTGCTGGATGCACTCTCGGACAGTATTGCCACCTTAGCTCTGAACAGTTCGATCCTGTTTCTCCAGTTTCTTCCAACCTCTCAAATACAGTAGGTGGAATGGCTATGCTAAATTGTTGAATGAATGTGTCAATGTATGTGTGCATGATTGGCATCCCATCCAGGGTGTATTTCATGCCCAGTGTTCCAGGGAGATGCTCCAACGTGACCCCGACCAAGATAAAGCGGTTACTGAAGATGAATGAATGAATAATTTTAATTGATTTTTGTGCAGTGTAAATAAAACTACTGTCTTCACTGCAACTGCAACTTCACTTCACTGTAATGCTTTAAAAGTGGTATGGTTAGTGTTGGTGATGTTCATCCATGATGTTCAGAGTTTCAGTGGGGATCCTTGCTGAGCGTGTGTCGTGTTGTAGTCAAGTCATGTTCTGTTAAGTCCACGTCAATCTCAAGTCATCTTGCTTTACAGTTAAGTCAAGTCCCAAGTACTCAAAATAGAATTTTTTTCCAAAGAAAATTGCTTAATAATTCACCCCTATTGCTGTGAAACCTCTAAATTATCTGGTGCAACAAGATCTCAATATAAATATACCTAAATCCATTTCAGTTCCAGGTTGTAATGCTGCAAAATGTGAAACATTTGAGGATGCAAGCTACTGGATTTTACACATCAGAGCATATGAAATTCAGTAAAAATGTTAACATCCATGTTAAAGTCCCACAACCTGAAGTCCATGTCTACATATGGAAAGAGTCCAAGTCCAGGACTCGAGTACTATATCACTGTTACAGTGTTATGATGCAGAGCAGAGAGCAGTAGACATCATGCCCCAGACTGCTGGTAGCTATTTACTGCATGTTTATTTCCAGACAAACCAACCGACCGACAGACAGAGTGGCGTGTTTCTCTCCTCCGGCAGGCTTTGTTGTGAGCTCCACCAGGCATTGAACTAACAAGTCAGAAGACTGCACAAATATGGAAACAGTTCAAACATGTGCAGGAGCCTGTATGCCATGTGGGTTCAGACCCTGTTTGCACCACAATCCCTGTCTTTTTCAAACATTTTTTCCAAATTATAGCATCCTCACTGTCCCTTCTCACGAACTCTGTTGCCTGTACCTCAGTGTAATGTGTTTGGATTCATGTGAAGATGGGGAGTTTTCCTCAAAGGTGAAAGTTTCCCAGCATTAACTCCAGCATGAGCATGAAGGCAGACTCTTTACTCTGAGAGGGATCATCACAGAGTCAAAGAGGCTGTATTTTTTGAACTGGTAATTCTAACCAGATTAATGGCTCAGGGGAATCTTAGCTGACTGCTAGCGAGAAACTCAGTAGAAATAAGAACCAGAGTCAAAACAGCCTCCAGTGACCCTGATCGCTGCTGCTCGGCTAAACGGGTGTGGTGAGTTGTGCAAAAGCGTGAAATAGAGATCAGATCAATGGCTGTTCGTGCTATGCTGGCATCCCAGGCGAGGACAGCCCTAATTTCAGCAGGGCACGGCAGGCAGAGCTGTTGCGTGTCTTGAGCTCGTGTTTGCTCTCTCCCTCCCAGCGCTGAAATTTTCACTGTGGAAAAAACTCATAAACTGCGGGCTGTTACAGAGGCAAAATAATTCACATTCAGGTAGGGAAGGCTCAGTGTGGGGAGGAGTTATTTTCTCCTTCTTGTCTAGCCATCCTTGAGTTCTCATCTCATTTATGCACCACAGAGAGGCGTTGGCTCACCATGTGTGTTCTTAACTTTATGAATGTGGCAGGGAGAATCGCATGCAAGCAGCTCACTATGTGCGGGAACATGTAAATTGGGTTCAGCATTAAGCTCTGGGTTAAAGTGGCAGAAAACAACGTTATCAACTAATGATTTCAAAAGAAAAGTTATTAAGGTAGTTACATAAGCTGTTAAGTTTTTGTGCAATGAGAAACTCTCAGCATGGTTCCGCTCTCCCGCAGGGTCTCTCTCTATCCTGAAGCCTATTAACCGTGAGGAGCAGGCCCAGTTTAATCTGACTGTAGTAGCTGAGGATCACGGTGTCCCCCGGCTGTCCAGTACTCAGCAGCTGACAGTGCAGGTGATTGATGTGAATGACGAAATGCCCGTTTTTGAAGAGAGCATATATGAGGCTTTCGTCACTGAAAACCAGCCACCAGGCGCCACTGTGTTGGTTGTCTCGGCCTCAGATTTGGACCAAGGTAAGACGTAACCCTGTAGCACACTGAAGGATTCTAACCCCTTAATATCCTGTTATATTTTATATATGTTTTTTAGTTTATTATTTTTTTAATACTTTTTAATTCTAAATGATGTTATTCACTACTATGAAATAAATAATTATTTCAAGATATGTTACATTCCTGCTACAAATACCAGTTGATGTAGCTATGACAACTATTATGTATTGCTGTCGTGTAGTTTCATGGCATTTTGTAAACATTTTTCACACAGAGTTATAATAAATGTCCTGATTCTTGCCCTGTGTTAACTTAAGCCACACTATCTGCTCAGCTGCTGTCAATTTAACTTTCTCTGCACATTGGAGATTCGTCATGCGCCTGTCAAGCATGGGGCAAGCATTTTTGTTTATTAGCGTCATTTTCCTCTCACATCTCTGTCGTGCTTGCTTGAGCTTCACATGTGAATACCAGCGGCTGGTTTTAATTGATGGTAATGGATTTGGCGGAGTTAGGCCTGCATTCTCCAGGCCTTACTCAGGAGCGAATAAAACAGAAGGATTATAAACTCACTCCCCAGGAGCGATTAGGGCAGAAAACAGGTGATTCTCTGCCAGATTGTTTGCCTTTAGCACGCAACCTGGCATCCAAAAAACCAAGGGGAAGGCCAGTAAAGCCAACTGCTAATACAGCAATAGAAACAACAAATAAAAAACAAATAAAAAATGATCCAGCACAGCGCTTGCCTTTTCTTGTTTCGTGACAAACAGCAGTTGTGGCATGTGCCCTGAAAGCAACAATTAGAGACATGGATAGAGCCTAAAGAGTCAGGTTTAAGTCTGTTTATAGCATAGATAAGATTTTATAGATTACTTTAACATGTTTTTTTTTCCCTAACATGAATTTACATGTATCATGTATGGCATGTATGTAGCTGAAAATACTTCCTCTGGTTTGGTATTTATAGCTTAATTATTTTTATTTATTTATTTTAAGATTTTTTATTCATTAAAGTGCTCTATAAATGAATTTTTTAATTATTATTATTATTACAGGGAGCAATGGCATTGTGACATACGGAGGGCTGAGAGATGATGTTTTCACCATCCATCCAGTGACAGGTGTTATATCAACCACCAGATCCCTGGACAGGGAAACCAAAGAGGACTACACTGTGACAGGTACTGAGAGAAAATTGCTTGTTTACAGCATGATAGTGAGCAAAAAATCTGGCTCTTCTTTCAACAGTTGCCAAGCAGGCATGTAATTGCTTAATTCATGACTGAAAATGTGTTCAGTTATGCCAATTTAATGTCATAACACAGCTGCTGCAGGAAACGAGCAGGAAATTCTTTCAGAAGATGAAGTTAAAAAAAAAAACCCTCTTCATGTTAATCTTTGTTTTAAACAGTTTATGCCAAAGATGGCGGTTTTCCGTCTAACTTTGCCAAGGCCACAGTGCGTATCACAGTGCTGGATGAGAATGACAACAGGCCCGCTTTTGGCAGAGTGTATTACAGTCTTGAAGTACCAGAAAACCAGGAGCCGGTGACTCTGTTCACTCTGAGAGCAACAGATCGGGACTCAGGAGACAGTGGGCTTGTGCAGTATAAAATCACAGGTAAGAGCTGCTGGCACCATGAATTCTGTGTTCATATGTGTACAAGTGTTGTTCCTGTTTATTATATTTTATGCATCTTCCACTTTGGGATCATAAAAGTGATTATGTTGTATGTGGAATCATAAACTCAAAGTTGACAGCGGTTGTCACTAATTTTGTCAAATGGTCTAGGAAGGTTTTCAGTAATCCAACTATTTAATAGCAGTACTCCTAACAATCTCATACACAATGGCCCTGTGTATCTTTCATTCACAATGGCTTTGTGTATCTTTCATTCACAATGGCCCAGTGTAAATTTTAATTTGTGGAATACATTTTATACATACATAAAATACATTCTGATTTTAGAAGTGTGTACTTTGTATTTCGCTTTAAAATGTACCTCAAGATATACTTCCCATATATCAAGAACACCTAGGGTAAAAATTTACCTTGAGCCTGCAGCCTAAGATACATAGACATATGTATACATATCATAAAAGTGTCATACACATTTTGTCATGACACTTTATGTCCAGTTGTTTTGTTGGCCATAATATTTGGTGTATTGCAGTTGATGTCACCGATGCCACAAATGTTTTTCTGCACATTAATTTTATTATATAGGTAGATAGATCATTTTCTTTGATTGATTGATTGATTGATTGATTGATTGATTGATTGATTGATTGATTGACACATAAATAGTCCTTAAGTACAAAGATGTTTTTTAGAAACTTAAAGAAATTTTTTTCTTTAATTAATTGACAATAGTGGATAAATAACAACAACAACAACAATAATAATAATAATTCCACACATTTAAAACTACTAATTAGTAGTACTTTTTTTTTCCTTGTATAGGGTTCTTGTGTTCTGATCTTAAAGAAAAGGCTCCACAAGTTCGCTGATAAAGCAATCCAGATGAGTTATTATTTAAATAATACTATCCACATTTAATACCTTATAATTTGTATTGTTTTATTTATTTCTTAAGATGGGGACCCTTCAGGTGACTTTCATTTGGACAAGAAATCTGGTGTACTGTCCACCTCCAGGGCTTTGGACAGAGAGAAGAAAGCCCGCTACACCCTCACTGTGGAAGCTCGAGACCTGGGCACTCCTTCCCTGAGCAGCACTGCCACTCTGGACATCAGCATCCTGGACCTCAATGACAACAGTCCTGTTTTCGCCAGTAGCAGCTATATGGTGGAGATTGATGAGGATGCCCCAGAAGGCACATTTGTGCTTGAGGTGACTGCCATTGACAAGGACGAAGGCTCCAATGGCCAAGTGGTCTACTTCCTGAGCCAAGAGTCCAGGGGTATGTTCATCGTGGACCAGCACAATGGTCGCATCGTCACAGCTGCAACACTTGACAGGGAGAAGGTTGCATCCTACAGCTTCCAGGTGTTTGCTGTGGATTCCTCTGCTGGCAATCCTCGCAATTCCTCAGCTCAAGTGACTATTCACATCCTCGATGTGAATGACAATGCACCCTTCTTCATCACAGATCCCCTCATCATTAATGTGTCCAGCAGCAGCTTTGGCAGTCATCGTGTGCTGGCCACCATGCGAGCTGAGGACAAGGATTTCGGGGCTAATGGTTCTGTCTTCTATCGTTTTGCCAACCCTGTAAAAGGGTTCACCATAAACTCACTGACAGGGGACATTCAGGCCACTGAGAGACTTCATGGTCTCACCCAAAGCCAGAGGACACTCATAGTCCAGGCCATGGACCAAGGCAGCCCTCCACAGTCCTCACTGGGAGTGGTCGTGGTCTATATCCGAGAACAGAGTTACAGTGGAATCCGCTTCAGCCGCAACTCCAGGGATGTCAGCCTACAAGAAAATGCAGCCAAAGGTATGATTTCTTACACCTGGATCAGAGCTGGGTCCAAACTCCCGGGAGTTTGTAATATACTTCGCCCACCATGATGTGATCAAGCTGTATGAACGTGCCAGAATTTAGTCAGTACTAAACATCTGTTTGGATCTGCTGTTATGGATTTGGGACTGACAACTTCATACATGCAAAATGTATGACTATTACTCACCAGTGAATAAGTGTGCTAGTTACAGCCTTATGAGCCACTGGATTTATATCAAATGCAATTTTGGTTTAAATTGGCAAGAGCTTGTGAGAGTGGAGTTCTGGCACCTAGCAGAGGTGAATTTAAGTACTATAATTTGATAGAAATGTAATTTCTAATACATTCTACAGGAAATGCATTTAATTATCTAATGCAATATATCAGGGTCGCAAACAATGCCTAAACATCTGCCCAGTAGGTACACATCTCATTGAACATTTACACATTGACTTTAATAAAAAATTTAAATCCACACCAGCTCTGGGAGATGCATGACATGTAAATACACAATTCTGTACGTCCTACTGCATTCTTATACATTGTCTGTTTACTTAGTGAGGCATAAACTTCACAGAAACCCATTCAGATCCATTCATGTTTGGAACTTCATTTAAAACTATAATCTAATAATCATTTTCACAGTGTGCGAGGTACACGCAGAAGAGCTTGTATCATTAACCAGGGTTGCCAGGTTTCAGGGTGATACAGCTTCTTGTTTTTCTCTGCCTTTGTGTGGGGAAACAAGGTCACTTTATTGCACATTTGATCCTCTTCCCCCCTCCCAATCTTTGTAATATATGTTACAATTGAAATGGTTCTGTGCATTATGGACACACTGTCTGTACTTATGCTTTGCCTAGGTTTGTGGTCATTTATTAGATTTAATTATGATTGTGCACTATAAAATGAGATCTTGGTTTTGGATTATATTTAAACTAGCTCAATTTGGATTAAAAAAGCTCAAACATGACAACCCTGTCATTAACTTTCCTGTCCCCTGCTCCTGCTCCGAGCATGGAACAGCGTGGTTTATGCTCCAATGGGTCTCTTGTTGCAGTTCCCTTTTTAGACCACTAAGTGCAATAATAAATAAAGCTAAAATGGGCAGTGAGCATGATTGTGTAACATTTGCAAAGGTAACTAAATCAATGTAAATAGCAATATTTTTTTTTAATTTTTAGTCCCTCAAAATTAGTAATTAGTAATTCGACTGAATTTAAAATATATGCAATTATGAATGAGTAATTTATGAAGATATACAATGTGTGGCTAAAATTTTCTGGACACCTGACCATCACAGCCATATCTGGCCAACTGTTGCCACTAGGATGGAAGCACACAATTGTACTGAATGGCTTTGTATGGTTGTAGGATTACAATTTCCTTTCATTCAAACTAAATGGCCCAAACCAGTTTTAGCATGACAGTGCCCTTGTGCACAATGTGAGGACATGGCAAACCATGAAGACATGGTTATTATAACAGCAAAGGGGGACTAACTGTGGCGTGAGATTTTCAAAAAGCACATATGGGTGTGCCTGTCAGGTGTCCGCAAACTTTTGGCTGTACACTGTACAGTATATGATGGGGCTCTGCCCCCCCTGCCCCTATGGACAAGCTGCTATTGCTTTAACCCCTAACTGTAAATTCAAGAGCCATTACTGAATTTGGAATATGGGTTTTAAATGTCATATGTTACATATTGATACAGTGTTCATTTAAAATTGTACTTATATTATTGTACTTAATAGTGTAATTTTATCTGCATTGTGGTTTTTCTAAGGTACTGCTGTGGTACAGATTCAGGCCCAGTATCCCGATGGCTCCCGAAGTGGCATTACCTATAGCATTTTCAGTGGCAACAAGTTACAGTCTTTCAGCATCAGCTCCACTACAGGTAGGTTTGCAATGAGAATTCTGAATTAAAATATGGAGATCTTAGCCAGCTAGAACATTTGGAACACAACCAAACAGCACCAATGTACATCATCTGTACATTTAGGTGAGATATGGGTGGAGAGCTCCAGAGGGCTGGATTTTGAGGAGACCCCTCGACTTCGGTTAGTGATCAAAGCTGAAACTGCATCCTCCAGCTCTTTCATGGCAGTTAACCTCATCCTGCAGGATGTCAACGACAACCTGCCGCGCTTCCAGCTCCACAATTATGTTGCTTATGTTAGGGAGGCCCAGGGATATGATTTCCCCATCATTCAGGTACAGTCACTTGCCTCCAGTGTTTTCATAGTGGTTGACTTTTCATAGTGGTGAAAGTGTGAGGTTGTGGAGCAATCCCCATGCCTTTTAATGGAACAGATTTGTTGTAGACCAGTAAAGTTTCCATTGCTTTAATTTCAGTGTTTTCACTACCAATGATTAAAATATAGTTTCAGCTGTTGTTAACAGCCTCACTTGTTTCTCTCTTTTTTCCCAACAAAAAAAGAACGTTCCAAACCCAATATTGCTCCCAGTCTCACATTACGTTGGAGCAGCTGTTGTAAATCCGCCTGTATTTTCATTCCAAATTTGTAATTTCCTCAGGTTCTGGCAGACGACCTTGACCAAGGTCAGAACGGACAGGTGACCTATTCCATCAGGTCATCATCCATGAGCGGCCTGTTCAAGATCGACCCTCTCACAGGAAGCATCTCGACAGCTGCCATCATGGACAGAGAAATCTGGACACAGACTAAGTATTAACTCCTTTGGCTCTCACTTGTGTTGGTTGCAGCAATGTTCTCCTTGTGAACAAAAGAGTTAATGTTGTTTTTTTGTGTCCTCAGGCTGGTCATCACAGCCACTGATAGGGGCAGTCCTCGATTAGCAGGCTCTGCCACTCTCACTGTTATCATAGTGGATCAGAACGACAACCGGCCCACTATCCCGGTTCCTCGCGAAGTGCGAGTTCCTGAGAGTGAGTTGACTGCTGGGTGAACTCAGTACCATTGATGTTATCAGTGAAATCTAGCCACTCTGGTCTGCATTGGGCAAACAGCCAGGCTAACAGAGCTGAAAGGTCAACTCAATTACAATTACCGCCTCTCCCCCAAAGATCTTGGTGATCATATCCTGTCAGAAGGATGTAGTATCATGTTTTCCTGGGATTGTGAAAATTAAAAGCAAATACATGGACATGACAGCCTAAGGCAGAAAAGCTGTAATAGCCTACTCATGTACACACAGTATTATTGTAGGTGACCTCATTATAAATCAGTTTCAGGATCTAAATTTCATTTGCTCCTTCCAGACACACTGATTGGGACAGTGATCACCCAAGTGACGGGGAATGATGTGGATTCTGGTCCTGCCCTCTCTTATACACTGCACCTGGACACGGACTCCGAGGGGAAGTTTGGGATACATCGCTATGGAGGAGGGGTCTCCCTAACTGGCCAGCTGGACTACGAAGAGAGGACGTGGTACACAGTGTCCGTCCGAACATCTGACTCCATGCACCAGAGTGAGGCCAATTTGACAATACTGGTGGAGGATGTGAATGATAATGCCCCAGTCTTCACTCAGGACCTTTATCAGGTGCAGTCCATTGGAGAAATGACATATTTTGGCTGTGAACCTAAATCAGAAGAAAAGGCATATTTGATTTTTCTGTATCAAATATTGTCCCATCACACATAATGTTCAGCAGTTCTCTTCTCAATCTACTCAGCCTTTCAGGCTACTTAATCATTATGTTAAATCTTTCCCAGGGGAACCCCAGTCAAACTCACATTGAAGGTTACCGTGTGTATTTAATGATTTTGTCCAAGTAGTTTTTAACAGCCAAGACACATCTGTTTGTGCTTCTTTCTCAGGTGACACTTGCTGAGCATTCTCCAGCTGGTAGTTCTGTTATTACTGTGACTGCTACTGACCAGGATTCAGGAGAGAATGGAAAGGTCACCTATAGAGTTGTGTCAACGAGAGACCTATTCTACATTGACCCAAGTAATGGTAAGTGTTTGTTATTTGTTGTCTTCATGAACCCCAAAATTGTGTCTGTTTATGGGCTTGATGTCTGTTTGATTCCAGTGCTAGTTGAAAACTTAATATTTTTTTTTTCATACAGGCACACTCTTCATCAAACAGAGCACTGAGTTTGATTCTGAGCGCCCATCCTTCCTGGTGGTAATTGAGGCTTGTGATGGTGGTAATCCATCACTGACTGGTTTTACCACAGTACAAGTCCATATGTCAGATGTAAATGATAATGCCCCTGTGTTCCACCTAACCGAGTACAGAGCTGCTGTATCAGAGGACGAGCCCCCTGGATCCACCATCCTCACACTGGAGGCTGTGGATGGAGACTTGTCTAGGGACAACTGTGGATTTGACTTTGCCATTGCCAGTGGAAACACTGGTAATGCATTTCAAGTTGAAAGTAGCATACGCTTCCTCGAGGGCCATGGATTTCAGATAGTTGGAACTCTAGTCTTAGCGGAGAGGCTTGACTTTGAAGTTGTGAATACCTATAATCTTACTATTGTTGCTTCAGACCGTGGCATTCCCCAACGAAGCTCAAGTGTCCCTGTTGTAATCACAGTAATGGATACTAATGACAACCCACCAGCCTTCAGCAGGGCAGAATACAACGTTGTCCTAAGTGAAGGTGCTGAGACTGGAATAGACATACTTCAGTTATCTGCTTTTGACCCAGACTCCACACCTAATGGAGAGGTGCACTACTCGATCATCTCTGGAGATGAAAGTGAGCTCTTTTCATTAGACCAGTGGACTGGTGCTCTCCGTTTACGGAGATCTTTAGACAATGAGCAAGAGTCATCTCACATACTTATTGTGCAAGCCTCAGATGGACAGGGCCACTTTGCTCTTGCCCCTGTTACTATAGAGATCAAGGACATCAATGACAATAGACCTTTCTTTCCACTTAAAACACTGACAGCAAGTATTAGAGAGAATCAGCCTCAAAACACCCTCGTCACCATCCTGCATGCAATTGATCATGACGCAGGGGCATTTGGCCAGCTGAAATATTACATAATGGATAAATCAGGAAATGGAAGAGAGTCATTTATGGTTAACCAGACCTCTGGTGAGATTCGGACCCGCTTCACTTTTGATTTTGAGAAGGTGAACACATTTCACTTTGTTGCTGTGGCAGTGGATGCAGGAAACTACTCTGCAACTGCTACAGTTCAGGTGTATGTGACAGGAGAAGATGAGTATGACCCTGTTTTTACCAGTTCAAACATTGCCTTCCATGTGCCTGAAGGAGCAAAGAAGGGACAGAGCATTGGACAAGTGGTTGCCAAAGATGAGGATGGGGGTGTAGATGGCATTGTACTGTACAGTCTAGCTGAGACTTCTCCCTACTTTGAAATCAACATCTCTACAGGAGTGATTTCCCTCAAGATGGATTCTTATGGCCGGCATGTCGGCCGATCTAAAAGAGAAACCCGGGAAGTGACTCTAGATGTGATTGCGCATAGCCCATTGGAGAGTTCCCGTGTAGCCACTGCACAGATTGTCATTGATGTCACTCACACATCCTTTGGTTTAACTACAGACATGAACATTCTGCTAGCTAGTGTCATTGCTGCGTCTTTGACAGCTATAGTGGTCTTGATAATAATTGCTGTGGTGCTCTACCTTCTGCGATCTCGAAGGAAGAAGTACCAAGAGACTCGAGCTCGAATGTTGACCCCTGGTACAGTACTAGATACTCTTGTTGAACCCAAAGTTCATGGAAGTGAAAAACTTTATCACCAAGCTCTACCTGGATATGCTGAAGACCAGAGTGCAGGTGGAGGAGGACCATACACTCGAGGAGGGTCACTGGATCCTTCTCACTCTAGTGGAAGAGGCTCGGCTGAGGCAGAAGCAGCAGAGGATGACGAGATCCGTATGATCAATGAATATCCACGAGTTTCTAGTATTTCATCTTCCATGCAGGAGCATATAGCTGCCCGTGGACCTGACTCTGGGATCCAGCAAGATGCTGATCAGCTCTCGGACATCTCCGGTGAGCCTGGAATGGACATAAACCAGTGGCTTAAAGGGAAAAAGATGGGAAGCCTAAGTGGAAGTCTCTTGTCAGGACAGACAGCAGTGTATCGGGATGACGGTGGGGGATACCTTGGGGTAGGAAGAGGGCTTAGCATCTCTCAGTCTAAAGACTATACGTTCCCAGAGGATGGGAAACCCATGGTGGATGGTTCTCTCACAGCAATAGTGGCTAGTGATGAAGAACTGAGGGGCAGCTACAACTGGGATTACCTCCTTAACTGGTGCCCTCAGTTCCAGCCACTGGCTAATGTATTTACAGAAATTGCTCGGTTAAAGGATGAGAATGCCCCAGTTAACCCACGCCGACCCTTTCAGCCCAAAGCAAAAACAGACCCCAAGCCTCGAATTGACCCCCCTCCTCTTATCACATCAGTAGCTCATCCTGGGGCTAAAACTGTCCTTCCAAAACCTGCTGTTGGACGAACTCTTCCGCAAGTGTCCACCTTAAAACGATCACCGATCAGTCATGATGGCTCGGTCTCTTCAGTAGCCATGTCACCCAGTTTCTCACCCTCCCTATCCCCACTTGCAGCCCGTTCTCCAGCCATCTCACCATTTGGCGTTACCCATGGCCCATCTGCCTCCATTATTAGTACAAATGAACACTCTGTAGAGCACAGTGAAGAGACTGAGCTTAGGATTTAACCTTTTCAAGTTTTCTACTGTTCATAAAGCATCCTCCTTGACTCAGGACTCTGTACATGACAGATGTCCAACATGGTGATAATGTCATGTGAAATGTCATGTTGCCTCACTGGCTGGCCAGAGAGTTGAGGGTGCAGTTTGTAATTATCATGATGGACACAGACAGTGGCTTATTAAAAGGCTCTCTCCAGAAAACATAGTTAGATAGCAAAGGACATGTGCTATCTCCTGCATTTGCACATTTTACACGGGAGCTAATTTTGATGTTAATGTTTTATTAAGTAAGACATTTTTGTATGATATATTTTTGTACTGATATTTGTGTTTTTTGGACTAGAAAATGGCATTAATTAATACCATTTTCTGATTAAACTGTTATACATTTGAATTTGTATATATGTGACTGTACTAATAAGTAACAAGATTTTGATCTAGTTTACAGCTGGAATTTGCAAGTGTTCTAACAGTGTTAAAATGACGATCTTACTTTTTTCTTTGATATTATGAAGAACTTTTTCAGTCTTTTTCAGTATTTATAAAGGGCCAAATTTTTTTACAGGTTGACCAGACATAAGACTATAAAGCATTTAGTTACTTATGCTGCTCTCCTCCTACACCATGGGCACACATAACTAACCTGGCTAGGAAATGACAAATAAGAAATAAGGAGCAACTTTATTTTGAAACATAAGCACTCTAGCCATATTGTTTGAACGTTTACTTTTTTAACAGTATTCAGTACAAATATTGAGTGAGAGGACTTGCTAAATGTGTTTGTTCATACATAAGCATTTATTGTCCTGCGGGACACTATTGTCCAGTGGGACACTGTAGGCCAGTGTAAAGTGAGTCATCCATTTCTGCATTAATTTGATAGGTTGTTTATCCAAATAAAGATTCCAATTCTAAATGAAATTTTGCAGGAGGAACAAAAAGCCATCTCACCTTCTAGTCAATACACCATTTTTTCTTATGGCAGCTTGTGACAGCACTTGATTTTCTTTTTTTTTAAATACACTTTTTACCTGTAACAATGTGCATTAGTGGAACTGGAAATCTGCTTGGCAGTCTGGCATGTTGCTTTTCAATTCGTCATTTGTTGCTGAAGGCAGTTCTGTTGGGTTGGCCATGAGTTCTGAGGAATGTTGTAAAAATGTAAAAAAAAGTAAAAATGTTCTGAAGAAACTAATTGGATGTGCATCTGAACAACGTTATGGAACAGCACTGAGGTACAGTATTTAAATCAGTTGTTCGTCAACTACAGATCAATTTTGTATCAGCTGTGCAAAAATACACTATAGGCCAAAAGTAAGAAAAACTTCACAAAAATGTAATTTTATTATTGTCATTTTATAATGGTGGTAGTATGGTTTTAAAACGGCTTTCACTGCATGGCTGCAGTTATGACTAACTGATTCTTAATTTCAGTATTGTGCAAAAAAGTCATCAGAAATAACCTTATTAACATGAGTATTTTCCTGTTACATAAGTTGATATTACTTTTGACTCGCAGGACTTCTCATAGTAGCCCAGTTGGTGAGAAAGCCAGTCTTTCTTTGACTACATGCCAGTACCTTTAATTGTTGGCTGTTAAAAAAGCGAGTCTGTTTTTATTAAATATTTTGAAACTTCAAAAAGTTACTGTTTACTTACAGAGTTTTGGCCTATAATATACATAAAATAGGCATCACCCATACCACTGGCTAAAGAGGTCATAGAATTCGTTCTTCTCGTCTGCTATGTTACACATATTTTGGGGCAGTGCTTTGTGACCTTTTCCATGCCTTTTTTGGTAGATTGAGTGATTTGTTTTTCATACTGTTCACCAGAATCAAAGCTTTATCAGCGTTTACTTACAGTTCCATTTGAAAGAATAGAAAATGCTGCTCAGTTGGAAAGGTGACATCATACAATTTCAAAAATTTTGCTTATTGTACTGTATTTTGGATTTCCATCGCTATTTGTGAATGGCCTTCACATGGTTGCAATCATTTCTGCCTTTTGCAATGAAAAATATGTCCTTGATGGAGTTAAATGATGCCTTGTTAAAAGTGCTAGTAATGTGTTCAGAACACATGGCTGTGCCTTTCTTTCACATGCGTATAAGCTTCAGCTACATTTCAGATAACACTTTATTTTAATGAACACAACAATATAACACAATGGGTTGATTTAGATTTAATTAAACTCAAATTAGACTCTTGTAAAATCGTTATTCAATATGTATAAGTCTTTAATCATAAATACCTGTATTACTACATAACATTTGTGTAAAACTCACTAATAATTGTATTATCTGTAGCAATTATGTGGAACACTTAAAACCTTAAAAAACTTTTTAAAAAACTATAAAAACTTTCTTGTACAAACTACTGAGCATGAACGTGTTATTAGTCTTATTTTTCCATTTTAGAATTTTAGGTTCTAGATAGAGCTAAGAAAATCCTCAGTCTTTAATACTTTAATATGTGCTCCATATACTAAAGTAGAATTTTATTGACGACTATTAGGGACTTAGGCACTAAATCGCTGGCTAGCAGGCTAATAGGAAATTAGGGACTAAAAAGATATTATTTCATGTTCAGTAGTGTGCATAGATTTAATAAAGTGTTTATTGTGCATTATCACAGTAATGTAATTATTAGTCACTATTACATAACAAAGCTAGCTATGTAGGAAACAGTTCTTATTAAAGACTAATACATACTGAATAAACCTGTCTGATTTGAGCTTAATAAAAAAAAATAAAATAAAGTGCTACCACATTTCAGTTTTAGCAAGCATAGTATTATTTTAGGCCTGTATTCTGTTGTTTTCAATATGTCTATATTTCTGTACTTTTTTCCTTTGTCCTTCTTCAACGAAGTAGCGCTTTCCTCTATTTTGACAGGTTTCATATGTATATATTTATTTTTTTTTAAATTGCATTTAAATATGATCAAGCTGTAACATTTCCAGAAAATTGCCATTTCTTAATCATTGCCCAATCCCACTGTGCCTAATTATTGCTAGCTGCTTGTTGTAGTAAACTTGATTTCCCCGACTAATAGAGTTAGTCAGTTTTGGTGAGCAGTGAGTCACTATTCTAGTCTAGTGATTTTTTTTGTGTATATCAGTTTGTAGTATAATAACTTGCTCTGCCTCTCTGCCAGTGCTGCTTTTATTTAGGTGTCTTATAGATGGCTAATCATGTACTGTTGCATAAACAAGCAACATCTGAATCCAATTAACTGTGAAATTCAGGATGTGCCATATCTATGATGTCTCTGAGGAAAAAAATAAATGTACAGATGTTTAGATTCATGGTTCATTTGAATTGTGTTCTCTGTAAAGTCACCATATAGCTGACTATGTGGTACCCTGTGAATAATGTTGCTCTCTAAAACCTCGCTTGTCACTCCTCCAACCTTTGTAATTCAAAAGGTTAAATAGCTGTTTATTTCTGCTTTTGTAAATGTTAATCGGGACTCGTTGACCATTTCATTACAGTCTCCTGGACAAGAGTACATTTGTACTGTATTTGTTAAAGTGCCTGATTAAAATGTATTCATAACCGGAACTGCCATCCTTTCCTCACGCATTGTGTCTCTTTTCACGGCAGTGACGACTGGTTTGTTTTTTAATCTTTACAAGGATTTTCATGCAAGATCTATGATGAAAGAGAGTGTATAGTTGACGTTAATATTCTCTGTTCCCTATAGTTTTAGTTTTACTTTTAAATTGAATCAAGGCCTTGTTTTAACTGGAAGGCAAAATCTCACCATATCTAATCATCTAATCATATCAAAAGGCAAAAGGCATCTGACCTTTGAAGCTCATGAAGGATGGATCAGTGGCTAAGCCTGAGAATAAACTAGAGCACCAGTGGTGAGAGAAAATATAAGTAAGCGCCAGATGGAATCAGGATGCAGCAATTCCAGTACGGGTGAAATAGCGATGCCGATCTAAAATTTGTGTTCAAAAACAGCAGTTTATCCACTGAAACATCTGTATTATTGATTGTCACAGAGGTGGAGCTCTCAAGTGGACTGTTTTAAAAAAAATCGTATGTATCTTTCACGTGGGAATACAATGTGCTTTTGAAAAACTACTATTGTACAGTTTAAAAAACATGAATTTCTGAAGACCCACTACTATAAAGATTTTCATATTTTGGTCACACTTTATTTAAATTGTGCCTACTTTGGGCCTTCATAAGGAATTCATAGATATTTTATAAGGAAATGCAAGATTGTTGTATGTCTTTTTTTTCTTTTTTTACTTTAAGAAGTACATTGCCCTTTACATGAAAGACAACTATTATTATTATTATTATTATTATTATTATTATTATTGGTTGGTATATCCATATTGCTTAGTAACAGCAAATTCATTAAGGATTGAAAAATCTTCTATAGAGTGTCATCCTTCCTTTAGGAGGTACATTTACTGCATCTACTAATTGAATGCTTACCAACTCTGATAGTCTATTTGCATTCAAATCTCTTATGAAACACCACACCAATACAAGTTCAATTAATTTATTAAGCCCATATGGCAGCCAAATAAATAATTTTAATGCCCTCAAACTTGTGAAATCATTGCATTTATAAATGAGGCACTGTGTTTACCTTCTACAACTTTCTCAAACTGTCATGAATAAGTAAAAATACATTTTAAAAACACCTAATAATCTGTCAAAAAAAAAATAAAAATAAATCAGTCAGCCCCTAGTGATAATTGATGGTCCTTCTTCTTCATTCATACATGTAAAGACAAAGTCATGTGAAACACGCCTTAAAAGAAAATGTTCAATTCCCAGGTGAAAGATACAAAAGATACATACAGATCTTAAGATGCAAAAGACAGCTGCTTAAGGGACCAAACGTACTGTTTATTACCTTTTTTTCTGAGAAGATGTCAGTGCAGGTGTATCTGTTTAGCACAATGGAAAAACTGTGTCTCTGTCTTTCAACCTGTCCTAACCTAACAGCGTCTGACTTCCCACACTGCTCCATGTAAAGAGCAGGTCTGTTATTTAAGCTGTTCACTTAGGTGCTTTAATTATTTCACAGAGAAAGCATTAAAATCAGGGCGATGTTAATGTAAAACAGAAAATAGTATGAGGCTCTCAGTTTGTGTGTCTAATGATTATTGCTGCTCATTTCTGCATCCTGGGATTCAATCCTGATGGATTTCACTTCCTGCATTATGTCCAAACCAGTTTCAATTGGCTTTAACTGAAAAATACATCAAGCATTGTATCTAGATTGCATTGCTACAAAGCAATATCAGGTTCACTCAAAGCACTGGTCTTGGTGTTAATGATGAAGTCTGTACTTTGAAATGCAAATCATGACCCAGCCACGGAGCTGTGAATCAAGTGCTGTTCCAAAAAATCCAGATGCATTTAGACCCAAGTGAAAAGTAAATCTAGCATGTATCCAGGCCATGTCCCAGTCTTTCAGATCTCAGTGCTGAAAGGTCAGGTAAGGGGAGACATTTAAATCAAGAACAAACTAACATTACGTCATCCATTGGCATCAGTACTATAGCTTGATGAGGCAAAGCTGAAGCAGAAAGTGATTTGAGTCAACACAAGTTATATTGTGTCTGGATATGTAATCTAAGTCCTGCAATCTAGTCTTGGTCCTGAGAACATTCATTGATTCAGATGATAATATTTCTTTCAGATGATAATATAAGATTTCTTTCTAGCTTGCAGCTACTGATTCGCTTGCATTCACTGATTAGTTAAAATATGGGATTAACGGCTATTAAGTTGAAATATTATTCGTGAAATCTGGCAATATTTCTTTCATATTCCAGCACCTTCAATTAAACTATGCTCCAAGGACTTCACTCTGGTTTTTGCATCACCTCAGATTCTGTAAATATTTAAAAGCACTTAAATATGCAAATAAAATGGAATTTAAAACCCAGACACAGGGACCATCAAGGAGACACTCCTACTTGGCTGTCAGAAGTGATTTTAAAGCAGAAACGGAAGACTGTTTGTATTTTGAATTTCAAAACAGATAGAATAAGCTAACCTCCACCAAAATTGCTGACCCTACTTTAACTTTATAAAAGACCTAGGGATTAGGGATGTAACCAATATGAATACATTATTGGGAATGAACATATAATGCATTCTTAAACTCAAACAGATACAAATACAGATTAGGAGGCACACTAAAAATAGGAGGCACGAGCATGATATCTGTCAAGCTGCCAGATATGAAGCTCGTGACAAACAAAGAATATAAAGAAGTTGCACCTCAGTTGCGTTCATAGCATTTATTCATTCATACTTAGTTACTGCCTGGTCAGGGTCACATTGCTTTAAATTAGGCTACTAGTTTGTTTATATTTTGGGAAATAGAACCAAGTAAGTTTGTTAGAAAATATTGCAGGGAGGTATAAACAAAAATAATAAGTACATAAGCGGGATTAGAAACATCCCTAGTTGTACCGATTATGGACTCAAATGATTTAGCTGTGGTTGAGGAACTGTCAGAGCCAGAATTAACACAACATGCTGACAGTGCTGTCCTTTCTACCTCTGGGTTTGTTGTTCAGTGTTTCTGCAGACATAGTGGTAGGATTCATATTTAATTAAAAAGAAAGAAAGAGTTAAGTAGTTAAGTCAAACCCACTCCATGTTAAACCTGAATGCAGGCACAGGTTGTATGAAAAAATATCAGGGTTGGGTTAGGGGTGGGATTAGTGTTCATACCTGTACATACACCTAACCTTTAATTAGTGAAGAATCAAGCGAAATTCAACCACATGGCTCAGTCTCTTACAACTAACACTAACGCTAACAGTTTTAGTGCTACTAGGTTGACATGATGATTACATTCAGATGTAAGATACTTAAATAACCTGATACCTTCAGTTATCATGCATAAAAATGCAACGTTTTACTCTGCCGTTCCAAAGAGCTTGCGTGCCCCCTTTCTGAAAGAGACTGGCATAGCGTTGTGAATATAATGACAATACCGACTGGTGAGTTTAATAGCTTTTACAGAGAAAGGCTGTCGGACTTATGTCTCATATTTAAAAAAACACTTTCATAATGAGTCAGACCGAGCTTGGCTGGCAAAAACAGATGGTATTTCGAATCAACAAGTGTCCAACAATGTGCTCAGAGGACTGAATCTTATGTATTAAAAGTGGAACTGTGTGTTTTAAATTTAGAAAATTGGCACACGCAGGAAAAATCCCGAAGATACCCTACGTGTGTGTGCAGATAGCTGAGAGTATCTGTAATGAAAATGTGACATTGTGTACCTGCAGTCAACCCTTTGCATTCTTCCGGAGTTCCTGGCAATTTAAAATGTGGTGTCTTCCTACTTCTACAACCCCCCAAACCACCTCCCCCACACACACACACACCACCACTACCACCGCCACCACCTCCACCACCACCACCAAAAAAAAACCTCCAGAGGGATTTTGCTTTTCCTTCTGTCTTTTTTCTATGTTCTGTTTTTTTCCCCTGCCTTGCTCTTCAAGGTCTTGTCAGGCCACTTGCGTGACTAGAGGGAGTGGAAAAAAAGTGAGTCTTCAAAACCCCATTGGCACGCGAGCCTGATCTATTTTTGAAGCATGCTCCCTTTTTTTTCCCCCTCAACGTAAGACACAGGAAAAAAAGAAAAAAAAAAAACAGCAGCCATGGGCAAAGAGAGCCAGTGGTGGAGATGAAGGAGTCTGGTTCTCATTTTCAGGCTGCCCCGCCTCCCTGGTTTACGCTGCCAGAGAGCGAGTATGCCGCAGCGGTGGGGAGAGGAAGGCCACCGTGACTCCGACTCCATCCCTACCGCTCAGCCTCTGTCACTTAACAGACACCCTGGGCTGCTTCTCATTAGTGTTCCCAGCTGCTCAATCCTCAAGCTTCCACGCTTTGCAGTATTTTGATTAATTTCTCTGTTCTGTTTTGTCGTTTTCATTCCTCATGTCCGCCATGATGGAACCATTGCACTACCTCATTCTCGCCTCATTTTCATTAAAGAGAGTCTGGCTCAGAAGTCCAGGCCTGAAAGCTGGCCATGCTTAATTGAAAAGGAAGTAATCTGGTTTCTTGGAGGCATTTACACTGATATGCACGCAGTACATACTCAATGCCTTGTTTTGGTAAATCAGTCTTGCTGACAGAATAAAATGTACTTCAGCTGGCTAGTCATCATTAGCTCTGAAATGTCTTCAGAGATGCCATTGCTTAGTCAAAATACTGGCAAAGCAAAGCTCGGATTGAAACTGAACCGAATTAATCAGTACCGTTTAGGCTTCTTAGTGGTTACGCCTGATCATTTATACTTCTAAGTTGCCTCAGCTGATCAATCACAACTTATTATGAAAGCAAACAGAAAACCAGAAAACCCCAAACAAATCCTTATGATGAAGTAATTGATTAAACGTTTTGGGCAAAGTTTTTAATTTTTAAATGTGGTATTTATGGAACAATTTACAACTGGGTTAGAATGCCATCAAATACATCCAAACCGCCAAACACTATTCACAATGTGTATTTAACTCATCGATTTCATCCTAATTCATTTTTCAATGACATACTGCAGCAACTGCAGTGCCAGAAATTCTACATGGGCTGAGTCAAATGTTTATGGAAGGTATTTTGGTTTTGTTGGTTCTAATGTTTCATAAACCGAGACTCTTCCACTGAAAACAGACTTTTAGTCGAAGCACACACTGTCTCAAAATGTCTTGCATAAACTCCTGACACAGGTTCCTATGAAAGAACCAGCAGGATGGAGCCATGTCCACTTTTTTTTTTCCACATAACCTCAAAAATCAACACCACAATCGTGAGGCGAGACACTGTTTATGGCCTCAGCTCTCATCTCGTGGCCTGCCATGCTTGCCATTCTCCATGTTTATTTTTCAGACAAACTGATCGATGGCTGCAGACACAACATTTCCGTTGCTGTTCTCATGAGATCGAGGATGCCTGGGCTAACTTTTAAACAATGACAGACTCAAGTGCTTAAAAAGTGACCTGTGAAAATATTTGTTTGATTTAGCTGCTACCTGTGGACCTGCACCAACTCTCAGTATATCTATATATCAACCTATGGCAGGAGGTGAAAACAAAGTTTAGAGTGGAATAGTATAAATAATCCAGAAAAATAATTTAAATTAAGAATTTTAGGCACTTTAGTTCAGAAAGTCTATCAAAAATAAGCTACTTTTTGTCACACTGTTATTCTTGAGTAGCGACTCTGTTGTTCTAACCTCATCAGCACAAGTCCTGGTTATTCTCTTTAGGTTTCCATCTCAGTGGTTCTCTGGCTCTTGTACTGGCCCGGCCTCTGGGGCTGAATAGAGAACGAGATTGATGGAGTGAATACAGACATCTTCCAGTCTCTCCACAGCACGGAGGAGAGCCAATGAGAGAAGACTTGGTATGCTGTCTTTTCTGGGAACATTTGTCTTGTAGAGGGGAAGACACTAAACAAACTGACATCCTAGTCAACTAGTGTGCTAGACAGCTGAGCCAGTGACTGGAGTGACAGCTTAATACTCTAACTTTCTCTGAAAACAAGGCAAGGTAAGTGTTGTAAAGCATTTTACTTTACAAATATTATTTGATATTTATTTATCATCCAATCCAAGTTGACCACTTCATTAGCACTGCAGAAAAGTGAAAATATCTTGAATAAAATTAGTTATTATAGTATTTCTAATTATGAACTTATGCTAAATATAAAATTATTTATAGACATTTTACTAATGTCAAGCTTGGCAGATAATTTTGCTTATTTTAAATTTATCTATAAAAAGAGGCAAAATTATCTGCCAATAGAACAAGAAAAGTTCAAGCTTGGAATTAGTAAACTCCTATGTGTGGTGACCAGGAAAAACCTGTTTGATATCTGGAAAATTGGCAAAAGTATTGGGTCTTTCTGCTGATAACATACACTATATGGCCAAATGAATGTGGACATTTGACCAATCATACCCATATGTGCTTTCTGAACATCGCATTTCATGGGATATAGTCCCCAGTCTACTGTTATAATAACCTCCACTCATCTGGAAAGGCTTTCCACTAGATTTTGGAGCGTGGCTGTAAGGATTTGTGTTCATTCAACCACAGGAGTATTAGTGAGATAGGGCAGTGATGTTGGGTGAGGAGGCATGGGGTGCAGTCGGTGTTCCAGTTCATCTCAAAGATGTTCAGTAGTCTGAGGTCAGGGGTCTAGGCAAGACACTCAAGTTCTTCCACTCAAACCTTCACAAACTATGTTTTCATGGAGCACACTTTGTGCACAGTGGCATTGTCATGGTGGAACATGTTTGGGCCTCTTTCCCTTCTGGTGAAGGGAAATTGTTCACCGACAAAAGACACTCTATACAATTGTGAGCTTCCAACTTTGTGGCAACAGTTTGGGGAAGAACCACATATGTGTGTGTGATGGTCAGGTGTCCACAAACCTTTGGCCATATAGTGTTCTTTGACATCTCAGATTTAAGAAACCATGAACATATTTCACCATATTTCATCATAAACATATTTCAACCAATGTTTTTATTTACTTTTTAATCTCTCCCAGGCTATATTCCTCCAAAGATCATGTTGTGTAAGGAGCCAGTTTAGCAAAAACAGTGGTTTGTTAGAAAGCAGTGCTAGTGTGATTTCCTCACACAATGAATGTCATGCTTTGAGCAAGCTTTTGCATAGTGCCATGCTGTAACTATATGGACATAAGTCTAATGAGTTCAATTTGTAATCGGATACCGGATGTCACAAAGATCATGATGCCCTAGCACCACAGCTGGAATGCAATGTAATTTCTCCCTTTTTTCACTTTTGGTGGTAAACAGACTTTAAAATGGTCAAACATTACTTGTGCTTGAGACACATGCAAAAGAGAAACATATGTCAGTCCAGGAAATCTGTGGTTTTCAGAACTGTATATAGTAGAAAATGTCAAAATTTCACCATTTGAAGGCTGTCATAATTGCATAACGAGACATATTAGATAAATTCAACTATATTCAAAATATTTTTAAAACTTTTTTGCAAGATTTTTTTTAATGTCAGCTATTCATAGTCAATAATCAGGCTTCTATTTTTCTGTTTTCTTTCTGAGTCAGCCTTAGACTCACAATAATGTGTTCCGTAAAGGTTTTATCTGAAACTTTCTATGAAACTTTCTCTGAAACTTTCTCTGAACCGTTTGGAAATCCCCCAAGGTAGACAAGGTGGAGAATTATCAAGGCAGATAGGAGGAATATTTTATAGTCTTATTTATTTATCTATCTTTCTTTCACAAGCTAGATAAATTTCCCATATAAAAATCTTAAAGAGCAACAAAAGCTGGTGAAAAATGATACGAGCTGTATTTATGTATTTATTTAATTTAATTTAATTTTTTCTCATCTAGCCTGCTACTGAACAGCTTTGGCTGACAGACGTGACAGAGTGTCTCCCTACAGGGTGTCCATTCAACATTCCCACTCTTACATTTCAAGCATAAGGTCTGCCCAGTTTTTTATTCATATGCCTTACCACAAGCTTCTTATTCTTTATTATGTGGAATTTTCTTGGCAAACTTTTCTGTGAGTATAAGTGAACGTCTTGCTGAAAAGATCTTGGACTCCATCGTTATATCATATTGCACTGGCACCTGCTCTTTCCCTTAGGCCATTCTTCTCCTGCAGTGTCCTTGTTAGCTGTTAAGGACACGCCAGTGCTGATGTTAATTGTTCAAGACCTACACATTGTTTTTTTTTTTAAATGGCCAATGGGGAACCTGAATTTCCATCCCTCTTTGTGGTTACATAGTGAATGTAGCAGATGCACATTGTTGAATTAGGACTTCTTATTTCGGACAAATTTGAAGGCAACATTACATGTGTCCTTCTTGGAGCAGCTAATTCTTTAATTCTGTTCACCAAATTGGGGTTCAGTACAATTTTGTTGGCTCCTGAAAACAGAAAAACAGAAAGGCTTTCACCTAATTATAGGGAAATCACAAGTTTGAATCCTAACGATTCCACAACCATAGATGGCCAAAACTGGCCATGTTCTCTAGGTGAGTGGGACGGCATTCTCTCTGTCACCTGTCAATCACAGTGACACTAGCCAGTCATGGGCATCAGTGAGCTCATGTATGCAGAAGAGGGCAGTTAGTGCTTTCCTCTGAGTGTGTTACGCTCCCCTGTGATGTTGCAAATCACCTTCCTTGGTTGGTAACTGTCATGTGAATGGAAGAGCTAGTGGGTGGGAATTGGCAAATGGGTAAAATGGTGTAAGCATATAAACAGTTTTGTTTTTTTTCAGTAAATGTAGCAAACCTAACTGTCACAGTGAATTACTCTTTTCTGCAATTTATATTTATTTATCCTTAAGAGATCATTTAATTTGTGTTTTTTATCAGTCTTCCACAAAAGTCTAGAAGTTTCAGAAGAAGTTACAGAACAAGTTCCAATTTTATTCGATCAGTTGTAATACACTGGAACAGGGAATACATGCTAGCTTATGCATCTAACTTAGCTTTAGTTATCACTGAAATATAAGAGCATATCTATTAATCTGTTCTCTCTTTTATCTCTCTTTCAAGCTGTATGTGTTCTGCTGTGGCCTGATGCCAATGCCTGATTTATCCTGATGCTCTACTTCTGCTAGGAGCTTCTGCACTTGTGACTCACCTTTTGCTGTTGTGCATGGTCCCACATGGACAACCTAAAGATTTGCACTTCCCAAAAATAGCTTATGCTCAAGTCTCACCCTTTCTTTCGTGGGGATGCTCATCTGGATACTGCAGAGAAGTCACAGTCCTATATTCAGTACAAAAGGTACCAATATTTTGTATTTATTGCAGTTTTTAAAGGTCTAGTGCCCAGCAATATCAATATTTTTTCCCTAATAAATATGATTCTGACCTCATGCCCAGTATTCCTGGATATCCAAAGTCTTACTTGTGTAGGGACTGGTACTATTACACCAATGATTTCTACTTACTTACTTACTTACTTACTTATAATATAATGTTTGACACATTATGTTGATTTCGTAAAAGCAATCAAGGACCCAAGGACCACAATCTTAGAAATAGGTTCCTTTAAGAGTTTTATTTATTTATTTATTTACTTATTTATTTATTTATTTATTTATTTATTATATACTTAAGGGTTCTTAGCTTAAAGTTAAGAGTTAGCAGATTCTAGATTAGACCTTTTATTGATAAAAAAACACACTGATGCTTAAGTGAAAAAACCCTTAAAAGTTCTAGATCTGACATTTTTTCCCTAAAGGTTTTTTTTTGTTTGTTTGTTGTTTGCTTTAGTGGGAGCTTTATGGTTTCTTACTGTCTTTTGCTCTCTCACAGTGTGTTTGCTGTCTATTTTTCACCTCTCACAAAGCAAAAAGACTAGCAACTCTTTGGTAAGTGTTGAGATGTTCAATTTACAATAACACACACCTGACTCTTTTGAGCAGGGTAGGTTTGCTTTGGGGCTGCAGTTTCCATGAGCAGTTTTGCTCTCTGGTCTCCATCAGTGGACAGTGGATAGGTTCAACAAACTGGACTTCATGTGAAAACTGTGATGAATTTACTGGTTGCACAATTGCACTATTGGGCCATGTAGTACACAGTTATAGAAGGGATTTATTTATAATCACACTATGAGGATGGGTTCCCTTTTGAGTCTGGATCCTCTCAATGTTTCTTCCTCATATCATCTCAGGGAGTTTTTCCTCTGGCTCGCTCATTAGGGATAAATTCACATATTTACAATTTAGTTTGGTTTAATTTAATTTGAATGTATTTATTTCTATAAAGCTGCTGTGTGACAATGTCCATTGTTAAAAGCGTTTTTTTTATTATTCAAAATGACTCACAAGTGAGGAGGAATACAGTCAAAGCACAGAGCTGAGCTGATTGTGCTTAAGGACCTAAAGGTGCATTCTGACTTAAAACCAATAGCAAAAAACCTTAAATGTTGAGCTTCTACAGCCCACCAGAGTGCAGAACCATAAGGCAGTTAAAAAAAAAAAAGAGTCCCATGATTGACATTTTAAATCTTATCAAGCAGTACAAAACTCTCAGGAACGCAATTTTGTTCCATGTGGCCTCGGGAAGGAGTTAGTTTAGCTCAGATCTCTTTTTAATCTTTCCTAATGAAGTTGTCAGCTATCCACAGCTTTTAAGCTTTTTGGCTGTGATCAACTGTTACCAATTAATGTTTATGCTTTAGCATGCTCTGGGAGCGCCAGAAATAGCTATAAATCAGAACTACACTCATGACTGCTTTACTGCCAAATTCACACAAAACGATTTTTTTCTATAATGCAAGGGAAGTGTATAGTCTTAAAGAACCTACATCTGCTCCATTTTTAGAGCACACGGTGTCTGGTACAATGGCAACATTTTTATATCCGTTTAAGGCCTGCTTCTAACTAGAGACTAAAATTAAAGATTAGGACCACAAACTGGAGGCCTGTTACATGTGAAAATACTTAATGGCATCTTTGATTTACTGAAGGATATACTAAATGCCAGCACTGCCTTCCTGAGCATGTGATTTCAGATGTGCTCAGTCGGTGCCGTTTCTTTCTGGGGTCTTAAGATGACTGGTTTATGGAGGCCTGGTTTTTTAGGAGTGTGGTTTCTCCCACTGTGCTATAGTGAGGAGGAAAAGCAGGCAGGGTGGGCCACTGGGAGAACACATGAAGGCATTAGAGGAAGGTTAGACTCTTTAGCATTAGCTTTCTACGGACCCTTGCAAAGTAATCCTTTCCAAGTTGAGGTCCTAATGTATGGAATCGCTCAGCCAACACTACGCTAACACCATTAACAAAATGGAGGTGGCTGTAGATGGATTTTCCATATGAATATATATATATACACACACACACACACTCCTGATCAAAATCTTAAGACCAGGGAAAACATTACAAGTATTCACACTTTGCGCTGGTGGATTGTAACCAGGTTATAAGAACTTGTAAGAAAAAGGAGCAAGAGACAAAAAAATAGAGAGTAGGCAATTTATTGAAAACTGCATTTAAACTCAAACAGGCTGATCATCAGCTGATCAAAAGTTT
>CM074958.1:18624408-18638543 GCA_037577455.1 Pangasius macronema
ACTTAATCAGGGCTGTTACAGAACATTAAATTAACTCTATCTCTGTTTTCTTTGGCTTAAATAGTGGCCATGAAAAGCACACGTGCATGTTCATGCACATACAGTACTGTACACTGATTACGCTATAAGGTTAGCTAGTTGATATCAAATTGAAGGCATTAGCTAGTTATATTAGTGACCTTGGATTGAGTAAAGCCTTGGAACTGACCTTGGATTGACCTTGGATTGAGCTTGGAAAGCCTCTTTGTGATGGACCCCAAGTTGCACCGCTAAGTTTTGTTGTCAAGCTATTGATAGATATTAGATTTTAACCTTCCGATTTATTATCCCCAGCAGCTGTCACTGCCCAGCACCTACCATTAACATCAACACTCTGTTTCATAAGCTGCATATTAGAAATTTTCCTTGTGGGATCTAAGCATAGCAAGTAAATTATAAGCAAAGCTGAAAAGTGAAAGGCTGGATGTGCAGAATGAAGCTGTTCCTGTGCTCCTGACATTTAAGCAATTTCCCAAAGGGCAGCAGAACAGGAGCGGAGCATATTTTATCATAGATTTGCACCCAAAGGGAAAATGAAGACTTCATCAAGCTTAAGGTTAAATGTTCCTCTGATGGATGTGTCCATGTGACACTTTAGTAGCGATGAGCTTGCAATTCCTCCGTGTTAGCTGACAATTTAAAATTTCTACGTTTTTCTTATATGTTATTATTATGTTGTTATTCTTACTTGCGTTCAGAGTTAAAAAGAAGTGGCACACAGGGCCAAGGCATGGGCCGTTACTACACAGGAAGGCCTTGTTTAAACTGCATGTTTCCACTGTTGCGTGCATGGCCATGTTTTGCATGAGAATTATGACCCAACCGCAGGTAGCAGCCATAAAAAAAACCCTAAATGAGCAATTGGGTGAAAATGCAAACCACCCCCTTTATAGGATTTATGACACCTAAAAAGGTCTGTTTATTTGCAGGCTCTATAGTAGTCTTTTGATTATGCAGGTGACTTTTAACGGGAAAATGAATGAGTTCCTGCTGAGGTGGTCGAGCCCCTGTTTTTAGGGTGTTGCTTCATCACATGTTGCTGCTGTTTTACAGGCCTCATGCTCACACGAACTCTACTGGGTCAAACCTGCTGCCCTGACGGCCTTAAAGGGAACGATTCCTATTTTTTTAAAAAATCAAAACATACTTATCAGCTGTCATGAGTTAAGATTGTAAGTGGTCATGTTAAGATTGTAAAGGCGAGTGTGATTTTCCCATTGCATGCTACATTTAAAAATGATTGATGAATGACAATGGGAGAAATTTGTTATATAATTAAACATTTCTGGAGCTATATATGTATAACTGTATGTATAATAATTCTGGAGTTATACTGTATGTGTACTAGAGAATAAAGCATTATCAAGGATGTGTGTGCTGTTATAGGAAAATAATCAGTGACTGGGCGGTGTGATGTGGCCTGACGTTGCCACCCCAAAGTTGATTATTTTCCATATTTTCCTATAACACCACAACCTAATGGGTTTAATTTTTCCTCTACCACAAGAATTTACCAAAGATTACAAAGTTTAACTTATTAGTGAGCAACAGGTCATACTTTTTAAACAAGTTCCTGTTATAGTAGCTCTAAACAGTTATTTCCTCACTAGACTCTCTTTTTTCTCTTTCATGAAGTGCAAAAGAAACGTGTCATGTTAATGCGAAATGGCAAAGCATAAATTCCTCTGTCCTGAAGACTTTTCCATGGCTGAAAACATTGTGACACTGGAGACTCCTTCCATAAAAAAGTCATAATCGCCCTGATTCTACTAATACAGCATGTCAGCTCTGTTCAGTGATGTTATGCTGTGCTACCAATACTTGAGAATCAGCGGGAATTTGACAAAGATTTGACAAGATGTTCATCTCTGTTTCAGCTCCTTTAGAGTTCAGTGGCTGATGTAGGGAAATCGTGCTATACCGTCAGATCTGCTGTCTCAACACACACACACACACACACACACACACAAAATTACACTAGTTCTTTAAAAATGTACGTTTAACCGCACGGTTAATTCACACGGGCGCTGCTTTGCCAGAGGTGTTTCATTTCTTGTTCACTGTGAAGTGGTATTTAAAGGTATTAAAGCAATAAGATGTAACATTTGGGGATTTGTATGGTGGCCTGTGAGTGCAGCAGTTAGCTATTACCGATTAGCTAGTTCGCGTTGTATTATATAGTTGAATTATAATAATGCTAGCCAACATTTGAGAGAAGAGGAATAAAGCTGTTCTTGTCCCATCAGTAATTTCATTTTGAATAACAGGTTTATGGACTATAGCACTGAATAGGTTATTATGATAAAATATGACCATTTGTGTTGGCAAACTTCTGCCATAAATGTGGTCATTTGGTCATTTGGTCATTTGGTCATTTGGTCATTTGCAATTGGTGTCTGTTTGGGAAGGTATGACTTCAATCAGCTAAGTTCCAAAAGTAAGTTATGATATAATATAGCTATCAACAAAGACAGCGGTCATATGTATAAACCGTACTGCATTTGCAATTCCATCATTTATGGAACTCAAAATATTCAAGCCATTTTCACACATTTATAGCCATTATCCTCTTCATTTAAACTAGCCACTTTGGTCTTAATCAACAGAGTACTCATGAGCATGTTAATTCCCACTTTAAAAGGTTGTCAGTGATCACCGCCAAGAAAATAACTGTGAAAAGCTACATTTTATTTTTTCTCCCATTTCTCAGGGCCATTTTGGTCCATTTTGCATGTGAAGAATGATTTTTGCTTACTTATTACTTATAACTGCTAGATCTTCATATAAATATCACTACATGTGCTTTTGAGAGTGTTATTGCCAGATCAGTGAGATAGATGAACCAATACAGTGATCACATTGTTTTTTTTTTATATGAGAATTGCCAGCCAAGGTTTTATATTTGAAGTTAAGTCACGCATATTGTGAATCCATAATAGTGAGTGTCTCTTCCTCTGATTAGACCACAAGCGTGAGGGGAAAAAGCTGACAGTTTGTTTAAAATCGCACATTACCAAAACTATAAAGCGATCAGGTCCATATGCTTTAGATTGTAAACACACAGCCGTGTTTGTAACTGTTTGGCTTCGGAATAATGACATAACGAGCAAGAAATCTTCGGCTGAGCTGAGCTCTCATGCTTTCTCTGAGGTTCTTTTGTGTCTGTGCTCTGATTAGCGCTGTAGATAATGATGGAGCTCATGCTGTAGTGAAGAGCACAGACAGTCACTCAGAAACATCTGGAATCACACTTAATGATCATTAAGATAGAGTGATGAATAGTAAATGATGGAGCCAAATGCTGGAAATGTAAATGTACGTAAATGATGGACGAGAAGAGACTATAGAGTTCAGATGTTACTCTTTCCTCTGAGAGCAGAGAATAGTTCTCTGTAGTACATTTGTACAGTATGTGACTCAATTTCTGGGATGTGCCTCTCTCTAAAACTGCTGTTGTCCTCTCCATCACTACAGTCCTCATTTCACATTCGCACCAAAGCAAAAAGGCCCAGTAAGTATGCACTTATTTAACATTTATGGAAGGAGTCTCCAGTGTCAGCACTTTGTAACAGTCAGAGTTAAAGGTGTAACTTTAGGAGGTGTAAGTTTTGCCACAGGGACATCTTCAGAATGGAGTGATTTCTGGTTCCTTAGTAATGTGAGAAGCTGTAACCTGTTTTGGGGATATTCCACAACATTAAATGGATTAAAAAAAAATCATTGGTCAAATTTGATGGTATAAGAGGAATAAAACATTTTGGGACACACACTTATAGAAAAAGTTTCAACTGTGGGGCATTGGACCACATCACACCATCCCACTGTTTATTATTTTCTTATAAATACACACCCCAACTGGTTTATTTCTTACTTATGGAGCCTAATGGTCTGACTTGTAACCCGAAGGTGAACCTGAAGGTGGTGGGTTCGAGTCTCGGGTCCGGCAGAGATTGTAGGTGGGGGAGTGNGTGTGTGTTCACTACTGTGTGTGTGCACTTGGATGGGTTAAATGCAGAGCACAAATTCCAAGTATGGGTCACCACACCTCAAAGTCACTTCACTTCACTTCACTACATCTATTATACTCAACCCCGCATTTCAGAATGTTCAGGTTTCCTTCTACAAAATTCTATAGACTTTCCTTTTTAAGCAGTATCTAAGGTAAAACTTTCCCTCGACTCACCTCACATTAATTGTGTTTTACATTACATGTCTTTTTTTTATTTGTTTATTGTATTATTATTCTTAGGCTTGAAAGTCTCCTTTCATTGCTGATTGCCTTTTATTGTGTGTAAACTTCAAAATGGTCTTTTAGTCACCACTCAGAGCACTCTTTCACATTTTCACATTCAAGTTGCTCTGGATAACAATTTCTTCTAAATTTGCACCCTCTTTGGTAAAAGCCATAACTTACAAATGTTTAATATGATAGCTAATTATCTAATAAACGTAAAAGCAAATGAAATGAATAAGGTACAGTGTATATTAATAAAGCAGATGTCTACTGTGTTTTGTTCCCCTGCTTCTTTACAGAGATAAGTTGATGCAACTGTTTTTTTCATTTGACCACGTCGTTTGACTTGAAGTGCATGGAAAATGTGCAGGTTGCAGGTTAAAATCCTTCACTTCAGCTGTCAAGCAGAAACACATGTCTGCCTCAATCATGAAGCATTTCAACCTTCAAAAAAAAAAAAAATAAATAAAAAATGTCACTGAGGTACATCGAAAACACAAAGCCCAGAACCACAATTCTGACTCTTCAAGGCCTTCTTAGAATAAATCCAACTATTTTATTATTTGCTCTGTGAATGTAATTTTATAAATAGTCAAAACATGGGGCTAAGTGCATAAATACTGTAGATTTGAAAGCAGACATAAGGGAGGTTTATACAGAGGAGACGGGCTAGACGGCTTTCACTGACTTGTATATCAGTCCTCTCTTTGAACTAGAAACCCTCCGAGACTATGAGACTGTGATATCAAGCCTCAAAAGACTCTGTTAATATTGATGGATGTAAGTCCTACTCTGTTGCTTTATGATCCATATAGAGATCATGGCCGCCTTTCCGGAGTGACAGTCACTTGGGCCAAGAGTAACACATGAACATTCATAGGCAATATTGACTTTACAATGAACCGTGTCTCTTACCCTTGCATGAACTTTAACACAGGTGCAATTATACGCTTTCTGCTGAATATAAACACTCCTAGCAGACTTAATAGTTGCACAGATTATGCACCATGCTGTAGATTTACTGAGAAGAAAATAAGAGTGAAGCAATAACGTAAATCATATATATATATATATATATATGTACAGTTGATAGTTTATTAGGTACACCAAGCCACCCACCAATAAAAGTCTTACATCATGTGACTGAGGTGTGTGGTACGTCATAAATCAGTTAGGGTTTAACTGTGCACTGGGTTGAATGATATGAGTGACATTAATGACTTGTGACATGATAGTTGGTGCTTTGGTGCTTTGGTGCTGAGTGAGCTTCACACTCAATCATTTCAAGGGTTTATCAGTTAAACACAACTAATCTAACGCAATCTTGGTAAACCTGGATAATGGAGAATAGTGTGAATAGTGCAAGTAAACATATAGACCATAGTCAAATTCAAAATCTGTCTGTGCTTATTCACTTATTGAACTACAAGTTCAGAAGATCATGTTGGGTGATGATGTTATCATTACGCAACAAGCAAACATTTCCAGTGGGCACATGTGCAGCAAAACTGAGGAGATGATGCCCAAGGACCATGGCATTGTCTGATATGTTTTGTACACTTTTCTGGCCACAGGCTTCAGGATCCACACTTCCACGTATTGTGTGTATTTTCAGCAGAAGAACAAACTTCTGCACACTGTGACACTGTGCTTTTAAATGATGTCTGAATGGCGGGGTGTATCCAAACATCGTTACTGACCAACATCCTTTCAGTTTAGCTATACTTCAACAGACATTTCTAGGATATTAATGCAACTTGTCACAACCATACAGTACATTATCACTGAATGGTTCCAGGGATGAGTTTTTTATTGTCTCAGTCCCCAGATCTCAGCTCTATCAAGTATATGTGAGGAGAGGTGGAAGGGATTTTTCAGCAAGACTGTGTGGCCATCCAATTTGTGACAAATGGGAAATTCAATTCTTTCTGCATGGTCTATCATTCCAGCAAAATGCATCCAGTTCAGGTGAATTCTTGATGTTCGTGAAGGCCAGCAGAGATGCAACTCAATACAGGATGTGTCATAAACTGGCATCTCAGTGGATATGCTTTAGTTCCAGTCGGTTCTAATACAGTGTTTTCAGCATTTCTACGTTACACGCTAGTCTGTGTTAGATGTTACACACTGATCTGGAATTTATACTTGTTTCTACTAAAGTCCTTTTTATATAAAAGCTATTGATGAAGATGCACAAACAGGCATCCTATAACATATGATTCCTTAACTCCCATTATGGCAGTGATGGCTCAGTGGTCAAGGCTTCGGGTTACTGATCAGAAGGTCAGGGGTTCAAGCTGTGACTGTTGGGCCCTCAAGCCCTTAAACCCCTCTGCTCCAGTAATGCTGTGTCATCACTGACCCCAGCATCCTAACAATCTGGGATATGTGAAGTAAAACAATTTCACTGTGATGTAATTTATATGTGACAAATAAAGGCTGCTTCTTCCTCTGGGAAGTGGTAGCTCAGTGGTTAAGCTGTTGGCCTACTGGCTAGAAGATTATGAGTTCAAATGTTGCCATTGTTGGGCTCTTGAGTAAGACCCTTAACCCTCAAATGACTGTAAGTCACTCTGTATAAGGGCATTACACCAAATGGTGTAAATGTAAACTTGTAATAGTTTAAAAATTTAGAGGGTTTTATTAAAAAAAAAATAAAAGAAAAAAATCAACTGTTCTCACCATCCATATGCTCCATTGTTGCTCCACCTACACAGGAACAAGATGTTTGAAGGAGTCTGATGAGACCAAAACCAAACGTTTTTGGTCAGCATGTTTGGCAGAAATGGTAGTTGCATACAAGGAAATGCCCCCTAACCCATGTAAAGCATGGTGCTTGATTATTGATCATTTGAGGTTCATCTGCAGCTAGAGGTCCACAAGACTTTTATCCAGATCTGGATATTTTAGCCCAAAACCTGGTTTCCTGCCAAGACTTGGTTCTAGAAGGGTTCTTCAACCAGATAAAGACCCCAGACATTTAACAAACACAATCCTGAAAGCTCGTTAAAGGAGGCGATTGTAATGACAGCTGCAGGTGTAAAGCCACTTTATATTCACATTGGCAACATTTAGTTTTCTAGAAAGAAATGAATGAGCAGTTGTACTTCTGTCAGCTCCTTAATCATCTACTGTTAGATGCTGCCAAGTAATTGCAATTGTAAAAGATTCAACACAAACAGCTAATGCATAGGAAATACGACTGCAGGGAAATTCGCTCATGTTTTCTCATGGTAATTTATTTGCCATCTGGACTCAAGGGTTTTTATTAGTTTCACATGTTCTTTCTGTGTCCACCTGGGTTTCCTCTGGGTTCACTGGTTTCCTCCCACCTCCCAAAAACACAGTGGTATGTGGACTGGCTTCTCTAAACTGCCCTAGATGTAAATGTGTGTGTGCTTGGACTGGTGTCCCTGCCCGGTGTTCATGGGATTGTCTCCGGATTCACCATTATCCTGACCAGCGGTTCCTGAAGATGAATGTATGCATGAATGAAAAAAAAATGGTGTAATCATGTAGCATCAATGCATACTCATTTTCATGAAGGTTTCTAATAATTCTGGAGGTGACTGCATGGAGGAATGAGAGCTTTGACTCAAAACTGGATTCTAAATCAAGAGAATGAAGTGCTGGGATTCCTGGAAAGATGGTGACACCATGTGGTGAGTTCAGCTCAGTATTTTCGTTTAAAAAAAAAAAACATTTAATGCTGGCCATATTGATAGAAATAATATACACTGTTTCATACAGTTTGAGCAGATTAGCTTAGACAAGACGATAATGAAGGTGTGGATTAGCATTAGAGCCTCTGATACACTGACCAGAACGACAGCTGCGCCTGGCGTGACGTCACTTCCTCTTGGAGAACGCAAGGAGGATTTTGTATAAGGCAAGGAAGGGGATTGGGAGATGAAAAGAAACCCTACAGGGGAAGATTATTTCGGATCGACGCTTGTTAAAAACTACAGCATACCGGGTTATATGGAAATAGCAACAAAGCGGGTCCGATTTGAGATAAATCGATGATAAATCTGGAGCCGGGATCCAGGTAAAGCAGCAAAGGGCATCATGCCAGCTCGTAACGTCTTATAGCTGAGCTCTGTAGTGGATCTATGAGACTGCATGTGAGATATGGTAAATATGTGCATGGTGAGCAGGGCTTTGGTGTCAGATCTTGTATGTGCATGTTAAATATGAGCTAAAATAGCATCCTTTCGCATATGACCATTAATGATAGCTTGGCAGAGCTGGTATAACAGCTGGATAAACATCTGGCTTGTGTTTTCTGTGTATACAGATGTTGCTCGCATGTGTCGTGTCAGATCTGGTATTAAATAAATAAATAGATAAATAAATAAATAAATAAATAAAGAGTGATGCTGCCTGCGACGTGTCATGGCCATTTTGTGTGCTGGAGGGGCGTGAAACCTCACATCCGGTGTTACTCCTAAACCGGTTACCATGGTAACCTAATAGCCACGCAGGCCGCTGTGGTGTGACGTCATTTCTAAAGGCAGTTCTCAGAATAGACATATTTTGCAAAGTAAATTAATAATTATAACTATTTCGCCTCCCCCCGAAATTACAACCACTAAACAGAGTGCCTTGCATAAATATTCACCCCCTTGAACTTTTCTGTAACATTTTACAATAAAGTTCACAAAAAAGCAATATTATTACTTAGCTAATGCTTTCATAATGATGAATTAATACATGCACTAATCCTTAGAGCATCAGGAAATAATGAAGCACACACACACACACACATATATATATATATATATATATATATATATATATATATATAGTGTGTGTGTGTGTGTGTGTGTGTGTATAAACATTGCTAAAAAAAATAAAAATACTGTCAACAGTCTCAATCCAATCTGACCGAGCTTGAGCAATTTTGTCAAGAAGAATACACAATAATACCAGGATCCAGATGTGAAAAGCTGATAAAGACATATCCCAGAAATCTTGACACATAGGGGTCAATACTTACGCAACCAACAAACCTCCACTTATTTTCGCTATTTCCGTTTCGTTACAATATTTTGCATCTTTAGACATATTGTAACCTTATCAACTGGCATTACTGTTTCGCTATGAGCTCAATGCTAGTGCGTTGTTCCACTTAACAAAGCAGTTAAACAAAGGAACCTTTAAACGAATCCAAAACTTGTTCTCCTGATGATATTCAGCCTCAAGGTGTTCAAAAAAGCTCTTATCTGACTACTATCTGTTCCGCTGTTTAGATCCAAATCATTTTATATGTTTAAGCAAATCAGATCATTTGCACGCACTGACTGTACTGTTTGTTCTCCGTGAAGGTCCACCATGACGGACAGCATCATGAGCAAAGCTGCCACGATGGAAATCCCCATCAACAGCAACGGAGACACAAGAACGTCTGAAGATGACAGTCTCGAACAGGTGAGGGGCTAAACCTACGCTGAAGCTAGAGCTGGGTGATATGATACAATATAATATCGATACCATGATAAAATGTTACACAAGTTTGCATAAGGTCAGTATTTAAACTCACTGAATCCACTGCTGCAGTTACAGTGTAGTAAAAATATACAGTAGCTGCATCATGTTTTCCTCTTTTATATATTATTAAGTCATTTATCTCTTTTTTTAGCAAAACGTAACTGTCATTCTCAATCTAAACATATTCCTGGAGCTGTCTAAGTATTGAGATATGTTTGTACCATATCACTCAGGATTATCTCTAAGTCTAATCACACACAAGCTATTAATAGAACCTGACATCCTTCTGTGACTGCTTGAAACTTGCTTTGTCTCCACGTAGAATATTCGATTGAGCCACAATGCAAAGACGTGACATGGAATAAATGTTTTGTCTCTGATTTCTGCTTCCGTTTTTAAATCACAGTCTGTCTGGTCATTTGTGTAATATATCAGAGTGACATTCCCTTTCATTCCTGACTCCACGCTGACATGCCGTGTTTTGTCTTTTATGTCTCGTTTTTTTGCACAGATTCACTGGAGCTTAGAGAGGAAGGTAGGGAGTCTCTCAGTGGCTGTGATAAAGGAGGAAGTGGCAGTGTGTCCTTAGATTAGTGTCATGTGTCTCCCTTTTGAGTGTTTATGACTTGACACAGCCATGGGCTTACATGTTCAACATGCTTGTGGGTTTGCTGCGTTCGAACAGCTCCAGCTGTGAATGTCTGAGATATAAGTGGTGTGTGAGTTGAGTTTTGCACTTGAATGAGTTCCTAGCTTGCCATTTTAATGCTGCGTTCATGAGGAATGGGAATTGTGGATTTGCTGCTTTAGAGCATTCACACAAACCAAACACATTCATTTTTACATGTAAAACAAGAGTAAGCTTATTACAGAAATGGATGCCTGTAGTAAGCTCTTGTTTTACATCTAAAAATTAGTTTTCTTTTAAATAACAACCAAAAAGTGTTGTTTCATTTGTGCTTTATTTATATTGAAAGTGGATTATGCTCTGATACAGCTCTGAAAGTACAAAGTTTGATCAAAACATCTGGTACAACACCTTTTAGTTTACAACTATTCACACACACACACACACACACACACACACACACACACACACACACACACACACACATGTACAGTCTGCATCACTGTGTTGAAATTATGGAATTCCAACGCAGAGAAATGGAGCTCTAGTGAGTGGATTAAAAAGCGGGAATTACAAGATGGATGGTTTTCCTTTCCCTATTTGGAAATTTTCCTTTTCCCATTTAGTCATGAATGCATCATCCGAAAAGTAGAAGAATGTTTTCTGAATGTCATGGTCCTAGAACATTCAAACTTTATGTAAGGTTTAGAAAAAAAAAACAAACAAAAACATTTCCATATTGTTTCATAATGGTTTGTCCAACTGGGAATGGTGTGTGAGCAACATTTTCAGTACTTTTCCTTTTTTTAGTCTTTCTCTCTCTCTCTCTCTCTCTCTCTCTCTCTCTCTCTCTCTCTCTCTCTCTCTCTCTATCATTTAATTATTTATTCTTAAAAATTTGTTTGAATTGAATTCATGTTTTGTTGCACATAATTCTGTGATGGTGTCTTTTCGGTTTCTCTCTGTTGCTGTACCTGTACTGTGTTTTTACTTTCTTTCTTACCATAAACGACTCATGTTAAATCTGAATTCTGTAAAAAATATATCGCAGGAATGTTATTTGTGTAACAATGCACCCTGACTTTTTAACCCTCTACTGCATGAATTATTTTTTTTACTTTTTTATGGATTTTTATTACTTGAATTAGTTCAAGAAATAAAAATATATTTCAAAATTTAAAAAAAAAAATAGGGGNTTAAAAAAAAAAAAATTAGGGGGGTAGTTTGTAAATTGTTGCCATATGGCAACAATGTGCAGTAAAGGGTTAAGAATCTGTGCAGTACATTACTGAAGGGCACGATGGAGTTTACTGTTAAACCTGAGTGGTTGTGTGGCTGGAGGAAAGAGTCACACTGATATCATTTTATGTCTAATATTAAGATTTGTTAGCATTAGTGTAAATTATACTGATAAATGTCTTTTACAGGAAAGTGATGCGGTGTTGAACAACCAGTCACACCATAGGGCTGTAGGTGGTGCTAACAGCTCACAGAAAAGTGTGTGTGTGTGTGTGTGTGTGTGTGTGTGTGTCTGTGTACACCAGTGAACATTGAATGTGCTCAATATTATTAGAATAATATTATTTATCTAAAAGTTTCTCTCTCCTTATTGTTCAGTATTAAAGAGAGAGATGTATCATATTGGTTAGACCTTTGTGAAATATAATAGGGACGATTAGGAAATGGTAGAATTTGGAAAAGATGATTTGCTACTGAAACATGAAAACTGGATTAGTTAGGTTTAAAAAAAAATAAGTAAATAAATAAATAAATAAATAAAAGATATACACTGTATGGCCAAAAGTCTGACCGTCACACCCATATGTGGTTCTTCTCCAAACTGTTGCCACAAAGTTGGAAGCAAACAGTTGTCTAGAATGTCTATATATGCTGAAGCATCAAGAGGCTCAAACCTGTTCCAGCATGACAATGCCCTTGTGCACAAAGCGAGCTCCATGAAGACATGGTTTTCCAAGGCTGGAGTGGAGAACTTGAGTGTCCTGCATAGAGCCCTGACCTCAACCCCACTGAACACCTTCCCCTACTTGACCTTGCGACTGACTTGGGGTCTGGAGGAGTGGTTGTAGTCGCGGACTGAACCGATTACAGGAACATCCTGAATGAACACAAATCCCCAAAGCCACGCTCCAAACTCTAGTGGAAAGCCTTCTCAGAAGAGTGGAGCTCATTATAACAGCAAAGGGGGAATACATCTGGTATGGGATGTTAAACAAGCACAATGACTGTGATGGTCAGGTGTCCACATACATGTCATGTAGTCATGGTGCAGTGGTAGCTGAGTGCTGATTGGAAGGTCATGAGTTCAAACCCCAGCACTGCCAAGGTGCCACTGCTGGGCCCTTGAACAAGGCCCTTAACCCTCAACTGTTCACTTGTACAAATAAGATAAATGGAAGTTGCTCTAGATAAGGGCATCTGCCAAATTTTAAAATTTTCTTTAAAAAAAATCTAGGAAATTCTGAGAAACCTTCACTGCAATCATTGAAGATCATTTTGCATGTTGTTAAACAAGTGATATGACATTATTGATATTCATTAATGACGTATTTTCTGTCAGTGAAATTAGACTTCAAACTCGAAATTACTGCAGATGTCTAGAAACAACACTAAAACAACAGTGAATCAGTAAATAATCAGTCTTTTCTCTAGAATTAGAGAAAGCTCTCCTGCTGTATTAGAGTAGCTGTGGTGTAGCTGTGGTGTAGCTGTGTTGGTGTTATCTGAACTGTGCTGGTGGTGTTTATGATGTTCAGGATCTGCAGCAGGTGATGGTGTCTGGGCCGAACCTGAACGAGACGAGTATCGTGTCGGGGGGATACGGAGGATCAGCCGAGGGCATCATCCCCACCGGCTCCATCAAAGGTGTGTGTCATTTAACTCTGTCTCAGCAGATGCCTTTGTATTTCATTTTAAACTTTGCTCCAAACCTCCGGAGTCTTTTATTTTTATTTATTTCTTTATTTTTTGCTGAAATGCTTGTAGGCCCAGCTATACTTTTCAACGAAGAGTATTTTGAAAGAAGATGTGGAAACACCCCCAAGCCAGGTGTCTTTATGCACCTTGTATATAAAATTATTTTCATGTCTTTCCTTTTCCAGTTCTTTCTTTCACTTTCTACCAGCGAAGTGCACGTGGGAGAAGATTTTTTTCCAACTTACTTTAGAGAGTGATTGCTCCTTGTCTACAGGCTGAGGACGCAAGAAAAAGCAGCTGCATGCAAGTTTAACATGGAAAGACTAACGCCAGGGAATTTTATTGCCGTTTGTATGTTTCTCACATCAGTAGGGTCCAAAAGTTTTGCACAATATTACACCAGACCTTCAGTGATACCAGTCAAAATGAGGAGAGGTAGTAGAACTTAACATTTTTTGAATGAAATAATTTCAGCCTGTCTTTGCTCAGAGCTTGAAGTTACTTGGATTTAATGCTCCATTGATTCCTTTCTTTAAGTAGGACCAGTTAGTTCAGAAGGAAGTAACAGCAAATTCATGCTCATCATATTTAAAGCTGTGAATGGTTTAGCTCAAGCTGTGAATGGTTTAGCTCAAGCATATCTTGCTGTTCTCCTAAAGCAGTATAGCCCCGAACGCTTCACTCCGGAGGACCCTGTTAATCCTAGTGGAAGATGCTTTTCTTACATCACCCCACTTCTTCTTCTTCTTCTTCTTTTGGCTTTTCCCTTCAGGGGTCTCCACAGCGAATCATCACTCTCCACCTATCCCT
>CM074958.1:18638643-18651974 GCA_037577455.1 Pangasius macronema
TGAAATGCGAATACTTGGAATGTTTCCCCCGGTCTTAAGATTTTGATCAGGAGTGTATATATTATAAAGTAATATAATAAAGGGAGACATAAAGCAGTGGACATACAGAAAGAGAAAGAGAGAGAGAGAGAGAGAGAGAGAGAGAAGCAACTCTCTCTCTCTACTTGGTATTCTGCTCAAGAGAAACAGAGAGATGAGAGACAAAGCAGAGACAAAGCAAGACAAGAAAGAGCGTGTGACAGAGAGGGGAAGCGCTTGACAGTGAGACAGAGAGTTCATACACGTGCACACACACACACACACACACACACACACACACACACACACACACTATTCTACTTGGTGTTCTTGTTTTTTATTCTCAGGCTTCTATGAGTTTTTATCACTAGTGCTTCTTTTTGACTTGGTACTTTTGTTACTGTTCATTTATTTCTGTAGTTATTTTCTGATTTGTTCCCAAAGTCTGTGTCCAAGCATTGGCAATACAAATGTTACCTCACTAATGCCCTTGATGGAAAGCCTTCCCAAAAGAGTGGAGGTTATTATAACAGCAAAGCACCAAAGGGGGACTAAATAAAAAATCACATATTGATATGAAGCTCGGGTGTCCACAAACTTATGGCCTTATAATGTAGCATGTTTGAGAGAGATGCAGAGAGAGACAAAGTGGGACAGCGCTCATGAGAGAGAAATTTATTTATCAAATTATCTAAATGAGATTGATAGTGCAGCAGATTATTAGGATTTAATATGTAATAACAACTGGTCCATATTTATAATAAAAGCCATGTGTCATGTCTCCTGCTGTTTTGGGCATATTACCTGGGACAGCCTCAAGGCATGTGTCAACACATCCTTCCTTTGGGCAAGAAATTACTTTTTTGACCTTTAATTAAGGCAGGAGTCCTGGGGTAATGAAGAAACTTTGAGCGCAAACACACAGGTCCTGGTTTTATCTGCATTCTCAGGCTGTTCCCATCAGCTCCACTCAAGCAGACCTTAATGGTTTTTCATCATTACAGGCTTAGCAGGGCATGCTGTTCCGTAAACAAAAAAGTTGTACTTTAGTTAGAATAAATACTTGAATAAATAAATAAATAAATTTGTGATTTCTGGCATTTGGCTGTTAGTCTGCTTTTTTGTGAAGGTGGTTAGATGGTTATTACATATATGTATATATTATTGCATTTTATACTTTCTTTTCATACCACAGTGTCATTGCCTTTCTACATCATTGCCTTTTCTTCCACTTCAGAAATGAAGTGATCTCTCGATAAAGGACAGTCATTTCACAGTCCTTCACTCTGCTCTTCTGCCTAGTTCACTGCGAGCAAATCAAATCAAGAAGCTTCCGGAAAACACTTTTCAATCTCTACATGTGCTGGGAGAGCTGTGAGTACGAACGCAATGTCTATTTCACTGAGTATTAGATATGTGATGCGTATTTATTAACAATCCCAATATTTCTGTGGATTACACAGGGACCTTTCCAGTAACCAAATAAAAGAGCTGCCATTGAACATCTTCAGGGGTCTGCAGTCTTTACAGATACTGTGAGTTTTCTGATTTAGGGATTTGTAAATATGTGCACTTTAAGGGCTTCATAACATCTAAGCCTGTCTGTGAATATTTGGACTACTCCGTATACCAGTGGTAAAATTTGGAAAGATCCAATTCTAAAAATTCCATTTCTTACCAAGGTCCTGATAAGAAACGACCATGGCTGGATGGCGATAGCACTTACCTTTTAATGGTTAACAATTAATGACTAGTTTATGGCTATAAATCAGGCATTTCATTTCATAGTAGCACTTCATGTCCCCCATACCCCTCTGCCTTCATTTCTTCTTCCTGATTTTGACTTTTCTTTAAACCATCAGTCATGTCATCAGTTCACTAATCAGACCAGAGGGTAAATAAAATGAAAAATCTACAAAGGTCTGTGAAAACTCTCCCGTTTCTGATCTAATGTCTCTAGCCCTGTAGCTAGTCTCTGGTCCAATGAGCTGCCTTCACCTAAATAATTTACAAACCACAATGCAGGATGTCAGACATGTGGTTCATGTTTAGAAATCTAGAGTCACTGAACTACAGCATTTATCAGCTCTACAATTGTTTTTCAAATACTTACCTCAAACTATTTTGCTGGGTCTGCAGTTGATGAAGCAAGATTTTAAAACAGTACAAAGCTTGGACTTTAAGTCACAAACACTCATCTCAAGAGAGCTCTGAATTTGTAGCTGTATGTAAAGGATTGTAATTGTAGCTGGATATAGTCAGTTGTAAACAAAGGAGCCAGTATTGTGTCTTTAAGGGAACTTTTTTTTTCGAGGATCCAGTTTTCTATGTTTTGTTTTCTGGATTTTCATAGGAATCTGTCCCAAAACCCATTGAGCCACATCCACCTGAGCCAGTTTGATCATCTCACGCAACTCCAGTCACTGTGAGTAAAGGATCAGTATTTTTATTATTCAGTATATTTTTTTTACAAGCTGTACACATATGACCTTGTAAAGCTCTTATAACACTCTTAACTTCTTGAATTGGAATGTTCAGGAGCTGTTGATTAATTGGCTTTAGTTTATGGTAATAATAATTCCTATTCTATATGCTATTTCACAGATGGTAAGTAAGCGGGACATTGCTTTAGTAGAATTCAGCTGGCATATATACGTTAATTCATTTAAATATGTTCAAGTATGGTCAATATTTCATGTAAATTGATGGAATTCCATAATGGCCATAGCAGTCATGTGATAGATTGACTGTGGTGTGTTAAATATTAAGTTGAAATAATGACAAATAAAAAAATTGACTTGAAATAAGATATAAAACTAGAAATTATGCATTCTTAACTCAGAATAATTAAGTTAAAATAATGACCGTCGACTTTGAAATACAAAGATATTAAACTGAAATAATGAATAATATTTTGACACTTTGCAACTAATTAAGTAAAAAATAATGAAACATTAGTCCCCACTTACGGAAGGGCCTCAGTATGACATTAATTGATCAAATTCAGCAGTGTTATGAGTTTAGAATACATTTAAGTACCGAATAATTTCTTCTTACTTTTTCAATGCCGATAGTATAAAAAAAGTTTTTTTTTGTTTTTTTTTTGTTATACCTGCCATTTTGTTATGAGAGGCCAGCACTGTGCCCCAGTGTGTATACTGAAATGAGGTTTTGTACCATTCCAGACCAAGGGCTATGAGCTGATAAAAGAAAAACAAATTAAACAGAGGGCCAGACTCTGTGCCTGTCCAGCCCAGAACACACAGAGGCTCAGTACTACTGAAAGCTTGTGCGAGACGGATAATGACTACTTTTTTTTTTTTTTTTGTATTCTTCCCTTCTGTATCCCCCTTGACTTTGTATCTTTGATTCTGTGTCTGCACCTGACATCAAGACAAATTCCTAGTACTGTGTAGTGAGTGTCCTTTACTGTACCTGGCAATAAATTGTTTCTGATTCTGATTCTGAAACTCTACTCACTTCCACAGGGGCCTGGAAGGCGTGGAGATCCCAGACATCCAGACCCGCTTGTTCCAGTCAATGAAGAACCTCTCCTACATGTAGCTCACTGATTTTCATTACAATACAAATCATCCACTGATGTAACACGGCATTGTCTCATCAATACATTTTATAATATCTTATAATCCTGTAGGATTGGTTAATGCATTGTGCGTAAGTGCTGACATTGCCGCCTTTACATCTAGAACAGTGAATGATATTAAAATCACATTGCTTGGGTCCAGTAGTAATAGCAAACTGTTCTGTTAACATTTCCACAGATACTTTAAGAAATTCCAGTACTGCTCCTACGCTCCTCATGTCCGGAAATGCAAACCCAACTCGGATGGCCTCTCGTCTTTCGAAGACTTGCTGGCGAGTGTAATCCTCCGGGTCTCTGTCTGGGTGATGGCCTTCCTCACCTGCTTCGGGAACCTCTTCGTCATTGGCATGCGCACACTCATCCGTGCAGAGAACAACCTGCATGCCATCTGCATCAAGGTTTTGTGTTGTGAGTATTGGAGTACAACAATTCTAACTGTTCTGGGTCAAAAAAAAAAGGAAGAAAAAAAGGAAAACAAGCAATATTCTACAAATACACCAAATGATTATTTTATACTCTTTAATATTACATCGTTTATTTATTTGTTTGGGGTTTTTTTGTTTGTTTTTGACATAATTCCTCACTTTAGAACTTCTAACATTATTTTTACACTGTTATGAGACACGAGTAGAGAACATTATACATTTATACATATTTGTACTTATATTTATAAAAAATGTCTATAATTGTATTGCATATATTATGCACAATAATTCATGAGTTCTCCATTTTTTTTTTGTAGCCAGGGACCCCTTTAACAGTAAAATAAATTCCAGTTATGTGTACAATAATATTTTGTCTATTTACTAGAGCATTCGAGCTTTTTATTCCTGAACTGTACATGAACAGGATGCAAGTTGATATTATTTTTAAGCCTGTTTTTTTTTTTTAGCTGTTGAGGTTTGGATTAAATTCCGGTTTAGATTTGGCAAAGAACTATATGATATGAACTCAATAATGAATGTAATAACTTGATCATGGTGGGTGATGATGTGATGATGGTGATGTAGTGATGGTGTGATTTCCACCACTTACAAAAAAAAAAAAAAATCACCCCTGGCTATGCTTCATGGACCCACCTTGAGAGGCACTGCACTAATTTTCTTCTTTTTTTTTTTTTTTTTTTTTAAAAAAGCCTGGTTTGCTTACTACAGGTGCAAGTCAACAAAAGTTACAAAAATCACTTACAAAAGTTGTCTATCTGCACTCTTATTCCTAGCACGCAAATCCTCAACTATTACGATTCCCTACATTTACAACACCTGTTATTCATGAATACATGTCCTGGAGGAGCCTGTTTTCAAGTGGTCTCAGGAATACTTTGACATCCCCAGTGCCTTGTATATGGTTTTGAAAATGTACCCCTTAATATTCAGGAAGATTGGTTATTTAGCAGTGCAGATGGTGCACTAAAATAATTGCCTTGCCCCGTTCTCTCTCCCATTCCACATTTGAGGACCAGAGTCAAACAATTTCTTGCTAGACCGACAATTCCCTCAGTCATTCCCTGTATCTATTTTCTCTCTCTCTCTCTCCATCTGTCTTTCTTAATAACCTAGGATGCCTCTATAGTTGACATTCTCCATATTTGTCATGCAGTCACTGAGAGTTCTCATGTCGTGACAGAAGCTGTGCAATCTTGTCAGCTCTCCTGATCCTCTTTTAGACATTAGATTCCATCACATTGCATCCCTGGATCATGCGCTAGTTTCTCATCTTTGGCTTTGTTCCCTTAGGAAATGCTTTCAATGCTTTCAAGCCAGCACCATTAACTCTAGCACCCTTTTTGTCAGTAGGCAGGATTCTGAAATATTGAATCGCATAAAGAATGGATAATGCATGTAGGAAGAAGTCTTAACTGTTTTCCCTACTTCTTCTAGAATATAGAAGTGGAGATGTTATATCGAAGGCTTATTTTGCAACATATTGTTTAGTTCACAATGGTTTATGAGAGCTATGTCCTACTGAATTGATTGATTCTCCATGAGCAGAACTTTGTGTTCTGTTGTGAATTCCTGAGAGGAAATATGCCTCTTTAGACATCAGTTATGGAGTAAATATTTTGCAGTGCCCCTGGACAATGCATAGCTTGAGCACTTAAAATAATCTATGGCATTAATCAGCTCTGAGGCTTGTCACATAAGGAATAAAACATGGCAGGCCGTGCTGTTATAGGGACATAATCAATGACAGGCTGGTGTGATGCATCCTGATGCAAAGTGGGGTTAATGTTACTATTATAATTATTATGTTCCAGTAACAGCGTGTCCCAAAGTGTTTGGTTAATATATCACAGCAATTTGCCAGCAGTTACAATTTTTCATTTTATCAATAAACAACACATCATACTTTTCATACTCCTCTCTCTTGAAGTTAATAAGATAAAACACACCGTTTGTCATGGTCCTCTGTTCTGAAGACTTTCCCATGGCTGGAAAAGCACTGACACTAACGACTCCTTCCATAAATGCTAAACAAACATCTCCTTACAGAAAACTTCGCCAGGTGGATGATTATATGTTTTTCTTTGTTAAATAAAATTGAAAAATCTGCTATTATTAGGCTTAGATTATGTGAATTGTCTGCCACTCAAGGCCGTGTGAATGATTTGTTGCTATATAATGATAATGTATTAGAACAAGTGCATTAATATGAATTGGTCAAAACCTTCTGACCGGTCACATTCGAGAGTATGTGGTACGAGTACCATGGAATAACAGACTTACATAATCAACAATATACATTCTTCCCGGTCACCTCCCTAGATTAATGAATGTTGGTTATATCCAGACAAAACTTTTTTTCTGTAGTTTCTATCTGTTTGTTCCTTCTTATATCTTCATGCAATCATGCTTTCACTTCCTCTTTCCATGACACCTTCCCTACAGGTGCAGATTGTCTGATGGGCATCTACCTTTTCTTTGTGGGCATCTACGATGTAAAGTTCCGTGGAGAGTACAACAAGAATGCCCATGTGTGGATGGAGAGCCTTGAATGTCGTACCATTGGCTTTCTGGCCATGCTGTCCTCCGAGGTGTCTGTCATGCTCCTCACCTACCTGAGCCTGGAGAAGTTTCTGGTCATTGTGTTCCCACTGAGTCACCTAAGGCCAGGGAAAAATCAGACGTTTACCATTTTGGCTGTGATCTGGCTCATAGGAATCTCGATTGCCGCTGCGCCACTGCTCAATGATGAGCTTTTTGGGAACTACTATGGGCGAAATGGCGTCTGCTTCCCTCTGCACTCTGAACGTGGAGAGAAACCTACAGCGAAGGTATATTCCACCAGCATATTTCTGGGTGAGTGCTGAGAACATGGAAAACTTCTTATATGCAGCTTAATAATATATCTAATGTAAATGTATGTATTCTCCTCTGCGGTGCTGTGTGTAGGACTCAACCTAGTAGCCTTCCTCATCATCATCATCTCCTACTCCAGCATGTTTTACTCCATCTACAAGACAGGCATTAATGCCACAGAGCTGCGCAGCCGGCTGCACAAGGACGTGGCTGTGGCCAACCGCTTCTTTTTCATTGTGTTCTCTGATGCCCTCTGTTGGATCCCCATATTCCTGGTCAAAATTCTCTCTCTGCTTGAGGTGGAGATTCCAGGTATATGTAGGAAACACCACAAATTTCCCTCAGAGATGTTTGCATTCATTTTTGGTATTAGAACTAAACACTTGACATGCTGTTTATACCGAATCGATTGTTGTAATCCAGTTCTCCTAATTACTCCTTGCATTAGAAACAGTTGCAAATAATTCCATGTTGAATCTGTAACCTGTAAATAATTATTAATTTCTTAAGGCTAGGAACATTTTGGTCCCTCTGGCCATTATTTAAATCATGCTGTATGGTATAATAAAGTATAGTATAATCAATATGATTTTTAAAAAAAAGTTTACACAGATCAAAGATTTCAATCTATAGCGTAACAGTGCCATGATGACTGGGAGCCTTTTTAAACTGAAGATTTTCATAAACTGAATGAATTTTATCAAATGGTTTACCTATTTTTACTTTTCTCTTTGATGCATTGTATTCCTACATAGGATAGTCCATTTACCTTGATATTTGACATCTAAAGAATCTGCATATGTATCAAATAATTTTCTGCGTTAATGAGTTAAATAGCTTAAATAAATTCTAAAGAATATTTTTTCATTTATATAGAAATTAGATTAAGATATTTCAAGAAGTGTGTGTAAAAATGCTGTTTTTTTTACTAACCTTATGGGTTTTGGCATATTATGAGGATAGCTAAACTAGTGCTATAAGCTCATGTATGAATGACTTTAAACTATTGGCACACTTTTAAATGGCTGTTATTAGTTTTTTTCTCTAATAAAAATGCACTTGTATGCCCTTCAGTGAGAAACCAACTCATATTGAGAGCCAATAGGAAGTGTCCATTAAAGCACACCTCACCAAATTCCTCAGCAATCAAAAAACACAAGAATTTGGTACACCTTAAAAATGTTGCAATGTGAAATCAACAGAATCAAATGCAAAATATACAACGTTACAAAAAAATTAATTTAATTTTTTTTTTTTTTAAATCTGATATCAGTCTGTTTTCTCAGCTTGTCCGAATTCAGAGGCAGTGACATCTGTTGGATTTCTCCACACTGCTACACATTTATGTCTTGTTATGTTATATTCATCAGTTTGTGAGACATGCATTTTGCTCAATTGCTTCTATATTCTTCTCACTGTTTTCTCCATTTCCCTCTAAGGAACCATCACATCTTGGGTGGTAATCTTCATCCTGCCTATCAACAGTGCCTTGAACCCCATTCTGTACACCCTGACTACCAGTTTCTTCCGAGAGCAGGTGGAGCTGATGCTGTGCCAGTGGCAAAGACACTCCACCTTCAGAAAGGAACGGAAGAGCTTGTCCAGCTCAGCCATTGACATAGAAAACTCACGACGTCCATACTGCACACGTGACTTTGTGCCACGGACCTCCATCTTAAACTTTAATGGCAGTTTCAGATGAACTGCTTAGTACTGTGAGTTTATAAACTGATGGAAAATAGGTTTGGTTCCCCAGGTGACGCTTGGATTTTTGCTGATACTGTACCTTGGTTTGGTTCTGCTTGACGTTGATCTGTATGTTGATCTAAGAAGTGAAAGCCAGCAGTGGATATGTACACAAAACTTTACTAGACATGATATTCATGTACTCAAAATATGTTTTACAGAGATTCAGCAATCATTGTACTGAACAATGCTAGTTACCAAGCAACTAGCATCTTACTGAGTAATTAAATGGAAAACATACTCCATAAGACATGCAGCTAAGCTCTTTTTCTACTGATACCTCATACAAGTTTCTCATAAGCATTGCGTGAGCATTAGAAAAGGCTGCTATGTAATGTGTAACTTTATTTAAATGTTCATAAAATGACAAAGTTCATAAAGCTGATACGTTGACAACGCTGACAAAGTCACAGTTACCGATTAGATTTAATTGATATGTCATTATTTCAGTACACTCATTATTTTGAATTAATAACACATTGTTTAGAGTTTTTATCTCATTATTTCAGCATATTATCTTGAAATATTATTGTGAAATAATGACATAGCACTTTTTCCACAACTTGCATTTCAGGGCTTCTGTAATTTTTAAAACATAATTTGAACAAAATTAATAAAGATTCATGTGTTTGGCAAAATTGTCACATCTGCCCTGATTATGTCCTCATTGGCTTATCATATTCTGACCCTGTCGCCCCTTCTTTTTTTAATGCCTCATTTTACATATATGGTCATTGTTTCCTGTTCTCATTACCTTGTTGCCAAGGTTGTTAATTACTTTCACCTGCTGATTGTTATAATGGTCTAGTTTGTCTATTTAAACCCTCTTGCTTGGCTTTTGAGTTTGTGATGTGCTGCATGTGCAAATCTGTATTACAAAGCAGTGGACTTCAGTCTTGTCTCTCGTCTTAGGGTTTCGATCTTTATCCCAGAGAACCAGTAATGTGTAATGAAGTCACGATGGCTGGTGTTTTATGGGTTACTTTGCAGTGTTGCTAAACTGGGATGGATTCCTGTCTGGTGTACAGGCTCTGATTCCTGGATTAATACTAATAACTATGCTTTTAGTATGTATTTGCGTCCTGTGTCCTGTACCGCATGGTAAAGATTTTATTTAGATATATTTGTTGCGTTTAGTGGTGTATTTATGAATTTGAAGAACTTGAAACATGCCCGTAATCGCTTAAAATTACAATGCTTAAAAGTATACTGTACATTTCAGAAATCTGTTTTAGTATCTTTTGAGCTGTTTTCTTTTTTTTTTTTAATTCAACCTTAGTTCTACAATGTATTTTTGGAATGTTGAACTACATGAATTTTTTATGTTGTATGTTTACTTGTTGCTTATTTATACATGTAACACATATAATAATGTACATAATCATGATGTCTCACAATGGGCAGTCTTATTCATCCCTGCAATGAAATCAGCTACATATTTTTTTTTCAGGTTTTCATTACTTTGGTACCTTATTTTCCAAGAATATTAAAGTATTTGTTACATTCAAAATCTAAAACAAAGAGCAAATAAAATGATTCATAGATTTTTATTTTTTATTTTTTTTAAGTCTAAGGATCACTTCATAGTGTTTCCATGCTATCTCACGTTATTACTGAACACAGCGATGTTTAGAATTATGGTACTATTTGGAATTCTGTTCATAACTAGCATATTGTTTCCTTTCTATTGACTGACAGCGATAGTGCTAGGTACAGTGAGTGATAAATACCAGCAGGGTCATGAGGGATTAGAGGCATCTTGGTTGATGGCCTGCTGGTATAAATGGACTAGCAGGGCTAAAATATATAAAAATAGGATCTGTTTTTGGCATCCACATTGGCTTACTGTATTTGCTGTTAACTAATTGTTTAAATTTCTTCTTTATATATTTTTGAGAAACCAAGAACACCACCACCACCACCAATTGGTCATAAGCAAAAATATATAGAATATATATGAAGTAGAGGCTGGGGCAGATTTATTTCCAGCCCACAATGTAGATTCATGCAGCCTATCAGTGACAGTCATTTTAGGCGATTACACTTCATTTTGTATGCACTGAGGTTAATTTATTTAATTTATCCTGACTCATTGACACATCCATAACACATCGATTGAGTGATTGAGAAGATGCACGTGATGTACACCGATCAGCCGTAACATTAAAACCACTGACAGGTGAAGTGTATAACATTGATTATCTTGTTACAGTGGCACCTGTCTAGGGGTGGGATATATTTGGCAGGAAGTGAGCAGTCAATTCTTGAAGTTGATGTGTTGGAAGCAGGAAAAATGGGCAAGTGTAAGGATCTGAGTGGCTTTGACAGGGGCCAAATTGTGATGACTAGATGACTGGTTAAGGGCATCTCCAAAACGGCAGGTCTTGTAGGGTGTTCCCAGTATGAAGTGGTCAGTACCTACCAAAAGTGGTCCAAGGAAGGAAAACTGGTGAACCAGCGACAGGGTCCTGGGCGCCCAAGGCTCGTTCATGGGCGTGGGGAGCAAAGGCTAGCCCATCTGGTCTGATCCCACAGAACAGCTACTGTAGTACAAATTGCTGAAAAGGTTAATGCTGGCTATGGTAGAAAGGTGTCAGAACACACAGTATATCACAGCTTGTTGCGTATGGGGCTGCTTAGCCACAGACCAGTCAAAGTGCCAAAATTTCTTGAATGTCTAATAATGTATTACAGTCAAGCTGTTGCTTGACTCCATTGTTAGGTGTGAAAAGCTAAAAGATGGAGAGCTCACACTTAATATATTCATTAAAAATATTCAATTCAGAAGACCACTGGACAAAATATATTTTAAGATAAAGTGTATTTACTTGAGTGATTTTAAAACACTATACCCTGAAGTTGTAATAAGAGTAGGAATTTATTGACAACTTTTCTGGATACAACTATCCCAAACCTAACAAAATACTTGTACTAACCTGCATATATAATAGCAAAACTAAGTTATTTGCATTAAAACAGAATGTACTCACACAGCATGTGTTGCTAAATAATGAGTAGAATCAAGTCAAGTCATGTCAAGTGGCTTTTATTGTCATTTCAACCATATACAGCTGGTTAGTACACAATGAAACGAAACAACGTTCCTCCAGGACCAAGGTACTACATAAAACAACACAGATCTACTTCGTTCTAGCATTAGTCAGGATAGTATCTTATAGTATTATAGCATTATGTCAGGATGCTGGGGACAGTTTCCTTCCCTGGATGGAAAAAAAGACACAATCAATCTTTACAAACCTGATAATTACAATGAAACTTCTACCAGAGCCCCGTTAGCCAGCACGGTTTGCACGATTTGTTGTGCTGTTACCACCTCCTACGACATGGACGTGGGGTTGGATTTTAGGAGGCAAAAACTGGAAAAAATAACCAAAAGCATCAAATGTATACAACAACTAACCCCCCCCCCCCTTTTGCCTCTTCAATTTGTCATTTTCTTCTCCTCATGATAAACAGAAAGGAAAAAACAGAACAACAAATAAACAGAACATTGCAAAACACATTCTTTTCAATTTTTTTAACCATTTTATTTGATGTACAGAACCTTTGTTGTTACTAAAAGTCTTCTTATCGTCTCCCCTTATACTCAGTGGCTGAAGGTGATCTAATTTTTTATGCTTGTTTGACTTCATTCAGAAGTGTAGTGTGTTTACCTGGTGCAGCATGTCGGAGTTCTCGTGCTCCAGCTGAGCACTGGACTCCAGAGCATTCTGAGCACTCTTCTCAGCTTCAGCTAGGGAGACCTGGAAGTTCAGTGACCAAAGGGTATTTGCTTTATTTACTTTTACACTAAAGATGGAACTGAATACTTTATTGAAATTCAACAGATGTATTCTAAACACGCACAAAATACATATATGAATAGGAGGAACATTTTTTTGTCATTGCCAGAAAGATGCACAGGGCAATTGGATGCAAGAAAGAAAAGTTGTGCCAGCGTTAGGTTTTTACTTTCATGTGTTAGTGCGCACATAGATATAAAATGCGCTGGTCAAACAAAGACCACATTCATGTAAATGTTCATGATACATTTACAGTATTCATTTATTCATCCATTAGGGTTATAACCAAATATGAATGACTTATTCATAATGAAAAGATACAGATATGACTATGAAGTGCACAATACTTTTGGTCTACCATCAGTGGTTTGTTCCAGTAGACTAATCTAAATACTGCCGTACTGAGCTCCAAACAAAAGACAAACACCAATCAGCCATAACAATAAAACCACCTGCCTGATATTGTGTAGGTCCCCCTTGTGTCACCAGAACAGCTCTAACCCACTTTTCCTGCTTTCAACATACCAACTGTTCACTTTCTGGGTAATGTATCCCACCCTTTGTTCCATTGTAATGAGATAATCAATGTTATTCACTTCACCTGTCAGTGTTTTTAATGTTATGGCTGATTGGTGTACTTCTACCATGTTTCTGTAAAAAGTGGCCTGAATATCACAAATGAAATTATTTTTTTAATAGAGCTGCCGCTCCTCATATCAGGCAGTCCACACGCTGTGCACAGAAAATCATAAAACTGCATGGATTTCCAAAAAAATACTAGTTTAATTAATTAAAAAATATTAATTATGCATTCGTTGTGGAATGAATTTTCCTAAATTCATTTTCTCTAGCATTATTAAA
>CM074958.1:18652074-18662985 GCA_037577455.1 Pangasius macronema
TTACTTGGATTTAATGCTCCATTGATTCCTTTCTTTAAGTAGGACCAGTTAGTTCAGAAGGAAGTAACAGCAAATTCCTGCTCATCATATTTAAAGCTGTGAATGGTTTAGCTCAAGCTGTGAATGGTTTAGCTCAAGCTGTGAATGGTTTAGCTCAAGCATATCTTGCTGATCTCCTAAAGCAGTATAGCCCCGAACGCTTCACTCCAGAGGACCCTGTTAATCCTAGTGGAAGATGATTTTCTTACATCACCCCAAACTGTGGAATAGTGTCTCAGAGAAGATAAGGAATGCTATCTTCATTACTGTTTTCAACAACTGTATTTAAACTATTCTTCTTCTTCTTCTTCTTCTTCTTCTTCTTCTTCTTTGGGCTTTTCCCTTCAGGGGTCTCCACAGCGAATCATNCCTCAACACTTGCACCCACTAGCTTCATCTCCTCATTTATTACCTCCATATACCTCCTCTTTGGCCTTCCTCTTCTCTTTGGCCTTCCTCTTCCCCATTAAACTATTCTTAATCTTGTTAAATAAAATTTTCATTATTAATAATAATTCTTGTAAGTTTACAGTAAATTAATTAGTGATGTACACTGGTTCTGTAATGTGTGTTATCATAAATGTATTATTTTGAGCTTCTTCACTTTTGTATGGAAAGCATTTTGATGTCCTATAATAATAATAATAATAATAATAATAATAACAATAATAATAATAATAATAATAATAATAAATTCTCAATAATAGCTCAAATACGTTTATGAAAATGCTGTTTATGTGTATGTTTTAGGTGCTAATAGCCCTGATAATACAATTTGTTTGCAGTTTTGCATTAAAAATATTTTTGATACCAGATTATGAACACGTTTATTTAAACATGGGCTACTAAACATTAGGCTAAAGACTAACACTAGTATGATCACATTAGGATTTCTCAAACAGCCAAACATTTTAAATGATGTACAGTAATCCTGAATAAAATTGCTCAACTGAGTCAAACTGTCCTTTTTGGTAAGCCCTAAAATTAAAACAATTCTCCACTCAGAATAGTTTATCAGCCTAGAATTTGTCTCACTCAGACTTTTGGACCTTACAGTATGTACACTCTGAAGAACATTAACGCAACTGACACAGATTAACACTTTTTTTGCAACAACGCAGCATTGTGGAGAGAATGTGCTTCTTTTCAGTGTGCTGGACCTGAGCTGTTGAGCAGATTCTTGTTTTTTTTTCATTGATTTGCTGCTCATTCACATTTTTTATCATCTCTATGATGTCTATTGACAACATTCCCTCTCTGTCCTTTCGACACTGAGTGTTCTCGTCAACCGCTGACTCCTCGAACTCAATCTGTCCTCTCGCTGGCTTGTTCAAAACGAAAAAAAAAACATTCACAGTGTTGATACTAATCATGTCATTGTCTTGCCATGTATCCTATTTGAGTTTATTTTTCTAAAACTCACTGCCATTGATCTCACTGCATGGGTTAAATCTAATCGCTCTATTTGGAGAAATAAATAACCGGAACCTCTCCGATCTCACCTTTATTCTGCATTCATGTCCACTCATTTCAGCCCTTCGCTCCAAATCTAGGGACTTTCCACCCAGTCATTCAGCTGCTGGTCAGATATCATGTCAGCCAGATCATTACCCAGGTATCCCAGTGGTCTTCCTGTCATGCACATCATTTCACATCTGTTCAGTCATCAGCATTATATCTCATATTTTTTGTCATAGCGAACTTTTTGGTAAAATCAGGAGGTTAATGATCTCTATATTCAAGCAGTAGTATTTCCTCTCATTTCCTCTAGCTCCCAGCATGCACCACAGTCACAGTAATCCAAGCATGATGTCGGAGGAGGCCACGCGTGGGATCGCAGTGGAGAAATTTGACAGTATGAAGAAATGGAGCATCAATACTTATAAGGTAGGGGCCCTTATATGGTCATGAGCCAACGTTATTCCCTGTAGTGTATTTGGGGAAACTCATCAGATGCCACAACAGGCAAATCTTTGACCCAAAACTTTGTCAGCTGTGCAAACATACTTTGGCAACTCAACTGTAAGAAACCATAAATATATTTCGCCAAAATGATACAGAAATGGTTTTAATTTACTTGTTAATAATCGACTAGGCTATGTTCCTGCAAAGATCATGTTGTGTTAAGAACAAATGTGGTGTTAATAAAGGTCAGTCTGCCTAAAGATGGCTAAAACCTTGCTCCCTAAACGTGCCTTCCTCACATGAAACCTGAAGACCTTGGCTCATACAGTAAATGCTCTGAAATTTGAAACTATATAAGGAACGAGACATATGAGCGAGAGAAATGTGAGAAGAAGGAGAAATGTTGCTTGGACATTTTGTGTAAAATCAGTAGTATAGTATTAGTACAACATTAGTGCATCTGTACATTTGTCCTACAGTTGATTCTAGCACTGTTTACGAATCTTTTATGTGATTAAATGATTTATTAATGTATCATTTAGAGGATTTTATATATGAAGGTTTTGGTCTTGGGTGAAAACATATGTAGAATGTTCTTGGTCTTTCTATGGAACAGTTAATACCTTGTAATTAAACATAAGAAACTTAATAATAAAAGACTTGAAAAGAAACGAAAGCTCCAACGGGCTCCACAGAGCAGCAGGGAAATGGACAGAACAAACAATGTAAATAATATGTAAATGACACTTTGGTTAGTAACGCTGCTGCATGATTCACATGATCTCTTCAATCACTATGCAAGCATATCAGCATTTCTCTTTCTCTCCTTCTCATTCCTCTCTCCTCCAGTGCACTAAGCAGATGTTTTCGGAGCGGTTTGGTCGCGGCTCAAGGACCGTGGACCTGGAGCTGGAGGCTCAGATCGACGTGCTGCGTGAAACCAAGCAGAAATACGAGCACATCCTGAGACTGGCACAGGCACTCACCACTCACTTCTACAATGTAGTGCAGACGCAGCAGGCGCTGGGAGACACCTTCGCTGATCTGAGCCAGAAATCTCCAGAACTGCAGGTAACCTCAACACAGTGCGCCGTTGTCTAGTAGGAGATGCTGTTCTATATTATACCGATGAGGAGAAGTGATAAAGCCTCTTCAAATGAGTTATGAAACACCTTGAAGATTTAAGCCTAGTCACCTCGATTCACTAGTACTAGACAGTTTTTTTTATTATTGATTAAGTATTGCATCGTTACAGATAAACTCATAGTCTCTTTTTGTAGTTATGATGAGTTATGCACGTATGATGACTTCGTGATGAAGCTTAAATTTGTGATTGCTTTGTTTACAGCAGGTAAGTGTTGGTGTGTGAGCCACAATATGCAATAAAGATATCCATAATACAATAATCCTCAATTTGAAGCAAAATGGGCGGGGCTAATCTTGGGTGACACTTGCATATGATTGACCCTCAGAAGGCTGGTATGATGGATGGATGGATGGATAGATAGACAGATAAATAGATAGATAGATAGATAGATAGATAGATAGATAGATAGATAGATAGATAGATAGATAGAGTATTTAATTGATCATTATGTCATTACAATCTGAGTAATTACCACTAGTGTGTTGACTGTAATTAAAAAAAATTTCTTTAAAAGTATTCAGAAACTGTTGGCAGTGTGTGGCTGTATGTGTGTACAGTTGTGTTTATTTCCAAATGGTGTAGCAGGCAATCACGTGCACTCGTTTGAATAATAGGACGCACCAGAATGGGTTAAACATTGTACAGTTCTTTGTCACTGGCGTGGTACCTTTATGTGTCCGTATATTTAATATATACTGTGTCTTTTTCCTTTACTCTGAAAACTAACTAAGGATACAGGAGTGCTCCTCTAAATTGTTCAATTATTATTGATTAGAGTTTAAATTATACACTACATTCACAATTCCAGGTGAAAGATTACAAATAAAGAAAAAAGTTACAAAATGTGTAACTTTAATGGTACCACCCAAATGACAGGGAAAGATACTTTTATTTATATATATATAAATATACACACACACACTAGTTTGTACACCTTTTATTGAACAATTTTTTTTATTGTATTACTGAATATCGTTAGCCTCATACCATAATTGCCTAAGTCATTTTTCACCAAATATGACTTGGGCAATTATGCTATGAAGCTAACGATATACTGTACATAAAAGCCACAGAGGACCAGAGATGTGTAATTATTAAACACATTACAACGTTCCTCAGGACGAGTTCGGCTACAACGCAGAGACACAAAAGCTGCTGTGTAAGAACGGAGAGACGCTACTGGGCGCAATTAACTTCTTCGTGTCGAGCATCAACACACTGGTCAACAAAACCATGGAGGACACTCTAATGACCATCAAGATGTACGAGAACGCAAGGTACAACGGCTTGAATCTAAGTGCTCTGGAAAGCTCAACAGTGAGAGTGTCTCTTGGTGTATGAAATGTTTATGGATATTCATTTTACATGATTAACCCTTGCGTGTAAGGACGGAATTCATTATTACTAAAATGTGATTATTTTTGATCACTTTGATATTTTTTCTCTAGCACAGAATACATTTAAATAAACAAATATTTTATAGAATGTTTTTGATGCCTATTAAACAGCATTCAGGAGACCCAAATTATCATAGACTAGTTAAGTTTTTGTCCATTTCAAGTTGCCTGTTTTCTTAGTTTTTTTTTTTTTATTAGTCTTTGCTCCAAGCCTGATCTTAATCTCTCTGTAAGGCTTGGACAAATATGTCTATAAAACAATCCTCATAAAAAAGTCATTATGTTGCAACGTTTAAGCCACTGAAAGTACAATTTCTGTTCAGATAAATCTTTGTGATACTAAAGATCTGATTTAAGAAAGGGATTAAAATCCACTTTACTGCTCTCTCATTTAACTGCCTAGTACTTAAAAGCTGAATGCTCTAGAAAACACGAAGCAGTGAGTGTGTCATTTCTTAAATGAGTTGAATATTTCCATTTTTAGGACTGGTTTAAATGCAGCTCTTGTATTAACGAATATGCCTAAAGGTTTGAGTGTGTGTATGTGTGTGTGTGTGTTTAGGTTGGAGTATGATGCCTACAGGACAGACCTGGAAGAGCTGAGTGCTGGCCCGCGTGACGCCGCTGCTATGGTGCGGATCGAACTCGCCCAGCAGGAGTACCAGATCCACAGAGACAAGTACGAGCGCCTACGGAGTGACGTCACCATCAAGCTCAAATTCCTGGAGGAGAATAAGGTACGTTTCCTTTAACTGCTGCTGCAAGTCAAGATGGACTTGTATATAATCACCACTCATCTGAGAAACTTCCGGATTAAACCTTGTACCATCTATATTCTGTATTTAGGACATTTTCAAAACAGTGCTTTGAAAAAAAAACACTATATTTACGTAAATTAACTTTATGATACTTTATGAAAGCACGATTTTCACTTTTTTGTCCTTGGGAATATAGTCTGAGTCACAAAATTACTATTACTAGACTATTTATTAGACAGTGACCCTGTTTTGACCCCTGTGATTTGCAGGTGAAGGTGATGCACAAGCAGCTCCTCCTCTTCCACAACGCCATCTCGGCCTACTTCGCTGGCAACCAGCAGCAGCTTGAACAGACTCTCAGGCAATTCAACGTGAAGTTGAAGCGGCCTGGCTCGGACAGACCGTCATGGCTGGAGGAACAGTAATAAACCATACAACACGGTTAAGCTCAGCCTCGAGAGACTCCGACAGGCTTGCGGATGGAGTGATGAATGGATGTGCTGGCAGATGTTGTGTGTCTGAATGGATGAGGGGATTTAATCATGTGATCATGCCGTGAAGGATGTAGTTTATTTAAAAGGCAGATTTTATTATGATGAATGAGGAAGGAGAGATGCCTCCCATGCCTTTTGTCTTTGTATTGAATTTATTTTGTCATGCAAAGTAAAGTGGAACAAGTTATAATCGCATTTTGTTCGTATGTATGGCAGACCTTCGAGGGCAGGTACTTTAATTACTTTTATTGTAGAGTGGGCCGTATTCTGAGTTGCGTCCTCAGAAATGAGAATTTAATACCGATATTTTGCACATCTGTATTCAGACAACACATGTGACTACAGACTTAAGTGCTATTCAGATGTTATTAATGTCAATATTGAGTTAAAGCCCATTTTTAAGCCCATTTTTCTTGCATGATATCAACAAGCAAGAAGCAGTGTTAAGTTTGGTTCTGCTGTCTGACAGTTTGCCATAAATATAATATGCCACACTGAAATTTATGTTTTGGGCTTTAACTGCACTCAAAAAAAAAAAAACATGGTGGAATGTCATTTGAGGTCAATTTTTAAATATATAAATATAACACTATTAATTAATTAAGCGTATCATCCATTTAAAGCCAATTAACTGTCAGAACAGGAAAAAAAATGCATAAACAGGATGTGCTGGATCAAGTGCTATTTTATAAGTTTATGAATAATGAGGGTGGAAGCCATATTGTTAAGCCAAATTTGCAGTGATTAATGTGATATCATCAATATTTTGGTCTCAGATGTATAGATTTTTAAGATGCATATCATCTTCTCAGTCATAATGTATTAGTCTTTCTTTTATTTTTCATAGTAAATTATCTCTTGCTTTTATGTTGCATTGTATTTAATTTGGCAACTAAAAACTCCCACTATTTCCTTCTTCAGTCAGCATTTTCTATCCCTGATTTTTTTGGGGGTTTGTGTTTAGAAGCAGTGTTCTAGACACTTCTAAAATACACACAGATGATTTGCAAAATCTGAATGGAGAACCCAGAAAATCAACTTACGTACCTGCGTATACAAAGTCTGAGTACATGCAAATTCCTCTCCATAAATATTGATGTAACTTTTGGATTTGAGTCGTCAACTCTGAATACGGCCCAGTGATGGGAAATCGTGTGTATGTGCACAGGACTATTCTCTGGTATGGTGCATTGGAATTGAGGCATGCCGTGGATAACTGTTTACAGTACATGTGCTAAAAAGGTTAATTAATGTATATTCTTGTGTAAATTGCAGTGTAAAGTCCCACATATCAAATTAAACACAGTTTGAAAGGAGGGCCTCATGTCATAAGTTTCCTGATCTTTCATTGATTCATTTCATTATGTCATTCTGATGGCTACACTGGGTTAGGAGTTGAGTGCAAAAGTTTGCATCCCCCATGGTTTTTGCATGGGAAAGAGGAAGAATGTATCACTGTATTGCAGTTTACGTACTGTATAAATTCCAAGCGAGTTCCAAGCGTTAAATATGAAATGTGATTGTATCCTGCATCAAGACCTTAATCCAAAACAAAGAGCAAAATCAACCGGAAATGGCACACATTAAAATACATTGGCATACATTAGAATTCCGTTGTCTCCATTTTGTTTTAAGGGTATACATACTTTTTCGCTCAACTGTAAATCCTCCTGCTAAATGGTGTTACTGATTCTAAAAGGTACATTTTTCATCCCATTATTGGTGAGCTTATTTCTGTAAGCCACAACAGGTCAAAGGTCAGTGGCACCCATTGTTCACGATTGGCCTGCTGACCCTTTTGAAATGCTATACTGAGATTAAAAGAGGGGGTTTAGCTGGAGCCAACACATGGCTCTTATAACAAAGAGCAAGGTAATTAGCATAGCTAGCTAGTTTACAAACTAATGGTAGCTTGCAAATTAATAAACTCCCTATCAGGTTGTATATGAAATCCATTCATCTAAATTGCTTGTGTTTTTACTGACAATTAGTTTTAGTCGGGAATGTCACAAAAAAAAAAAATTTTTTTTTTAAATGAAATGCCCAGCAGATGTCAGCAATTTGACATTGACAATTTGCTCTCGGTGATTATGGCGTGTTTTGATTAATATCACTGTTCTTAATGTGTTTTTTCTTCTGCCTTCATCTTTAACATCCATGTTGGAAAGAAATTGCCCTTGTTTTACACTATTCATTGGTTTTTTCCTATAATGTGAGGTAATCCCGTTGAAGTCGACGAGGTGACCCGGTTGTTGTCGGGGAGGTCTGGGCCAAATTCAGCCACTCCACTGGGCCAACTTCAGCCGCTCCACTGGACCAACTTCAGCCCCTCCACTGGGCCAAATTCAGCCACTCCACTGGGCCAACACCAGCCACTCCACTGGGCCAACTTCAGCCACTCCACTGGGCCAACACCAGCCACTCCACTGGGCCAAAACCACCAGTCCACTGGGCCAACACCAGCCACTCCAATGGGCCAATTCAACCACTCCACTGGGCCAACTTCAACCACTCCACTGGGCCAACACCAGCCACTCCAATGGGCCAACTTCAACCACTCCAATGGGCCAACTTCAACCACTCCACTGGGCCAACTTCAACCACTCCACTGGGCCAACTTCAACCACTCCACTGGGCCAACTTCAACCACTCCACTGGGCCAACATTAGGGTACCAGAGCAAACAGATTTTCAACCTTTTAATTCTACCTCCCAACTTTATGAAATGTGTGCCACTGAGTCAACTTTGACTGGGCTGTTATGAAAAAGGGCCTCTTAGCACAATATTGTATAGTGAGGACAAATATTGGGGCTCTCCCTTTCCATTAGGCCCTCCATATACACATAGACATTAGGGAAACGTCAGTTTGTTGTTGAGGTAAGTTTCAAGCTTAGTGTTGCCATGAAAGTCAGGGGTGTTCCTCATAGTTATCTGATATGAACTACAGCTAACATGGTTATGAAAACACCTATAAAAGAAAAGAGTAAAGAGTGTGTGTGTGTGTGTGTGTGTGTGTGTGTGTGTGTGTGTGTGTGTGTGTGTGTGCAAGAAACCCTGATAATATTTTAACATGTTTTTTTTAAGTTACATTTTTAGTCTTGCCATTTACATGAAAAATGGTAGTATTTTACAATATACTTAGTTTGGATATTCTTCTTAATTAAATATTTTAGTTTGGATAAGACAATTGATCATGAGTTGACCAGTTGCCTTATCCAAAGAACATTTGCATTTTTGTCCTCAGTTATTGCCCTTGCTCATGATGGTCATACTATCATACTATTCAGTAGGGATCTATTTGGTTGGGATTCAGTCTTAGTTTATCATCTGATCCATACTCATATGTGGTGTAAATGTAATGCATTGTTTTAACCATTTTCTCCTGACTTTTCCACACTTTTTTATTTGAGCCCAGCCATGTATGCACAAGAGAGGGTGGAACTGGGTGTGAGAAGTTCAGGTGAGGGCATTGCAACACACACACACACGCACACGCACACACACACACACGCACCTCAGTCAAACCGAGGGGAAACACACTTCACCACTCCAGCTCCTCTCTCATGAACATCTGCTTTTCAGTAATGCCTCCTTTATGGTAATCCTAATTTAGGACTGTAAGACGAATTTGAGTTGTTCAAATTTGACCACTCAATAATTCCTTTTTTCCAAGATTAAGCTAAAAACTGCAAACTCTTTATTGTTGGATTAACTCTTTCAGAGCTCTTTTAACATCTACACAAGTAAAATCAACAGAGTTTTACAGGGTTTGTATTTAATGTTTACATTACTTCTATGTTGGAATTAGTCTTAAAATATAATATACAACACTTACAATGTTGTATATAATACTGTAAATGTGATCAATTTGCATACAGGGTTTAATTATTAGTGTTGAATTAACACATCAGGTGTTTCATTTCCTTGTACAATGCTGATTTAACTGTTTAGTGCTTCATTTACACCTATAGGGTGCAGTTATTTTTTTATATTAACTCATTAAATTTATGTTAAGTGAATTAGTGTTAAATCTAATATTCTCAAAACTCTCAAAATTTGTAAATGTAAATCCCTACAACAGAATATATTCTTTTCAGAAAAGGTTCTAAGTAGAAAAGCTGGAAGAACCCTTAAGGAACCCATATTTTTCAAATTGTGTACATTACAAAAAGACAAAAGGTTCTTGCTTTGTCCCTCTGGGAGAACTTTCTAGGTAAAAGATGTGTACTAAAGGTACAAAAGGTGGACCTTTGAGAGCACAACCTCAGGGACAAGGAAGGGTACAGTTTAGTACCCTTTATTCTGAGAGTGTATTGATCTAAAGTAGTAATGGATCTCTTTACCACTCTCCCTTTTTTCTTGACAGCATGCAAGACCACTGTTAAGCTCCACCAATCATTGGGAATTTTGACCCTTCCAAAGGAAATGGATCTCCATCTATAGCATCCATTGTGCCATAAGCCATGGCTGAACCACCACCTCCACCACCACCTCCTCCTCCTCCACCACCACCCCCAGCACCACCTTCAGGGGGGAGGCAGATCTCCCGTGGATCCAGAGCAGGTTCCAAGATGAGGAACTTCAACTGGGAGGCCATACCTCAGGACACAGTGCTGGGCAAACACAACAAGACCTGTCGTCTTTTCTTCTTCCTTATACTCGAACTGTGCGTCGCGTACCTCCTTGACAAGTCGGCGTTACTGGCCTGTGATGGTCAAGTTCAGGCATCTAAACGAAGAAGTGTAAGAGGAATGCCAAGCAACACCCAAGGACCTGAAATGGTCAGTGATTTTCCTTTTCTTTCCTGGTTTCTCTTATGCAGTATCCAGGACAGAATCCTGTTTGGGATTTGGCCTGGGATAGGTCTGTACATCCAATTTCCAGGAAGTTACCCCAGGCAGTGAGGTAAAGTCAGCATAAGACAGTCTGCTTCTTAGGGACTTTATACAGGCCAGATTTGAAATTGTATGTGTTTTTGCTAAAGCCAATCCCATAATCCTGTGGAATTCCATGGAATGTTATAGCTAGCATTACTTAGCGAACTAGTTATGGCAGATAGCTTGCTCTTGTAGTTGAGTAGTTGTATCTAGTAGTGCCAACCATTAGCACTGTCTAGCTTGTTTTGCCTGACCAAAAAGTGAAACAGTGAAAGTTTGAGTAAATTTGGCACA
>CM074958.1:18663085-18674872 GCA_037577455.1 Pangasius macronema
GTCAGCATAAGACAGTCTGCTTCTTAGGGACTTTATACAGGCCAGATTTGAAATTGTATGTGTTTTTGCTAAAGCCAGTCCCATAATTCTGTGGAATTCCATGGAACATTATAGCTAGCATTACTTAGCAAACTAGTTATGGCAGATAGCTTGCTCTTCAGTACTTGGTCTGAGTAGTTGTATCTAGTAGTTGAGTAGTTGTATCTAGTAGTTGTAAAAAAAAAAAAAAAAAAAGAGTATTGGTTTAATATCTTAAACCATGATTAAAAATGCATCCAGTTGTAATAACAGTCCTACTGTTAGCACACGGTTGGTAATCGTGACAGATCGAACAAAACGGACTGGTTTTTCACTTTGTCACTTTCAAACTCATTTAAACCGTGTAAAGCATGACAGGGCGGTTTATCAGTAACAATATAACAATGTTTAAGAGACATTAGACTTGATAAAATTGCACCTAAAGGCAAACGGTAAGTGTTTCATCGTGTGTAGTTTAGAGTGCTTGGGGGAAGAAAATCCATAAATTTATGGAAGCAAACAATCTGACCTGCTAAATGTCACTGTGTAATTCTGACTCTGTTTACAAGCCAGCTTCAGTCCATGTGTGAAGGCCAAAAAGGGTTGAACTGCATTGGATAAGAGTTTACTCAACACATTGGTGTAAATTCGACACTGTAATGGTTAAGTCAACACATGGGTGAGCTTAAACAACACATAATCCACAATATCCTGCATCCGGCTTCAGGTTGTAAAACTGTAAAACTTTATTTACATCACAAGCTAGTGGATCTGTCAATCCTGACAGTTGCATAAACGGTTTCCTTTATCATCTGTTATCTTTCATGTAGACATGAGACAGTGGCTATTTCTTTGGGTAAATATTAGCCCAACCAATCTAAAAGATTTTTTAATTAGTTATACAGTGTATCATAAAATCTACAACACATAATATTGTAACATTCAGAAGATAGCACAAGACCGTAGGCTTGTATGGCTCCTTATTTTGTAGAGCTTTAATTATTTTAATTGTAATAGATTAACAGTTATAATTAAAACGTTTGCTAAATTTTAAATGGATGCAAACTGATTCTCTGATCTTGGTGTGTACTAACAAAAAGCCAGCCTAAAGGGACTAGACAAAACTACATATCACGATATTAGGACAACAACGACACCAAAAGGCTGACACTCCATTTCAAAACATTTCTGATTTGTGCGTTTCGTCTAGCAGTTGGACAAAATGAATGCTACAATATAAAACTGACTGTGTTCATTTCACATTAGCAATGATTAGACATTTGCATTTGTATTTAGGTTTTCTGCTCATGTTTTTTTTTGTGTGTGTGTGTGTGTGTGTGTGTGTGTGTGTCTGTTGGTGGAGGGATGTCCCTCTTGTTTGCACAAGGTGGACTGTAGCCTTTTTAGTGTATAGCAATACAGTAATGTCGTCAAGCATATTTAATTATCTGCTGATGATAATGGTGAGGTATGCGGTTCCTGAATGCACTGTGTAGGTAACAACAAAGACAGGGACGTGCTACAGAAAAGCCAGTGTCTGCTCTTGGGACTGTAATGTAGCAGTTTTATACCCCAACTGTCCACTTTATTAGGAACACCTGTACACGTGCACATTCATACAGTTATCTAATCAGTCAGCAGTGCAAGGCAAAAAATCATGAGATTTGAGGTGAAGCTGATTGAAGATGAGCTGATTTGAGCATTTTAGAAAGTGCTACTGTTCTGTGGGTGGAGATATCAGGAGAAAATGGCCAGATAGGATATGCTACAACAGCAGAAGGCCACATCAGGTTCCATTCTTGTCAGCCAAGAGCCAGAATCTGAGGCTATCATGGGAACAGGCTCAACAAAACTGCACAGTTGAAGATTAGAAATAAAAATGGTCTGTTTTCAGTCTTCAGCTGTCTAGTTTCAGTGAGTCTGTACCATGATAGCTTCAAATTCTTGTTCTTGGCTGACAGGAGTGGAACCTGATGTGGTCTTCTTCTGCTGTAGCCCATCCACCTCAAGGTTTGATGTGTTCTGCATTCTGGTTTTCAAGAGTGCTTATTTGAGTTACTCTAGACTTGGACTCTGATCATTCTCCTGATCTCTCTCACGAACTACGTGTTTCAGCCTGCAGACCCTCTGCAGCACTATCCTGTAAACTGTAGAGACTGTTGACTGTTGCTGTTTTCCCAGGAAATCAGCAGTATCGGAAATACTCAAATCTGCCCATCTTGCACAACCAACCATGCCACGGTTAAAGTCACAGATATCACACTTTCCCCAATCTGATGCTTGATGTGAACATTAACCGAAGCTCTTGACCTGTTTCTACATGATTTTATGCATTGTTCTGCTGCCATATGATTGGCTGATTAGATAACTGCATGAATGTGCAGGTGTTCCTAATAAAGTGGCTGGTGAGTGTATATGTCAAAGTGCAGAAGGCTCCATGTTCAAAAAGCAGCTCCATCAGTGTTAATTGTGGTCACAAGTCAATAATCAATAACAGTGATATGTGTGTGTGTGTGTGTGTGTGTTTTTTCCTCCCAGGTGTCAATTCTTGGCTCCAAGAAGAACATGAACATCAGCATTTTCCTCAAGCAGTTCAAACGGTGAGTTCACCTGGAACCTGGAAACACAAATGAAAACACAAAATACAACAACTCCATTTCCTGTATAAAATCACAGGCACGGTTTCTGTTGAGTCACACCCATGAAGCTCTGCATGTCTCTGCACGCCAGGCATTTAGCAACCTCCTCGCTGTTCCACAGAAAACAACCTGTTTCCTCCGCAGCATGACAGCGGGGATAAGACCGGTCAGATCATCACTATCAGCTTTCTCCTCACTCATAGCTTACATCAGAGCAGGACAATCAGATACACACAGTCTGAGACATGAACAGGTCAATGTAGCGATTCTAGAAGTTTCTTTCTGACCTGTATTTGTATCAGCAACTAATATACAGACAGATCAGGCAAAAAAAAAAAGACTGTCCAGGGATTTGAGGAAAAGAGCACAATCAACAGAAATCAATCATTATTAGTGTTGGAATTCAGTACAGACGGAGATGAAGACAGTCATTTTCTCACTCCATTTAAATTTGTGGATTTACAGTTACTATTGTGTAAGGAATAATACCTCATGTAGTACCAATAATACCTCAACCACCTCATGCTTGTTGTTGTAGGAAAATAATCAATATTATAAAGTGGAGTTACTGTTGCTAGCCCGAAGTTGCTTATTTTCCAAGAACAGCACATCGCAAAATTCCTCCCAAACCACAGCAATTTGCTTAAATATACAATGACTACAATTTTTTTATTTATTACATTTTGTAAATTTTATACATTTATAGTCACATTTAATGTGGTGGATCTTCTGAGAAATAAATGACTTCCTGCTATCACTTATGTTACACCAGTTATAAACTTGATATAAAAGTCATTCCTTCACAAGCCCTTTTTCGTTTTCTCTCCTGAAGTAAGACAAAAAAAAATGAGTTTTTAAAAAATTTTACAGAGTCATGAATCAATTGAGCGTTCAGCGTAACAGCAAAGATAACACCAGGGACACTGCACTGATTTTCAGTGATCTAATATTAAAATACTCAGGTATTGCTCAGAATATTTACAGTTTGTGAAACGCAGTTGTGTAATGTGCTTGTTGGTGATTAGCAGAACTGTTTAAATTCTGTTTTTAAAATTGTTCTTCCTTAGTTTATAACTTCACAAGTAACTGGACAAGTAACAAGTAATGTGTTTTTTTCCCCCACACATATTCTATAGCAATTTATCAGCAGTAAAGAAATGTACTAAAGAATTATATTTGGTTAAAAAAATGTATTAAAGAATGATATGTCATAATTTTTATCCGTTTATAGCTACATTTATAGCTGTGCAATGTCGGCGAAACAAGATTCCCGTTAACACTTACATTATAGCACCTATAAACACTCATTCCCTTCCCTGCCTCTTTTTGTTTTTTTGTTTTTTTTCTCCCTTGAAGTTAATAAGACAAAAAAAAAATCTTCATCATCTCTTGACTGTTGCGAAGCTCTGACACTGGAGAGTCCTTCCAAAACTACTAAATAAAAGTCTTCTCACAGAAAACCTTTTAACACGTTTATGTGATACGTTCGCCGTAAAAGTCCCTGTGTAAGATGTTACTATAGAAACAATAACATATTATAATGAACACATTAATATGAAACTGTGATTATTGCCCTCATGATTATAAAAGCTGCTATTATACAAAATCAACTCTTTTAACCAGAGGCCAGAAATGGAATTTCCACCTGTTTTGGGCATGCCCGTGTTCAGCATTGAACTGATTTGTTTTATGACACTCCACAGTGGGGGTTAATGGCTCATATGTAAATAGACACTCAGGGCTTTAAGACTTTGTAGTTTTTCATAACTAGCCTACTAGGTTTAAATGTTATAATTTTATTGTGGCAGTTGTACAGTATACGGTGGTTTTAGACGTGCTGTCAGTTTTATCTCTGTACCAGTGTTATTGTGGAGAGGTGTGAATTGTTTGCCCAGCAGGGGGCTCAAACTCCTCCCCTTTCCCATCGTCCTGCTCACCAGCAGCTAAACAGAGAGTCGTGATACTCTACACACAGAAACCCAACAGTGTCTGGACTAATCTTATAACAGACTTATGGCAATAAAATAATGCTTTTGTTTAAAAGTCCAATAAGACAATATCCATTCCTCCAAGCGAATGGAAAGCCATTGTACTATGAGAAAGGGCTAATCAACACCTTCTAACCAATCAGACTTGAGAAAGTAAGAGCGCTGCGGTATAAAAATCAGTAGCTGAACCACTTTTTTGTATTGTTCTATGGCATATTAGCATTAGCAGTTTTGAAATTGATATGGCCATTATCTATTTATTTAGGTTAGCAAGATAGAGCGTGGTTAGAGTTGAGCTTTGTGCACTGTACTAGGTTTGGTGATCCAGAGTGTTTTAAACGTTTAGGACAAAGCCCACACTGATATTACTTCAACCTTAAACACTTCTTTCTTAGTGTTTGAAGCATGTTTGAAGCATTTTAACTCCTAGAACTCATAATTTGCTTTACAGGTTAAATTATTTGTATTAATATGAATTATGAGTCACTGAACAGATGTTAATGACACACGTATTCGGGACAATTTCACTGTAAAAGTCTAATCACATCCCTAAACATGTTCCACCCTCATGATGTACAAGAACTGGAGTCTTGCAGCTTGTTCAGGCATTTCTTGTCAAGATTGCTTAAAGAATTACGCATGACAGAGTTGCAGCAGTGAGGCATGTATTTGCTTGTTCACAGTGCTGCAAGCAGAACTCTACCCTGTATTACACGAGGTCTCAGAAACTAGACACAGACACTTCACAGAACAAAACAGTCGGGTTAAAGCTTTACATCATACTGACGTAGGTTGCTTTTGAACACATTAAGACTACAAGTGATTTTTGGCTTTGAAAAATGTTAAAGTAAAAAAAAAACATTCTACTTATGTGTCACAACACTGAGACAGTGTGGGGCAACATGGCAAACAAGATGACACAAAGACTTTCACAATACACAATGCTATGCTGTATGTTTAAACATGGACTACATTTAGAATCTATGCTTTCAGCTATTTTCAAACATGGACATTTTAACGTTGAATTTTGCTATCCATTTTTTTAAAAATTTGTGTATTGGTCTGGGTAAACCTGTCAGATGTTTGTGTGCTTGAGTTCAGACCAACACACAAAAAAGACAAGGGGGATTTGGACAAAACTGGGGTGTCCTGCTTATACCATACCTTGACACATAAGCTTTCAGAAACTGTTAATATATTTCACCAAAATGCCATGGAAATATTTTTATGCTAAACTTTAGGACTTAGAACTAATATATATATAGTAGAAAATATTATAGTAGAATTTCGCCATGTTGGACATTTGGGGGACAAAGTTATGGAGGCCAGATTAAGATGGTTTGGACATGTTCAGAGGAGGGAGAGTGAGTATATTGGTANTGAGGAGATGAAGCTAGTGGGTGCGAGTGTTGAGGATGCAGAAGATAGGGATAGGTGGAGAGTGATGATTCGCTGTGACTCCCTACCCCTGAAGGGAAAAGCCGAAAGAAGAAGAAGAAAGAAGAATTTCGCCATGTGAAGGTTTCTAATCTTTGTAACCCTCCACAGGTCAGTGAAGGAGCTCATTGAGGACATCCACAGTGGAAAGAGTGAAAGATTCGGTTCTGGGAAGCTGCAGGAGCTTTTGAAACTACTGCCTGAGTCTGGAGAGGTACATTTATTTGACATGTCCATCTGAGAAACAGAGGAATTATTCCCACATTGCAGTTAGGGATCATTTCTGGGTGATCTATCTACTGTATTATTATTATAAATGCTACAGTATTTTCCAGGCTTTTAGTCCAAACAAAATTAAACCAAATAGCTTCTAAATTCTAATGAATCAAGTAGCAGATTTTCTTCTTTAGGGCTGAAATGTTGGATATATTTTACTATGTTCAGGACTTTCAGATGTTTTTTTTTTTCCAGTCGCTTTTCAGAAGCAATTCTGATGAAGAATAAACTTTGCATTGTCCCACTACACCACTTGTGAGGCTACAGTATATCAGCTGGATTTAATATTTGAGAGCTATTAAAGTAGATGGACAACATTAGACTCGTGCAAATACAATACGTACGGCTCTTAACTGTTTCAGACCTGCCAACCCCAAAGAGATGGGTGTGGTGGTGGTGGTGGTTAAAAGTAAAAGCACAATAACCAGTAAAAATAAAACAGAATAAAAATAAAAAACAGGACATTTTCGATTTTGTCCTCTTACAAATCGCTTGTGTAATAACCGTTGTAGAAATCGTGAAACGTTTCCATGTGGCTGACATTTTTCAGCGTTGATTTGATTCTCAAATAGTTTGAACATGAGCGAGCTGACCAGTGCAGGAGAGGAAAGCAAACAAACGGTATTTTAAATCATTTTTAATAGTTTTCGTAATTTAATTACCAGTAAAGTGTTAAATTAAACACCCTGTTGTTTGCCTGTTTATTTTATTTATTATTTTTGAGATCTAAAGTCTTTTCTTTTTTAACCCCAAAACAAACAAACAAACAAAAAACATTGAAAATCCTATTTTTGGCAAAAAAATAAAATTTGAAGATCAGTGCTAATGTTAGTGATGTTAGCTAACTTGAATATTTTAGTTCACATTAATGAACTCAAAACATTCTCCATTTACCGTAATGGTATCGTCTCCGTAATGGTATCGTCAATGCCCCTTTGAAATCAGGAAAATCGAGAATGTTGAGAAAAGAGCACCAAATATTACTAATGTGAAATGTGAGGAAAGGGGTGGGGCTTCCACGTAGATCAGTTAATGTCAGAGTTCTCATCTATGCAACTGTCAATCATGTCAGATTCATATGTCGATTGGCTCATCTGCCTTTTTTAATGGGAGAACAAAGAAAGACTGCTATTTTGGAATTTTTTGAACTTCAGTACTCTGATGTTAAAATGCAGAGCCCCTCTGCAAAATGTGTGAAGCCATTATCACAAAAAAAAAAGTGTAGTCCAGAAGATTGGGTGTTTAATATCCACTTCGCTTATGATTTCAGGTGAAGCAGCTTCTAGCTTTTAAAGGAGACTATTCAGCACTTTCTGAGGCTGATCAGTTCATGGTTCTACTTGTAAAGCTTCCACGGTGAGCCACAGTATGAGTGCAACCTTGTGCATATTTATCCTCAAAATACAGTTAGGTCCGGAAGTATTTGGACAATGACAGAGGTTTTGTGATTTTGCCTTTATACTCCACCACAAAGGATTTGAAATAAAACAATCAAGATATGATCGAAGTGTAGACTTTCAGCTTTATTTTAAAAGGTTATGGTCAATTAACTTATTGTAAGTCAACTGTCCAAATACCTCCGAGCTCCTGAAAATGGAGGTACGTTGCTGAAAATGGCTGTAATTCCTAAATGGTAAATGCCATATTTTTGTGGAACCTCTTAAAATAAAGCTGAAAGTCTNTGAGATCAGGTGACTGACTTGGCCATTGAAGAATATTCCATTTCTTTACCTTCAAAAAGTCTTGAGTTGCTTTCACACATCTTGATTTGATCACATCTTGATTGTTTTATTTCAAACCCATTGTGGTGGTGTATAAAGGCAAAATCACAAAACCTCTATCATTGTCCAAATACTTCTGGACCTGACTGTATATTACTCATTCACTAGCATCATTACTTTTAGAGACTGTCTGCTTTCTTCTCTGTGTAACCTGTTGTATAAATTCTTACATGCTAATTAAGGGATACAAGCATTTATTCTACTCGACAGCATTGTCTTCTTTTGTTCCACCAGCTACGAGGAGCGCCTGAAATGTTTAGTTCTCAAAGAGGAATTTCCCCCTTTTATGGATGAGGTGAATCATTCCATTAGCTCTATGACCGCTGCTGGGAAAGGTAATGACACACCCTTATTTTTATCCTCTGTAAACAGACTAAAGCCATCATTCACATATCTAGTGCTGTGAGTCATCCACTGTCTCTTGCGTTTTCAGTTTCTACCTCTCTTTCAAGGTATGGTTAGATCAAAAATGCTCAATATGCTAACTGCAAATAAAAGCTAATAGGCCATATGCAAATGGTAACATTTTAGCCATGTTACAAAAATGAAAAATTTACAAAGCTATTTCTTTTACCACCTCATATTCTAATTAGTATGTTGTTTCAAAATCATAGGCACCAACTTATGATTCACTGGGGTGTGTTCAACATACAAATTTGTGATGTCATGCAATTTCATACCAACCCTATCCCAACCCTCATATCGAATAATTGCTTGAGGCTTATATTTCTGTACTTCTTTTACTTTAACAGAATAAATTACACACCTACAGTGGCAAAACATATTTGACTCTTTTGGACAAAATTCAGAGATAAGAATTTAAAACTAAAACTAAAAATTCAAATAAGAAATGATTGTGCATAAATAACACAATTTCTGTCTGTTATTGATGCAAATTCTGGCTCTTTTAGTGAATCAGATCATTTGGCTCAGCTCACCAAAAAGAGTTGACTCTTTCGACTCCTAAAGTGACTTATTGCCATTTTATATCTAAACTGGATATATATATATATATGAAAGAATGGGTCGCTCAGTGACTAGGTACCGTGGTAGCGTGATAGGTTGCCACCTGTGCAATAAGTCCATTCGTGAAATTTCCTCACTACTAAATATTCCACAGTCAACTGTTAGTGGTATTATAACAAAGTGGAAGCAACTGGGAACAACAGCAACTCAGCCATGATGTGGTAGGCCACGTACAATCACAGAACGGTCAGCACATGCTGAGGCGCAGAAGTCGCCAACTTTCTGCAGAGTCAGTAGCTACGGACCTCCAAACTTTGTATGTCCTTCAGATTAGCTCAAGAACAGTGCGAAGAGAGCTTCATGGAATGGGTTCCATGGCCATTTGCATCACCAAGTGCAATGCAGAGGTGTAAAGCACCGCCACTGGACTCTAGAGCAGTGGAGACATGTTCTCTGGAGTGATGAATCACGCTTCTCTGTCTGGCAATCCGATGGACGAGTCTGGGTGAAAGCACGGCCTATACTGTTCTCCTGACTCCCTGCCACAGCTGGCTGTGGTATTGTTGGGATTTGAACTCGCAATCCCCGGACAATGTTACATTAAAAAAAGAATGTTTTCAGTTTTGACATATCTTAGGAAGTCAGGAAAAATGTTTCATTATTATTTTAGCTATATGTCTCCACTTTAGTAGATTTGTTGAGTGACTGTTTGTTTGAATCACTGCACTATGGTAATGCTAATTTCCACTAATTAGCCACAATTAACCACAAGCTAAAAGTACTGATAAAGGTGCATTAGGTAAGATTAAACCTTTTTTTCAAGATGAGGTCTCTAATGGTGGGCTTAGTGGCTTAGTGGTTAGCATGTTTGCCTCACACCTTCGGGGTTGGGGATTTGATTCCCGCCCCCTGCGTGTGTGGAGTTTGCAAGTTCCCCTTGTGCTTCGGGGGTTTCCTCTGGGTACTCTGGTTTCCTCCGCAGTCCAAAGACATGCATTGTAGGCTGCTTGGCATTTCCAAATTGTCCGGAGTGTGTGTGTGATTGTGCCCTGCACCCAGGCCAGAGTGTCCCCCACCTTGTGCCCTGAGTCCCCTGGGATGGACTCCAGGCTCCCTGCAACCCTGTGTAGGATAAGTGATATGGAAGAGGGATGGATGGAGGTCTCTAATGGTTAAATTGGTGGGACCGATGTTTGAAAGATTTTTTTTTCTTGAGCCCAATCCTTCCTTCCCATTTATGTTCACGAAGCTGAGTGTCTATAAAAGATAGCTAACAGGAAGTCCATCCAAACACAAACACAAGCATTCTGGACTGGAAGTCAGTTTTCTGAGCAGGTTTTCTCAGCCACTTAATACACGTGCTGAAGCCATGCGTTAAATCGTTAATTTTTACTATGTTTACATCCATGGACCCTCTTAGTGCAATCGTTTCACTGTACATAGACTCTTATGGGCAACTGTTAATATACTGCTATTATTCTCTTACCTGGATATACCCCTACCTTCTGTACATTGCATTACCCTTTGCATAGCTATACATGGCATCTGTACCATGTCTATTCTGCATTAAGCTTATTGTGTCTTCTATACTTTCTTTTCTTATTTTATACTTATTATTATGTTTCCTGCTGTCATATTTGTGTATGTACTGGAAGCTGCACTTACCAAGTCAAATTCCTTGTCTATGTGAGCACACTTGGCATTAAAGCCCATTCTGATATCTTCCAGGTTATTTGTACAAGTAAAAAAAAAAACCATAAAATGTACCTTTAATACATTACTGTAATTGCTGGACTACCACAGCGACTGTAGTAATGCCAACAAATGGGCATATTATAGTTACAGTCTATATGTTGTTTTATTGTAAAAGATGCTTCTCTATAAATATCTGCAAAAATGCCTTATAGTCCAATAAACATGAAATAAATTTGCTCTTTAATCTGGAACTTTCCTTTAGAGCTGTTGGATTGTGTTGACCTTCATTCCGTCATCCGCCTGGTGCTGAAGACTGGGAACTACATGAATGCTGTGAGAACTTATTACTTTGGATTTGTATAAAAGAAAATCAGATTAGATCAGTAAAATGACTCACTTATAGCCCAAATATCAAGATCACAATGAGTTCGGATGATTGATCAGCATTTTGCTGGTTCTCAGGATGGCTACGCTGGCAGCGCTGTGGGCTTCCGCATGACCTCTCTGCTGAAACTCGCCGACACGAAAGCCAACAAACCAGGAATGAACCTCATGCACTATGTTGTGATGGTAAAATCAACTCTTCTTTTTTTCCAGAAGGATGTTAGCTGACGTTATATTTTGTTTCGCCCTTATAACGTCCTTCCATTTCACTTTCAGCAAGCTCAGAAGAGTGACGCTGCTCTGCTGAACTTTCCAGAACAACTCGGACACATTGGAGATGCCGCAAGGTACAAAATCTACCCAAAATGCTCTTAAATGGAAAATTTTATGTCAGTCCAGGTCTTAATAACCGTGGAAGTATTTTCTACCCATTTTTCACAATAAACACCAACATTTGTTTCTCACCCTGAAAGTATAAAAGAAAAATAAGCTTTAATTGAAGTAGATTTATTTTCTTCTTCTTTTAGCTTTTCCCTTCAGGGGTCGCCACAGCGAATCATCACTCGCCACCTATCCCTATCTTCTGCATCCTCAACACTTGCA
>CM074958.1:18713759-18732682 GCA_037577455.1 Pangasius macronema
CTGGAGTCTTAATGAGTTTCAGAAGAAATTAGACTGCATATGTGAATGTGTATGAATTGAGACAGCTATAATAGTGATGGCTTTGTGACTGTATACTGTGTGTGTGTGTGTGTGTGTGTGTGTGTGTGTGTGTGTGTGTGTGTGTGCGCTGCAGGTGTTCGACAGCTCAGGCTCGTTCCTGTCGTACATCAACACTTCAGCAGACCCGCTGTACGGCCCTCAGGGTCTGGCTCTCACCTCCGAAGGACACGTGGCCGTGGCAGACTCGGGGAACCACTGCTTTAAAGTCTACCGCTACCTGCAGTAGGAATCCCACCAAGGATCATCCAGCAAAAGTATTGTACATGTGTAATGATTTTTTTTTTCTTTTCTTTTCTTTGCACACCACAAAGGCCCCTGCCACTGAAACGACCTTGATTCGAGTCAAATTGAAGTTCAAGCAGGGTCTGACGTTTATCCCTGATAGCTATTGCACTGATCTGAATTGATTGTGAATTATTAATTACATCCAAAAAACTAGACAGCATCACCAACCTATGAGAGTAATAACAATCACAGCACTCTGAGCGGTGTTTGTGAAGGCAGCTACTCTTCAGCTTTTACACTTTATCACCATGTTGGTTTACGACGATCAAACCACTTAATTCTGACGTTTTTAGTGGCATGAAATTCCGCAATGATCAATAAGCTGTCTGGAAAAAAACGTACTGTGAAAACAAGCCATTTTCTATCAGACTAACTCTGTGCATTGACTCGTTGTGTACGTTAATGCGTTTGGATCATATCGTGTGCGTTCATTGCTTTCGCAAAGCCACAGTGCTTCAGTAGGATAAAGCTTCAAATGCCAGTGTTTCAGCTCTTAATGTACAGGTAGAGGACACGCAGCGTATAGTTCTAACGTTCATCTGCCTTAAAGATCTCTGCGTATATCTGACACGGGTGTCGGCCATATCACCCAGCACAACTCTAGACGTAGTGAAGGAAATTTTAATTTATTTTATTTTGTATACAGTGTTATGATTTACAGGTTATTTTTTTTATTATCTCTGTAATTTTTTTTTTCTTTTCTGTAAATGCCTTGACATACAGTAGATGCTACTGCATGAACCGCTTCAGCGTAGGAAGCAAACATATTGCCAAACATGAATGGTGCACATCCTCGAGACGACAAAAAAAAGAGAGAGAGAGAGAGAGAGAAAGTCAGTTTGTGCCAAGAGTACAAGACTATTAGAGGTGTTAATAGTTTTGCTTCTAAAGTTTAGGAGCAAACCGTAAAATCCCAGAATCCACCATTTCCACATTGTAAGCTCTGCATAATTTTCAAACATTCAGTCCTTGCAGTTTTAGTGCCAGTTGAAAAGGAAAAGCCGTGGAAAATGTCTTTCCCTGTCTGGAGCCAGGGGGCTTATGGGTTGATTTTGTGCCAAAAGTAACAACATTACAAAAACCACACTAAGAATATTATCATCACAATCCAAACATATACATTTTACAAATACAACTGATGAGAAATAAAATAAATAAATAAATAAACAAACAAATAAATAAATAAAACATTTTAATAAATAAATAAATAAATTAATTAATTAATTAATTAATAAAAAAAACCCTCTTTAATTAATAAATAAATAAAACCTCTTAAATAAATAAATAAATAAATAAAACCAAATAAATAAATAAATAAATAAATAAATAAATAAATATGCAATATCATACTTAAATAAATACCCCTTTTTCCATTTTTTCCCCCAATCAGAATCAGACTCGTCCTTTTTTTGGCCGACTGGTGTATACAAAGACTTTGACTCGCTTGTTAAGCTCCTGTCGTGATTGTAGACATTACATAAGGATTAATACACAGCATGCTGTTACAGGAATAATAATCAGCAGTGGAACTGATGCTACCCTGAAGTTGATTATGACCCTATAATAACTACCTACTTTAATCTTCAATTTTCATTTTATACCACAGCAGTTTGCCAGTGATTATAATTTTCTGATAATTAAAGTGTGTGAAAACAGATGATACATCATACGTTTGATGGTTTTACAGTTACATTTAATGCTGTTTAGCATCTGCGAAGCAAGTCCGTTCCTGTTATCACTTAACATCCGAGGTATTCAAACTGTGGGGCACGGAATGCCTTGCGGTGGGAGGCAGGCGTGTGTGTGTGTGTGTGTGTGTGTGTGTGTGTGTGTGTGTGAGTGAGACCGTTTACAGACCTGCCAACATTTACACATTTTGTGTATAGGCTTCGCATTTTAACAACAGAACACAAAAATATGCCGTAAGAGCAGTCGTTTTTTTCCCTAGTGAAAATGACAGATGAGCCGAGCGACATGTGAGTCTGGAACGATCGACAGTTGCGCAGGAGTTTCGAGCTCTCAGCGTGAAAGGTGTGCCACTCTCGCTCTCCATCACAGTAAATAAGTTCCATTAAATAAGTATAATTTACTGTATTTGTTTGGGATGCCACTGAAATATTTTGGCCAAAAATAGGAAAAAAAAAAAAGGCACATTTGGTTTTTGGCTGAAAAATAATTTTGAACAAAGGGAGAAAAAGAAAAAAAAACATAAAAAAATAAAATAGACCTCCAACAAAGTATAAAATTTGACACTTGATAATTAGGCCTAATTTTGATGATGGTTCTAATCAGAGAGTGATTTAAAATGCTGTTTGCTTGCTTTGCTCTCCTGCAGCGAAGACGTTCACGCTTTCAGGAGGACATTAAACAGCAATGTGATTTGCACAAGGATTATATCAGAAATGTTTCTGTACTGTAATGTTTCTTACCGTACAAACCATTTACACGCCCTTCTTCTATATCACGAGAGTCATTTCCATGTATTCAGTTTTACTGCCCAGTGAATAGTAGGCCATACTCTGACAAGGTAACTCATGAGGAAAAGGTCTGAAAATGTCTGACGCAAGTTACAGCAGCCATAAACAGCCGTTCCCTCACCGAGCCTCTCTTTTTATCTTTCTCTCGAACAGCTGAGAAAGTGCAAAGTCCTCAATTCTGAACACTTTCCTGCGGCGTAAAGCTTCCTTATAAAAGCGCCGACACTGGAGACTTCTTCCATGCATTCCCATTACATAAACGTAAATTTTTTCAATCCATTTATTATAAGACTTTTTGAGATGATGTAGATCGTCCCCTATACAAATCCCTCTGAAGTAGCCGTCACTAAAGAAATGATAACGTATCATATAAACCTGCGATTTGCCTTTCAGGACGTAGCCCTTCTTTTAAAACTCACACGTGAAACATACACCGAGTTATAAAACCGAAATAAAATTCCAGAAGAATCTTTAGTAAGAAAATGGAGTGAGTAGTAGTATTCATTACATAATAATCATTTGTATTGCGATATTAACCCTCTACTGCATGAATTATTATATTTACATTGATGGATTTTTATTTCTTGAATTAGTTCAAGAAATAAAAATATATTTAAAAATTAGAGGGGTAGTTTGTAAATTGTTGCCATATGGCAACGATGTGCAGTAAAGGGTTAAATATTCAGCTTGCAAGTGTAGTTTTGTTGAATACCTTTGGCACATAATTAACTCGATTAACTCAATACATGAACAAGGCGATGAGTTTTTGGATTTCTTTATTTGTGATACTTTATATTGCAGTAAAGTCTCAGATTTCTCCGATATATTCTACCCTCTGTGCTACTGGTTAATGCCAAAAGACAAGACATGTGACATTTACGCATCAGTCAAAGCAGAGTGGGTACATTTAAAATAATAACTGAGCCAAACATCATTATGTCGAGAGCACAATGATTGTTGGGTTATAACGACACATGACTGAAAGAACTACCATTTCATTGCTGTTCATTCCCGAAGCTGTAGTCTCATGATCACCTTTTTAAGAGGAGCAAGCTCTTGCTTATCTGCAACACGGACATTCATTAGAAGAGCGTCTAAGAGTAAACTTCTGCTGCAATTCTAACTGTGCTGTTCCACAAACCCTATTTTTTCTTGGTCATATGCACTGAAAATAAAAGCACACAATTTACTGAGCTACGTGTTGTGTTACGATTGCTTTCTGTGTCGAGTTGTTGTCTTCCCGTCTTGCAGAACTCGTCCACTAAAAGGAGCACTGGTTTAGAGAATGCAGCTGTATGAATTTTTCAAGAAGCTGACAAGCCTTCTTGCTCTTGGTGGCCTTGCACTTCATTGGTGGGGGCATCTCCTCAATCCACATCCTATTATTCAGTATGTACCTAAAGCTGAAAAAACACCTGGTTCATTAACACAGCTGGATTCAGTAATTCTCACATCTCAGGATTTCTGACACCAAGCTGCATGCTTATAGAACATCCTCAAAATCAAAGTTAAGGGTGAGCTTAGGACTGTTAGTGAAGATGAATGAATGAACATGTTTCGGTCCACGAGTCACTGGCCGTTAGCATTGTAATTCACCAGGGACCCAAATGAATTAACAAGCCCGAGGCAATTGTGGCAAGGAAAAACTCCCTGAGAGGACATGAAGAAATGTTGAGAGGAGCCAGACTCAAAAGGGAACCCCTCCTTGTCTAGGTGACACTGGATAGTGTGATTTATAAATCATTTCTAACCTCATTTAACTTTACGTCTGTAATATCGCTGTAAAGTTATCGACTGTTCAATGATTGTAAACTGTAAAACGGCATATGCTATCAAACAATAGCATATGCCGCATTGTCACACCCTTAATATTTATGAAGTGAAGTGAAGTGACTTGTGGCCAAGTGTGGTGACCCATACTCGCAATTTGTGCTCTGCATTTAACTCATCCAAGTGCACACACACAGTAGTGAACACACACCCGGAGCAGCCTTTTTAGCTGCGGCGCCCGGGGAGCAGTTGGGGGATCGGTGCCTTGCTCAAGGGTCTCACCTCAGTCGTNGACTCGAACCCACCACCTTCAGGTTCACCTTCAGGTTACAAGTCCGACTCTCAGACCATTAGGCCATGACTGCCCCACGCCTTATGTGTTTAGGGAACTAATGTGTTTTGATGAGAGAGAGACACACATTACTTGTCAGTTACATTATCGTTGTGGCTTCAGTACAAAACTGGAGAAGAAAGCACACAGCAAACATGTCTCAGCTGATTAAATACTGTACATATGGGGGTTAGTGGGAACTTGTGCATATTATATTTTTCAATAAACTATTCCATTAAATAAATGGATCTTACCCTTTCTGAGCGTTTCCCACAAACATGGTGTCGTCCTGCCCCATGATCAGGTAATCTGCATCAACTTTCAGCTCAAACTCATCACAGGTTAGACGCTGAAGCACTTCCCGCACTGCACCGTTCTGGATTGCCGTGTCCTTTCCTTTTTTTTGTTACAGCAAGCAGATTTATTGTAATCAGTCACAAACCGGTGCAAACTGAACTCTGCATTCTGGCATGAGCATTAGGTCTAATGCAGACTCACCTGTCTGAAGGACTTTAGTAATGAACGTGGAATACGATGTAAACACACCGTCATCGCTGGAGTTGAGGATCTTGACAGTATAGACTGTTGGAAATGCGTTGTTTATTCATTACGTGTAAAGTATTTCATGTTTAATGAAATATGAAAATAAATGACATGACTTACCGTAATCAACAGTGGGTGAAAAGCAGGCATAAGAAGACCTTGTCTTCTCCTCCATGTTCTTACTAAAGGTGACTTTTAGCCGTGGACAGCCACCTACAGTGAAGCACGCAGACGGCTGTCAGACTAACGCAGCTTTATTAAGGAATAATTGCTGGAATTAATTAATTGCTGGCATGCTGTTACAGGAAAGTAATCAAAGACGAGGTGGTGTGATGAGGCAGAGCCGATTCTTCCTACAACAGCAAGCATTTTGTTGCTTTTATACCAACTTTTATACCAACAGTGGCTTTTTAAACATTTCTTAAAGAGTAACACACCCTTTAATGTTGTGGACCATTCATGATATAATTTAGTTCTTGTTAACACTTTTCTTGTAGAAGCTTTAAACTGTCATTCCCTCTCCAACTTGTCTTTTTTTCTCTCTTTTTTAAAGTTAATAAGATTTTTTTTAAAAAATGCAGCAACTTGAAGGAACAGCTTCACCTTAAAGCACTCAAACTGATTTTGCTCTTCTTTCATAAAATGTTAAACGCATGTTTTTGTCCGTAAATATCGCTAATTCCTGTAAACTAGCCATTACTATAGAAACAATAAATGTATTATCACAAAAGCAAGTGACTACATTAATGCAAACCTGTAATTTGTATAATAAATTTCGATTTGTAGCGACTATCAAGCGATATCATGTTTTCAGAAATGATGCTGACGAAACCAACAAAATATCGGCATTTCTAAAAAATTCGAATTATTTCCAGCAAGCGTGCGTAGCAGTGCCGTCACACTCACCCTCAGCACACGCGCACACATCTGCTTCGCACAGTTTGGCGAGCATGGGACTGTCCTTCGGCGCCGTATAGAACACAGAACACTTTCTATCTGTAAAACCAGCACAGATGCATCGGTGAACATTTACTGCCGTCCAACAGCAGCGTCAGCACACACTGCAGAGGTGCTTCAATCTTCACTGACCTGGATTGTAATAGTCATAGATGACCGCCGCTGCAGGCTGGACGAGCCCTACAGGAATGATCTGCTCTGTACGGAACCGAGCACACATCTCCTCATCAGTGATCTGTGCAGAAGAACCGTAAGTCAGAGTTTCTGTGGCATATTAGCCTGAATTTGGACAGAACCCTATTTGGGAATACAATATACCAGGTTTGGAGCTGTTTCAAATACAAGCCAGTTATTTACTCCTAGTCAGTTCAGTCGGGTGCAAAACTTTCACACCCTTTGTCTGAAATTATGACTTTTAATGTGAGTTTGTGTTTTCTTAATGAGGATTGTCCTTATTGGAATGTCAGCCTAAACCATGTTGTTTTTTTGTTGTTGATTTATTTATTTTTTTCTCCCCTGATCTTCTCCTTCCAATCCAGTCTTGGCCAATTCGCGCCCACCAGCCAGCTCTATACTCTCTCGCCACTCGGAAGCACCCAAACCTCCTTTTCTACATCTGTAAATGGTTCATATTTTCTGGTTCGTCTTGTGAGAGCTGATTTCCTGATTCGCAGGAAATGCTATTCTGCTTTTCCACATTTTGTGATGTTACAACCTGGAAGTGGAATTAATGGGGTTTTATGTCATGGTCATGGACGTACACTGATAACCCATAACCCATAATATTTAAGTGAGAGGAACAAGCTTGCAGAATTACTTACAAAATTGTATAAAATAAACTTGTAAAATTAGTAAAATTAGTTCTGGTGAATGCAGTTGCCATCACTAATTTAGATCAATGGAGTCGACTTGTGTGTAATTAAAGTGTCACATTATCTCAATCCACCTGTTCATGGAAAGGCCCACAGAACATACCTAAACAAATATCATTAAAACACAAGAAGTTATCAAAACAAGTCCAGGGCAATTTTCTGGAAAACTACCAATTAGCATTTGGTTATAAATAATACCCCAAACTTTGTGCACTTTCCTGCAGAGCTTCATTAAACCATATTATTAAAAAATGGAAAGAATTTGGCGCAACCCGAGACTCTGCCTAGAGAAGCTCATCCACCAAAAGTCAGTGACCGGGTAAGAAGGGAAACAGTCAGAGACATGAAATCCCTATTAATCGAATTAATTTCCAAGTTATAACATTACAAAATGTGGAATTACAAAAGTTCAAGGGGGTGAGTGCTTACATAAAGCACTGCAGACTGTTAACTTTTCAGCAATTTTAATTTTTTTTTAATTTTCATGCCTTTAATAACTTAACAAATTAACTTTTGATGACTGTTTTCAATCATTCCACACTTTAATGAGCCACATTTAAATAAATTAAATAGAGCATGTCAATGCTGGAGGCAAATGTTTGAGTATAATTAAAAAAAAAACTTTCTGTAATATTGAAACCTTAAATATTTAAGCCTTGTTATTTAGCACCAGTAAATGAACCAACCAGTGTTGCTCTATATCAGTTTCCCACGCAGAACTTTTGTACGAGGGCGTAAAGGACAGCACTAATAGAACAATGACACTATATGACAGTTACCTCATTAAAGTAAAGAAATACTTTGTTGTGGTGAACATCATAATGGTCGATGTATTTCTCCGTGCCCTTCACATTCTACAGAGGAAAACAGGAACGCAAGTAAAAACCAGTACTGGATGATGCAAACGATTATTGGAAAAGAAGTATAATAATTAACATACATCTTCCAGGTCTTGGATGTTTGGTGTGAGTCCAGTCAGGAGTGAGATGTCCACCAGGACCATACCAGTGGACGTTCCCTTTTTCTTGCTATAATGTCAGTATGTGGAAAACAACGCTCAATATTTAACCGTTTTTTTCAAATTACCCTATGTGTGACAGGCTGATCATCACATGGTGGCATTTTGACATTTTATATATGAACATGTTATTTTATATATGAACATGTCATGGGTAAAGAGATACAGGGATCCATCCGTCCGTTCTCTGTACCGCTTATCCTACACGGAGTCGCAGGGGAGCCTGGAGCCTGTCCCAGGGAACTCGGCGCACAAGGCAAGGACACCGTGAATAGGGTGCCAACCCGTTGCACACACTACAGGCAATTTGGAAATGCCAATCAATGCATGTCTTTGGACTGGAAGAGGAAACCGGAGTACCTGGAGGAAACCCCTAAAGCACGGGGGGAACATGCAAACTCCACATACACAGATTGGAGGCGGGATTCAAACCCCCAACCCCAGAGGCGCGAGGCAAATAAGAAGTGTTAGAAATGCATATAAGAAATGTTATAGGTTAAAGTATGTTGTACGCAGAAGTTATTTTTCATCATTTTGGCCAAAATTCAGCAAGAGCGACATCTGACAGGTTTTCCCACACTGCCACACTAACCACATATGTTCAGTGCAACTTTTGTGGCCACTCTCTGACAGAGAGATTGATTATTTTTACACTTTATTTTAGCCAAAATGTTCCCCATAGTATTCATGAACATAAACTTCCATTGAAAAGATGATCATTATGAATCCCATTGAAGAAGTGTGTTATTGGCCTTGAAACCATTGCATACCTCACACACACTGTATAAAAGAGTGTGTTTTCTTTCTTTGGTTCCTCTGGAGCTTGTCTCTTCCTCCGGGTGCGTAGATCAAACCAGTCCTGTCTGCTCATGGGTTCCTCTCTCGCCTCATCATTGTCGTAGTTATAGTAATCGTCCAACTTCTCCTCTTCAACTTCTTCAGGTACTGTAGAAGAAGCAGTTTAGAATCTGGACAGACTTTATAAACTACCTCAGAGCTGTTGAGTTTAAATTGAATAATGACTGAATGTTTTTTTTGGCTGCTCCCATTAGGGGTCTCCACAGCAGATCATTGGTCCATATATTTGATTTGGCACAGTTTTTACACCAGATGCCCTTCCTGACGCAACCCACCCCAGTTTATCAGGGCTTGGGACTGGCACTGGGAGTGCACGGTCTTGTGTAACCCCAGTGGCTGGGGTCGGTTCCGTGGCCGGGAATCGAACCCAGGCCACAACAGTGAGAGCAACAAAGCCTAACCACTAGTCCTCCAGGTACCAAAAGTAACTGGATGTTTACTTGAGCTAATGAGGATAAAGCTGGTCACATGATATACAGTACTAAAGTAAGATAAAGTCTGAAAATCTAGATCCATTTTGCCATAATTTTAACCCTTTCTTAGTGTAGGGTAAAGTTTGAGCAAAGCTGATGTCACTTGTCCCTTAAACATTGCCTGGTTCTGTGACAAAATAACTTCATTTCCTGTCTACAGCCTACATACAAGTAAGGTTCAAGGGTTAAAAAGTGCTCCAAGCTGACTTCAGGAAAGACTTCAGGAAGGCCTGTAGTTGCTAAAATGGAGAGTGCTTACACATCACGAGTTCCCCATCCACTTTAACAGTGAGATCGAAGTGATCACAGAACGACTCCTCCTTTTTCAGAGATCTGTATGTCTGCACAACCTATAAAAGCACAATGGGTACAAAAGAAAACAGCAGCCCTAAAGATATTCCATCAAGAACAAACATATTGTATGTAGAGGCTTTAAAAAGAGGCATTACCGATAACGTTCCTTTTCCTCGTCCCTTTACATTCACGACTACGTTGCCCACTTCGTTGACCTACGAAAACATAACAAATAACTCTGACTTACATGTTGCATACTGATACAGAAATTAAATACATAATGAGAAACAAATTAAACAGACTAAGTGGACGTTTCTCTGACTTCGATTGCTGTTTGGGTTAGTGCAGTTTGCTTGTTTAAATGCAGATTCTCCTTGCGATTGTTGTTCACACACATTTCCACTCTCAGGTCCAGGTCTTCCACGTCGTTGGTCTGTATGCTAAATTTGGACAGAGCCTCAAGGGCAACGACTGTATCCTGAAAAGCAGAGGACTCGGAAATGAGTAAACTGATTAAGATTATTCAGTGAGACATTAGCACACAACAACAAATCACAAATCTACACTGCATCGGATTAGGGCCAAATGCAATTCTGCATCCGGGACGGATCCGCAGAGCCGGCCCAGTACTGGATAATAACGGATAGTATTGTTACATCTGGCCCTAACCTTGTGCAGGACCAAATGTTCTTTTTAATATTTGGTCCAAATCTGACACTGATCTGGTTCAGAAGTGATTCAAGCTCAAGTAAATACTGATGCCACGCCTGAAACCTACAAAATTATTCATGAAATACCAACAAAATAACAAACAGTATGGTTTATTAAACAAAATTATGATAACTGGTATTTTGTTTTTATTAAAAAAGATACTTTAAAAATACTTAAAGAATAAAACTTTATAATATGGAATTCTGAATTGGGGTCCCAGGAGGCCTAGTGGTTAGGCCTTGGCACTCTCGCTGCCGGGACCCAACCCCGGCCATTTACATTTATAGCATTTGGCAGACGCCCTTATCCAGAGCGACTTACATTTATGTTATTTATACAACTGAGCAGGTGAGGGTTAAGGGTCTTGCTCAAGGGCCCAGCAGTGGCAGCTTGGCGGTGCTAGGGATCGAACTCATGACCTTCCGATCAGTAGCACAACGACCTAACCACTGAGCTACCACTGCCCACTGGGGTAGCTCAGTGGTTAGGCCACTGGGGCAGCACATGGCAGTGCACTCCCAGTGCCAGTCCTAAGCCCAGATAAAATTGGGGAGGGTTGCGTCATGAAAGGCGTCCCATTAAAAACTGTGCCAAATCAAATACGCAGACCAGTGAGCCACTGTGGCGACAGCGGTGATGATTCAGATCAGCCAACAATGTAGAATGCTGAATTGACCTGTAATCATGATCCTGCTCACAGTAAACACTTTTTATGACCACCATGCAGTCTGCTTTTTTTTTTTTCTTTATACAAAAACGACATAGCAAAAATATGTACACCGGGTGTTCGTTAGACTCGAAAGGGAATCCCATATTGGAACCGTCTAATCAGTGACATTTGATTTCTTCTGTAAGGAAGGAGATATACAGAGCACCTGTGTAGACTGGAATCCTCCTCCATATTTGCGCTGTTCAGTGAGCCAGGTTGCGATTTGTAGAGATTTGCGTTTGTCCTGCATGGTCAAGGCCTGTAGCAAACCGTATGCTGTGGCTTCCACCGAAATGGCATCTGCTTTCTTATCCACACCCCCTACTGTACCTCTGACGTCCCAGAAGCAGCGCTCTGAGAGACAGTATAAACAGGGCAAATTTAATTCAGGGATAATTGAACTTGTATGGATTTGATACGAATGCAAAATCAGAGTGATACGCTATAGTGAACCGTAACTGTTATCGCACGTGGCCAAGTCCATCAGCTTCCTGTGAGCTCGCATGGCATCTGGGCCTTGATGATTATTCAGAGACAGAGCGTACGCCGTAATGGCAACAGCGTAAGGGTTTTGTTGTGCATCTAAATGTTCAAGGAGATAAGACTTTGCCTTCAGTTATCGGTGAGAGACTTTTGCTCTCTCTCTCTCTTTACTTACTTCGCTAAGAATGTCCAAGTTCGTTTATAGAACCGATCGTGACCCAGCAAAACGGTTCAAAGTGCGGCCCATTTTTACTCTCGCGCAGGTGGAAGCGGAAAGCTAAAGAGATAGCATAGAGCTAATGGGAGTGCTGTTTACTAACTAGCGTGTCAAGCCTACTTGTTTCTATTTGCAATATATTTTCCTAGACAAAAAAAAATTACAGCAATTAGCAGACACCATTATCCACTAGGTCAGGAACTACGAATACGATCTGTCTAAAAACCCTGTTGGGGAGGCTGTAAAGTCTTTGTGGCGAAAGTTTTGAGCCTTTTTCAAAGCCCTGGTATTATTTTCAGAAAATAGTCAAAAAGTGAAAGTTGTCCTTTTAAAGAAAAAAGTTAGTCTAGAGTACTGGGATCTTTATATAGTTCATTCATTCATTCATTTGTACAATCTTAATTGCCTCATCTTCTTTAGTGGCCTTCTCACAATATCATTAGCACTGTAGCTATCCATGTGCATCTGAAGATGGATAAAGCCACCAGGCTACAGTGTGGACCGTGAGGATGAGCGCCCCTGGCCCTACCAAAGGGAAAGTGTTTCAGCATGATGGACTAAGCAAAGATTTATATAAAAAGAGGCGTCTACTTCTGCCTGAAGGCATGAACTCCATCTAATTTGAAAAAGCATATTGAGGTAAGTTTTGCTAAGTTACTAATGTTAACTGCTTATAGTGAAGTTAGACTGTTTTCATTGCTAATGCTAGCTTAGACCAGCACTGATACCAGTAACATACACTTGCTGAGTAACAAGTCAAGTTCTAGCTCATGTACTGTACATAAACTGGTTATTTACATATGTTACTTTCTGGTAAATTTCATAAGTCGAAAACTTTACTTTTTTACATCTTAATACTTAAGTACACTTAAAAGTAGCAGCTTGTGACTTTCAATTGAGGTACTGATACTTTTTCACACATTATCTATACTTTATCATTTCTCAGTACTTTTCCACCAATACTCGCATGAAAAATCATTCAGATAACGTAAAAATGAAACCTGCAGATATCGTTCTTCGGTCACTTTCTTCACCTTAACAAACATTTAAAGGATGAATCAAAAAAATTCAAATGAAATCATGAATGCAGGCAAATATAAGTTCTAATAAAAACACTTTCTTCCATCATTTATGAGTCAACATTAGATGAACAGGAAATGTAGTATCTGCATGTGTTACCAGTACTGTGTCCATCCCCAATTCATACACAGGCATAGCATGATTCAAGGATATGAGGACATACGCAGTCAAGGGCACGTCATCCTCAGACTGTCCAACTCCACCCTGAGCACACAGATATTAAAAGCTCTTTTAGTCATTGTATAGAATAAAGAATAGTGTTGGTTTGTGATGGTTTTTCATCCTCGGAGCTGCTTGTACCTTCATTCCTCTGAGTATCTCTCCTAAACCCAGTAGGGTACGCGGTAGCCGAAAGACAAACCTATAGTCTATCCTATACCGGAGGACTTAATACGAATCTGTAACGTCAATAATGTCCCTTGATCTTGACAGCTCCTTAGCAATGAAGGCAGTGAGCCTGGAGGGCCAATCAGAGAAAAATCAGTTCTACGTAAAGAACACAATGCTATGTAATGTAATGTAGAAGTGAATCCAATTGTACCCTAGTCATTACACACACACACACACACAATCACCAAATGCTGCTGGGTGTTTTCAGAAAAGCCCCGTAGGATCCATCGTCCTTCTTGTACGTGAGGACCCGGGTGTAACCTGTCATATACACAGGCGTTTATTTGTGATGTAACCGAATACAAACGTATTATTCAGAATGAACAGATAGAACAAATGATACAGATGTTTTCTTTCCAGAAACCAGAAAGGTCCATATCTGTTCGAGATTAGAGGTGTGCATCAGGACTGGGATCCGACACTGGGACGCAACAAAGAGGTCTCGCGTGCACAAGTTTCTACTTTCATGTGGGTGTAAGCTAGCGCATTTACATCCTTACATCCTTAGTAACAGCCTGGTCAGGGTTGTGGCGGTTTAAATTAGGCTACTGGTTTAGTTATATTTTGGGAATTAGCACCAACTAAATTGTTTAGAAAATATCTCCACAAGATACAAATTAAAATAATAACTAGCTAGCAGGAATAAAAAAAAAAGTCCCATGCATATCCCATGCATCACTCCGGTTATGAACTGGAGTGATGTAGTTGAGGCTGAGGAACTGTCTGAGTCAGAACTCTCACACTGCTGGAAGTTCTATCACTGGGGGTTTTCAGTATTTTTCAGTGTGTATAGGGGCAGATACAGATAGTGTCATTGCATTACACAAACACTGTGTAATAGCTCTAATGATTTATAGAACTGTTTCAGTAAAGTGACACACACCAGCTTGGATCATGGTTCGAGCCTCCTCTCGGCGCTCAGCTTTCAGGGAGAGCCACTGGTTGGTGGCGTCCAAATAGTTCATGGCATGAATGGCAGGAGACATCTTCACCATGGTCTGTTCTGCACAGCCGGTAGGCAGCTTGATCAACTCGTTCACTCCATCCAGGTTTAGACAGTTATCTGCTGATTCTCCCATCACGCCACCTAGAACAGAACATACACACACACACACACACACACACACACACACACACACACACACACACACACACACACACACATACACAGAGAGCTTCCCAACATGATGATCATTTCAGTCATTTTGTATCTTATGCTTATTTTTTTATTACTTTCACTACTTTATTTTATTCTTCTTTCTTTATTCTATGTACTGTATTTTATTCACTATATGTTTTGTTTCTGTACATGTCTATTCTCTCTGTCTATCTATACCTCTATCTAGCTCTCTATTTATCCTGCTCTGTCCATCAATCTCTCCTTGTATCTGTCTAATCCACTCTATCTGTCCATCTATCTGTCTGCATGTCTGTCTGTCCACCTCTCTGGCTCAATGTATCTGTCCCTCAGTCTACCAATCAAGCAATCTATCTTTTTACCATTCTCTCCACACATCTGTCTGTCTGTCTGTCTGTCTCTCCATATGTCTGTCCATCTACCTGTCTATCCAATTATCTCATCATCTTTGTGTCTCTCTGTCTGTCTCCCCATTTGTCTGTCTGACTGTACTTGTCAGTCTGTAAAAAGTGTCTGTATATGTCTGTTGTCTCTCTGTTAATATAGGATTATATCTACCCCTCTGTCTGTCTATCTGTCTGTCTATCTGTCTGTCTATCTGTCTGTACATGTAGCTATTCATATATCAATCAATTTAACTGTCTGGCCTTCTGTCCGTCTGTATTTATGACCATCTAACCACCTACATGTGTATATATATATCTTTCTCTCTGCTTCTGTCTCTGACTATCTGTCCATCTGTCTGTCTGTCCATCTATCTCTGTCTCTCTGTGGTTGTTTATTTGTCTGTTTTCTGCATTAATCTATTCATCTGTCTATCTACTTGTCTGACCAGTAGTTAGATAAAGTAGACAGACAGATAGATAATATATCTATAGATAAACAGACAGACAGACAGATGTACAAGTAGACAGACAGACAGAATCTTGGTAGGTGTGTGTACTCTCTCTCTCTCCCTCAGGGCTGGTTAGCAGTAGACACCCCTGTAGGGGTTTTTAATGCATGGTCGTACCTTTAAAACTCATGTGTGTGGTTGATTCCTGGCCTGGGACCTCATCCTCAGGGGCTGGAATGTCAAATTCCAGTTTATTCCCAGCTGCACACAATGAGCAATTAATTAATACAACCTTCCGAGCTTAGTGTAATACAGTGTATCAGTGATGTGCAGGATTACTGTCTTACTCCTTGCGTCAATGTTATATTCCTTTTCTACGGAGACGAGCTCACCCTCTCCCTGCAAAGAGAAATCAGAGCCACCATTAACCGAGTTCTGAAGACGAAATGTATATCTGAATCGCGTTCATCTGATTCACTGAGACTGAGTGTAAAGGTTTTCAGACATGACAGTACCAACACTTTGAGCTCTTTCTGTATCTTATCATGGATGTTGTGTGAGGCATAAGCCAGAATGGTGATAGGGATGTTCCCGATGATCAGAGGCACCACGGTGAAATACACGGCCTTGGCAGACTGGGGCTCCACCGTGACCTCGACGTGCTGTAGAGGAAGCGGACGCGACGTGTCGGGGCGGTGGAATAGGTAGAAGTGGTAGTGGACTCTATTTCACTCGGATGACAGGCGAGTGACTGAACAGATTCACTGTGAGATTCTAATCTGATGTAGAGCCACATTACGACTGAAAACGTCACCACTGAATCGCTACACAAACCTGTACACTTGCACACGCACACGTTAAAAACAAAACAAAACAAAAAGCAACGCTTTTTAAAAAAGTTTACTAAGAAGATCAAAACAAAACAAGAGGGCCTTTTTATTATTCTGTTTTACTCTATTTAAGAAATTAATCATAACTATAAAAGTATTAAAAGTTTACTTGCTATTAAAATAAGAAAGTAGTAAAAGTATAAAAAAAAAAAGATTTATTTAAAATTGCACCTCATGTTCTGACCCCTCCAACTTAAAAAAAAAAAAAGTAATTTAATTTAATTTTACTTTTATTATTTTTAAAGAAATTTTATTAGTTTTTTTTTAAAACTAATAAAATGATTAAATTTTATTAAAAAAGAAAATAATAAAATAATCAGTTAGTTTAAAAAGGGATAAACTTAAAAAAATAATTATTATTTATATATATATTTATATATATAAATATATATCACAAAATCATATATTTATATAATTTTTAAACTAACAGTAATTATTTTTTGTAAAATTAGTTATGGTTTTGCTAGGTGGAATTCTCCATCAAATCGAATGCTGTGTGTTTTCTTTTTCTTTCTTTCTTTCTTTTCCCTTTACAATTAATAACAGCTTGGCCCACTTTTTTTGCTGAGAAAGAAAACAACGTGTTATGATGACACTGACGTCTGGCCAATTTCTATTTCTGATGTTTAAAAAAAAACTGTATCACATCTCAGTGGCTATTACACACAATACATGTGCAGTTATGAAATAAAAATCTCATTATGAGATGAAAAGGGGCATTATGAGATATGAAGTAGTCATTTGAAAAAAAAAAAAGAAGCCATTTTGAAACAAACCTGTTATTAAGAAATAAAAACGAACTGCAGTGTGACAATGTCGCTGAGAAAATGAGCCTGGTGAAGTAATATTGTACAATAATGAGTTCAGTATTATGTAGTTAATGACACACTTATATTCATTGCTGCATTTACTCGATTTGGGAGTCACCAGGGACTCTTTAAACAGCAGACTGCATCGGATCCTTCTCAAAGACCCTTGTGCTGCGAACATTACCTGTGAACATTACCTGTGAACATTACCTGCGAACATTACCTGTGAACATTACCTGGGAACATTACCTGTGAGCATTACCTGTGAGCATTACCTGCGAACATTACCTGCGAACATTACCTGGGAACATTACCTGCGAACATTACCTGGGAACATTACCTGGGAACATTACCTGTAATCTCCGTTGCTTGTAGTTGAACACAACGGCTTTCACCTCGATCTGCTCGTTCCTCTTCACTGAATATGGCAGTTTAACGGATATGAAAAAGTCCTGGAAGACCTTCAGTGGCTGTGGGTCTGCTATGCAAAATCCTGCAGGATTGCAGTTGTAGCAGAAATGAATTCATTTAAATGTGAACGGAGTGGAGTGGCTCTGACTGAGTCGTAGCTGGTTACCTTTTGTTGGAGACATAGCCACAGCTTGAACCTCCCATGTGGTTATGGAGTCAGGAGCAACTGCAGAATGCCTGAAATTGTTCAGCGGCAAAAGAAAAGAAACCATCCGAGGGTAAATCCATGTACTGTATGTACAACAGCGCTGTTAAATACTTGATTGTGATGAAAGGTACAGATTAATTGTCTATAACATCAGCTCTGACAGTAGAAGAATTTAAAAAAAAAATTTAATCATTGTTGTGCTTAAGGCTTTAGTAAGGAGAAGGAGTTATTTATTTATTTATTTATTTATTTATTTAAGGAGTAGTCTCCAGTGTCAGAGTTTTTTTTTTTTTTTTGTAATGGTAATGGGCAGTGGTTAAGACCTTGGGCTACTCATCAGAAGGTCATGAGTTCAATCCCCAGCACCACCAATCTGCCACTGCTGGGCCCTTGAGCAAGGCCCTTAACCCTCACCTGCTCAGGTGTGTAAATGACATAAATGTAAGCCGCTCTGGATAAGGGTGTATGCCATAAATGTAATGTATCCATATTAGTGATAATACACTAACCATATTAGGAAATAAACGTATTAACTTTCTACAAAGCACAGTAAGCCATCATTTTAGCTCTGATTCGTGAGGTACCTGATGTTGCCTGAAGCATCAGCATCTAAAACCTGCCACATCCATGACTGAGGAAAGAAACTGCGGAGGTAAACAGACACTTCATCGATGTCGTCCTCTGCTAGGCTACTGCTGTATGCTTCGTGGAAAGAAGGAGAGGAAAGAAACCTGAGTGTCCTTCAGTATCTGTATTACACTCTCTTAAATTGCAGTGTTCACACAGGAAATCATCTTTAATCGAACAGCAAGAGGAACACGTTCAGGATTGATTTTCAGTTTCAATACCTGTCCACTTCCTCATGCTCATTTGTAGGGATCATGGAGAAAATAAACAGGATTTTTTTTTGTTTGTTTATCTTTTTCTTTGACATATGGGCTTATTACTCAATCTCTACAGATGAGTAGAGGAATGAAAGTCAGTCGTAGTAAGACTGAGTACAAATAGTAAGATTACAGGGTGAAGAGGTGAAGAAGGTACAGGAGTTTAAGTACTTGGGGTCAACAGTCCAGAGTAATGGAG
>CM074958.1:18738041-18750753 GCA_037577455.1 Pangasius macronema
GACGGAGAAGATTGCAGCATTAGAGGAGCGCATCCAGACTCTAGAGAGGGTTAGTGAGAGTGAGAGCAGTGTAGTTTCTGCAGGGGAAAGTCTGGATGCTTTAGGCGGAGTTAGTAATCCCCCAACTCCGGCATTAGTGCCCTCACAGCGGGGCGAATGGGTGACGACTCGGCGGCATAATCGCAAAGCTAACGCTAAGGCTCGCCCACGGGAGCACCACTCCTCTCCGCTTCACGTGTCTAACAGGTTCGCTCTCCTCAGTGAAGCTCCCGCTGAGGAACCTGACACAGCTCTGGTTATAGGTGACTCCATCTTGCAGCACGTGACATTAGCTAGGCCTTTAGGGGCACCAGCAGCTTTAGTTAGTTGTATACCTTAGGGTCTTAGGCAAGCACAGGTTTTCAAAGATAGTTATTCCTGTAGGAGCTAATGATATACGCCTTCTTCAGTCTGAGGTTACTAAGAGTAACATGGTGGAGGTGTGTAAATTAGCGAAGGCGGTGCAGTAGTTTGCTCTGGCCCCATCCCAAAGCGGCCTGGCCATGTAGCTTACAGCAGGTCATGGTCGCTGTACTCATCAGTTCTTCTCTTAGCATTGGCTATGTACCTAAATCTTTTACATTAGCAGTTATCAAGCCCTTGATTAAAAAAACCTGCCCTTGACCCCTGCCAGCTGTCTAACTATAGACCAATATCTAACCTTCCCTTTATCTCCAAGGCCCTAGAAAAGGTTGTAGCACAGCAGCTATGCTCAGACTTACATAGGAATAACATTCATGAAATGTATCAGTCAGGATTTAGCCCTCATCTTAGCACAGAGACAGCGCTGGTAAAAGTTGTAAATGTCTTGCTACTGGCCTCTGATCAGGGTTTTGTCTCCTTGTTTGTGCTGCTTGACCTTAGTGCAGCTTTTGATACCATTGATCATGCTATTCTCCTCAATAGTCTGGAAAATGTAGGTATTAAGGGAACGGCCCTTTCCTGTCTCAGGTCTTATTTGACTGATCGTTATTCACAGGGATAATTCACATATTTACAATATATTTTGTTTGTGAATCCATTTATTTCTGTAAAGCTGCTTTGCGACAATGTTCATTGTTAAAAGCGCTATACAAGTAAAACTGAATTGAATTGAATGCTATAGTGTACTATAGTGTGTGGTACTGTATTGTGCTATGCTATATCTCAGATTTGATGTGTGATAGAATGAAACGAAAAGGGCCTTTGTGTTTTTTTGGGGGCCAAAAATAAAGGTTATCTTTTTTTTTTCATACCATGCATTAGGAAGGCCAAAACACACAGAGTAGTACACTTGGTTATGTCTCATCACGCTGCAGAGCTGAGTCTCTCATTTCCATACTGTACTGTACTGTAATAGACTATACACTATATCTCAGGTTTGGAGTGTGATAGGGCAAAACTAAGTGCACTCCCGTGTTATGCTTGATCTCCCTAACACAAGTTGAATTTGGTGAAAATCTGAGTGTCAAATTTTTCACCCCAAAAATGGTAAATGGCCTTTGCGGGTTTTTTTTGTTTGTTTGTTTTTTTGGGCAAAAAAAAGTATGTCCTCTGATTTTGCCCAAATTCGTACCATGCATTAGGAAGGTGAAGGCAAACACAGTAATGTACTTAGTTTTATCCTCTCAATCTACAGACCTGAGATCTGACCCTCTTATTTTCATACTATAATGTATTGCACTTTGCTATGATGTGCTACGCTATACTGTATCTCAGCTTTGGTGTGTGATATGCATGCTGCATGTTAGCCTTGACCACCTTAATGCACAGGGTGATTCTGGTGAAGGTCTGAGAGCATCAGATTTTTTAAGGTAATTGGTTAGCCTTTGTGTGTTTTTTGGGCAAAAAAAGTGAATGTTCTCTGATTTTTCCCAAATTCATACGGTGCATTAGGAAGGTCAAGGAAAACACAATAGCCTACTTTATGTCCCATCACGCTCCAGTGCTGAGAACTGAGCCTCTCATTTTCATACTGTGCTACGCTACACTACACTACACTACACTACACTGTACTGTACTGTACTGTACTGTGCTATAATAGACTATACACTATATCTCAGATTTGGAGTGTGATAGGACAAAATTAATTGCACTCCTGTGTTATACTTGACTGCCTGAACGCACAAGCTGAATTTGGTGAAAATCTGAGTGTGTCAAATTTTTCACCCAAAAAAATGGTAAGGGGTTAGCCTTTGTGTTTTTTTTTTTTGGGCAAAAAATGAAGGTTCTCCGATTTTCACCAGATTCATACCGTGCATTAGGAAGGTCAAAACATACAGAGTAGTGCACTTACTTATGTATTTTCTTGCTCCAAAGCTGAGAACTGAGCCTCTCATCTCCAGAATGTACCACACAGTACCATACTGTACTATAATAGACTATACACTATATATTAGTTTTGGAGTGTGATAAGGCAGAACTAATTGCACTATTGTGTTATACTTAACTGCCCTAACGCACAAGCTGAATTTGGTGAAAATCTGAGAGCGTCACATTTTTCACCCAAAAAAATGGTGTTTGTGTTTTTTTTTTTTTGGGCAAAAAATTGAAGGTTCTCCGATTTTCACTAAATTCACACTGTGCATTAGGAAGGTCAAGGAAAACACGGTAGTGTACTTACTTTCATCATCTCAAACTCCAGAGCTGAGATCTGAGCCTCTTTATCCATACTATACTGTGTTGCACTATACTATACTGTACTGTACTGTACTGTACTATAGTGTAGTATTCTCTATCTACTCTATCTCAGCATTAGAGTGTGAGGGGATAAAACTGTGCACTCCCATGTTAGTCTTGACCGCCTTAACACACAGGGCAAATTTGTTGAAAATCTGAGACCATCAAATTTTTCACCCAAAAAATGATAAGGGTTTAGCCTTTGTGTTTCCATTTTTTTTTTTTTTTGCCAAATTCATACTGCGCATTAGGAATGTCCAAACAAACACAGTAGTGCACTTAGTTTCATCCTCTAATGCTTTCCACATTTCCATACTGTATCACACTATACTGTACTGTACTTTACTGTAATAGACTATTGTTACGTTCTGGGGTATGTTCGCATGTTTTTGTGTTTTTGTTCTCTCTCTCTCTCTCTCTCTCTCTCTCTCTCTCTCTCTCTCTCTGCAGCACTGCCCCATTGGATAACGTTCCTGACCGTCTGACATCCCCGCTGATGTCATTTGCCATGACCACCAATCAGCCTCTGACCCCGCCTATTTAAAAACCACAGCCATTCATTCATGGAGTTGTTCTGGCTGTTAACACACAACCCAGTTGTACCTCTGTTGTTTACTGTTTTTTTTTTTGTTTGTTTGTTCTTGTATGTCTTTGGTCCATGTTTCCCCCGCTTTGTTCTAGTCACTTGTTTTGTGTAGTTAAACTTAGTGTTTGTTACGCTCGTGTGTGACTTTGTTAGTGTTGAGGAAAAGTGGACAGGTAAGTAAGTCACGTGACATACATTGTACAGCACATAGGAATTCTGTTTTCTGTATTAGACACATTAGGTTAGGAGCGAGCACCACCCTCTGTACGTTTTGTTTGGATAGAGTAGATAGAGTAGGTTAGTTCGCGCGTCCTGGACGCTGAAGGCTTATTTTGCTATCTTTTGTTATAGTTAGGTTAGAGGGCTTGGAACTAGTTAGACTTGTTTTATTTTGTTCATTTCTTTGCTTTGGTGCTGCTCGCGTCCCTTTTCCCTTTTTTGTCTTGTTACTGTAAATAATTTGTAAATACTGTCACTATCACTTGGCACCACACACGTGTACGCTTGTATATAGACAAATAAATCACCTGGTTGATTTGCACTACTTGTTGATGGTCCCTGACTACACACACACACACACACACACACACACACACACACACACACACATTTTTTAATAATCAAATAAGTGTGATTCCCCATATACCCCTAGACTAGTTGGGGTTGTAACACTATACACTATATCTCAGTTTTGGAGTGTGATAGGACAAAATTAATTGCACTCCTGTGTTATCCTTGACGGCCCAAACGCACAGGCTGAATTTGATGAAAATCTACGAGTGTAAAATTTTTCACCCAAAAAATGGTAAGGGGTTAGCCTTTGTGTTTTTTGGGGAAAAAAATGAAGGTTCTCTGATTTTCACCAAATTCATACCATGCAATAGGAAGGCCAAAACACACAGAGTAGTGCACTTAGCTATGTCCTTTCACACTCCAGAGCTGAGAGCTAAGCCTCTCATTTCCATACTGTACCACACTGTAATGTATTATAATAGACTCTACTGTATCTCAGATTTGGAGTGTGACTTGGCAAAGCTAAGTGCACTCCTGTGTTATATGTGACTGCCCTAATGCACAAGATCAATCCGGTGAAAATTTTTTTGGGCAAAAAATGAAGGTTCTCTGATTTTCACCAAATTCACACTGTGCATGAGGAAGTTCAAGGAAAACACGGTAGTGTACTTAGTTTCATCAGTTCAAGCTCCAGAGCTGAGATCTGAGTCTTTTTGTCCATAATATACTATACTGTATGGTACTGTACTGTAGTTTACTATACTCTATCTCAGCCTTGCAGTGTGATAGGATAAAACTATGTGCACTCCCATTTTAGCCTTGACCGCCTTAACACACATGGCAAATTTGGTGAAGGTCTGAGAGCGTCAAAGTTTTTATGACAGAAGCGGTAAAGGGTTAGAATTTTTTTGGCCAAAAATATTTCACGTTTGCCATTTTTCACCAAATTCACACCATGAGTTAGGAAGTTCAAAACAAACACAGTAGTGCACTTAGTCTCATCCTCTAATGCTCCAGAGCTGAGATCTGAGCCTCTTATTTCCATACTATACTATAGTGTGTGGTACTGTACTGTACTATGTTATGCTATGTTTGTAGAATATTTATAGGTGTGTGTGTGGATTAAAGAGGACTTAGGAGACTGGTGATTTTTTATGGAGCATTATGCTTCCTTTTATTTATTTACTCATTTCTACCACGAATGGTTTTCAGTGCACAATTAATTGATTAATAAACTCAAGCAAAATCCAAAGCACTAGGCCGCTCACGGCTTGTTATGTTCAAGTTCATATTCATGAACGTGTTTGTATTCAAGGTGAGTGTGTTGTGTCATCTCCATCAGGACCATCTCTCTCTCTCTGGCTCACAGCGACCACTAAAAGCAAAACACACATAAGTAGGTTGCTGGTAATGTAACACAGGTGAGAACAATCATACATTCTCTCATTCTCACTGTGTGTTAGGAAATACAAGACGAACACAGTAGTATACTTAGGTTCATCCTCACAAGCTCCAGAGCTGAGATCTAAGCCTCACATTTCCATACTCTGCCCTGCTATAGGGTACTTTACTATACTGTGCCATGCTGTAATAGTCTATCTCATATCTCAGCTTTGGAGTGTGCTAGGACAAATCTAAGAGGACTTCTGTTTTAGACATGACCATCCTAACGCACATGCAGAAAACAGCCCATTTCTCACCCCAGAAAGTGGGAAGGGAATTAGCCTTTGTGATTTATTTGGGGGGAAAAAACTGCATATTTTCTGATTTTCAACAAATTCATACTGTGCATTAGGAAGGTCAAAACACACAGAATAGTGCACTGATGTCCTTTCACGCTCCAAAGCTGAGAATTGAGCCTCTCATTTCCATACTATACTATGGTGTGCTATGCTATAAAAACACTCTTTCGGCTGCTCCCGTTAGGGGTTACCTAGAGCACTGAGAGCGCACTGTTGCACGCAGTCCCAGTGGCTGGGGTCGGTTCCCTAGCCGGGAATCGAACCCAGGCCACAGCAGTGAGAGTGCTGTGGCCTAACCACTAATCCACCAGGGACCCTATTTGGGGGTGTGATAGGGCAAAACTAAGTGCTCTCCCTTGTTATGCTTGACTGCCCTAACACACAAGCTGAATTTGGTGAAAATCTGAGAGTGTCAAATTTTTTACCCAAAAAATGGTAAGGGGCCTTTGTGTTTTATTGGGCAAAAAAAGAAGGTTCTCTGATTTTCACCAAATTCATACCGTGCATTAGGAAGGTCAAAACACACAGAGTAGTGCACTTACTTATGTATTTTCTTGCTCCAAAGCCGAGAACTGAGCCTCTCATCTCCAGAATGTACCACACTGTACTGTACTGTACTATAATAGACTATACACTATATATTAGTTTTGAAGTGTGATAAGGCAAAACTAATTGCACTATTGTGTTATACTTGACTGCCCTAACACACAAGCTGAATTTGGTGAAAATCTGAGAGCGTCAAATTTTTCACCCAAAAAAATGGTAAGGGGTTAGCCTTTGTGTTTTTTTTTTTTTTTTGGGCAAAAAATTTAAGGTTCTCTGATGTTCACTAAATTCACAGTGTGCATTAGGAAGGCCAAAACACACAGCGTAGTGTACTTAGTTATGTCCTTTCACGCTCCAGAGCTGAGAACTGAGCTTCTCATTTCCATATTATACCATGCTATGCCATACTATATTATACTATACTCTTTCTCAGATTTGGAGTGCGATCACCATGAAATAAAGTGCACAACGTGTTAGGCTTGACCACCCTAACGCATGAGCTGAATTGGGTGAAAATCTGAGCACATCAATTTTTTTCACCAAAAATGGTAAGGGGTTAGCCTTTGTGTTTTTTTTGTTTTGGGGCAAAAATGAACATTCTCTGATTTTCACCAAATTCACACTGTGTGTTAGGAATGTCAAAATAAATGGAGTAGTGTACATAGTTTCATCATCTCACGCTCCAGATCTGAGATTTAAGCTTCATGGTCAGGCTTGGCAGTGAAGATAAGGATTATGATGAGGCTTGGTGCTAAGGTAAGGATTACTGAGACTCATGAAACGTTAGTTTATCATTGTTTGAAGGCGCTATCACGCTTCACAGTGAAACACTATGCAGAGAGACTGAAATCTGCCCCAGCTGCCTCGTGCCTTTGCACATTTCTGAAGACATTATATTTTAGCCCTATGTAGTGAAATGATCAATATAAAAGGAAACAATGGAGTAATAACTTTAGAAGCTTGTTGATTTGAGTGGGATGCCAGATCGATAAAGCTATTACGTCTGAGGTGTACACAACCAATGCTTTAATGCAGCTTTTATAGATTTTTTTATAGTTTTAAAAAAAGGAGTGTTTTCCTAGTTCAATATCAGTAGCAAAAGAAGATCAATAGAATAAATGTACTGTATGTTACCATCCAAACCATAAATTATTAATGGTTGTGTGTGTTTTCTGCTACTGACTCCCTTAGCTCCAGAGTTAGTCTCTCTTTCTATTATAAGCGATCCTCTTATAATGTTTATTTAACACCCGTCACTCATATCTGATAAGTAGCACAGTTACTGAAAGGAACACACTTTAATTTTTTTTATAGAACAAATACAGTGTTCGAAAAATCTTGAATACATACAGTACATTGTCATTTATTATTAACACTGACCATTACCCAAAAACATTTCTATGCAATTACCTACGTACATAGAGAAAAGTCACTGATTCACTTGTTTGCGAACTGCATTCAAGAAGGTCATGAAAAGTCGTTTTTATAAGGACAGCAACATAAAAACATAAAGAAAAAAAAAGTCCAAATCCAGCACTATATCGACAAACAGACCACGAATTTGCATAGCATTTTTTTTTTTAAAAAAAAAACAAGAATCATGTCCTAAAGTGTGTGCTAATTTCTGATGAGGTCATTTTTGGTAAGGTTATGTGATCAGTCAAACGAATAAATATTAATAATAAAGGTAAAGTATCAGAATGAGGCTGTTAACTGAGACTAAAGATCTTCTACACTCAGTGCTGACTACCTACCAATAAATAAATAGTCATAGAAATGCACATTTTCATACATGTAATATGGTAACCAAAATGAAGATATGATTAAATGTAATCCAGAACAATAAAATGAAGGTTTGGAAATTTGTTTTAAAGTTCACTCATTCATATCTGTAGCAGGCATTTCACCACTGAATTCAGTGTTTGTTAGTCAACAACAAAAACCAAAATCACTACACAGTCGCAAAACTGTGAGATTTAGCTAGCGTCCAAATGCTAGCAGTAATGTATTACAGAATTCACCTAAGCTAACATTAGCCAAAATCAATGACTGCATCCCAAACACTAGAACATACAGAATCCGTCTAAATTAGACTTCTTTAGTACCCATTTTGGTGTAGTCTTGGTGGCTAAGGAAGCACTTAAATTACCCATAATGCTCTGTCACAAATGGTGTATGGAACAATGGTCCAACACTACTTAACTATAAATGGTTAAAGATTTGATGAGTCACTCATTAATAAAACTTCGTCGGCAGATTTCTGTGGTATAAGATGAATAAAACACTTTGGGATGCGAGGTTATCGGTAACAGTAACGTCATTTCATGCTGGTGTTGATTCTTTTCCTATAACAACATTCCCCCAACATGTTTTATGCTTACATAGTACACTACAAAAATCCAGTACAAGCACATAGTGTATAGTAAGTAGGTCATTGACCTGTGTGTGAACAACTTCCACTTAATCACTGATTTTCAAACCCAAAATGGCTCTGTCTAACGTGTCCAAATAGTACACACACTTAATTACATCTCACTGAATTTCCAAACATGATCCCCGAACTTAAAAATCCAACTTGTGACAACTTAAAATACGACTGCAAGCGTTAAGTTGATTCACAAAAGCAATTTACAGATGATTAAATAAATGTTTTTTTTCCAGCCTTTACCTCAGTGTATTTATAATATAGAACTTTCTTACTAACCACTAATTAGCCTTGAACATGGTAGAGTCACATGATTGTGTAATAAAATAAAGTAGTTATGTTAAGCATTATTTGCTCTGTCAGGGTTGAGCATGTTTATTTATAGAGGCCGCTATGTTGCTGTTCCTTCAAGTTTTCTCAGTGTCTTACTGTGTTACTTATAATTCTAGTAAGAACCAGCATTTGGGATGTACTCTGATTTAGAGGACTACTTAAAAGCATCCGTCTGGAGGATTAACACACTGTAATCTAATCTGTCAACAAGATGCAGTCCACGCCGTGTTCAACACCAGCAACGATTGCAGTCAGTCAGGGAACAAGACGTATATAAGACACTACGAGCTAAAATCCATTTGCACACTTCTTTCAAATTCTGATATGAATTTACATTATAATACATTTTTTTTTACACAGAGAATGTATGCTTGATAAATCATGCAAAAAAAAAAAAAAAAAACAACAACCCAAAATGAAGAGGTGGAAAAAAAAGTTTTTGAAAATGTTTTTACTGTACTGCATTTAGAATGGAAAAGGTTTGTAAAAGTTGTGTAAAAACTAAAAATGAACATTGAAAAAAAAAATCCTGTAACGCTGTAATATAACGTGATAATATGTGATAGAAAACCTAAAAATGTGACCGTGAAACCATGAGAGAACTAAAACAGCAATGATTCTTTACAGATGATGAATAAAAACACACTTTATACAGCTTAAGCTCCTTAGCCAGAAGGTCGGGAAGCTTCTAGCACCTTTGAATGCAATAATGATGATAATAATAATAATAATAATAATAATAATAATAATAAGGTTGAGGGGGAAAAAAACACCATGGTCCAAGCAGTAGTACACAATAAGCTCCTCGTTTGGATAAAAACTGACTTCTGGCTTCAAGTCTTCCTTTAAAATTGTAAAACAGCAGAAATAAAAGTGCTTCCAGAGTTCTTTGTCTCGGGAGAAGCCAACTCCTGAAGCCAGTATCTGAGCGCCAAGATCACCATAACAGACTCAAGACAGCGCCACTTGACCTAAGCTGACCTCATCTCTGAGATCGTGCAAGTTGGTCTAACTCTCTTCAGTCACTTCAAATCTCAAGTCTTAGTATTTAAATAAGAAGCACTTGCAAAACAGTTCTAATGAGCGTCTGGAAAATCTGGTCACACCTCCGAGCTGTCATTACTGTCAAGGCCGTGTGTCATCATGGGCTCGGTGCTGCTGGAGCCCTTTGGAGGCTCGTTGATTTTCTCCTTCTCTTTCCTGGAGCGCACCAGCAAAAACACAAGCACTAGCAGAATGACAGTCAAGACGAGACCCACCAGAATTCCTACGATCATTATGACGTAATCGTCCTCTGTGTCTTTTGGCTTGGACCCTGTGGTAACAACCACGCTCTGGATGTTAACCTTGGGCCGGGGCTGGTGCTGGCTGGTGCGCTCCAGAGCCACGTGCAAGATGTTGGTTCCTCGCTCATTCTCCACTCCAATCTCCTTGGCCAGAGCTGGAACGTTGCTGACGGACCTTCTGGAACGAGAAGAGTGGTGTTGCGTAATATGGTGGTACTCCACACTCCTTTTTCCAATGCCTCGGTTGGCGTTGTCTCTGGAGCGGACGGTGTATATGGTGTGGATGTACCACTCTCTGCCTGTAGATACCTAGAACACATAGAAAACATTAGCACAGAAGAACACTAATGAAAGATGTTTGTACTGATTACATTAATGGCTAGCTAAAACATAAATGCTTAATTAGCTAAAGACAGTATCTTCTCTTTTCACTTTACATGCTTCCCTTGGGTGCCATTTTTAAGAAATATAAGATCTCCTACCACTGCTATGCTGACGATACACAGTTCTATCTTCCAGCAAAAAGCGAAATTGTGATTTTAGGCCACTCTAGGACTTCATCTTTTTTTAATTTAGGGTCTCTTTCTGCCAGTGTTCAACCCTATGTAAGACATCTTGGGTTCCATTTGATTCGTTACTCAACTTTGAGAAACAAATTAGCACAGTGGTAAAGGGCAGCTTCCTCCATCTGAGATCACTTGCTAAACTGAAACAGTTGTTGCCCCATTAAGATTTGGAGATTGTAACCCATGCTTTCATAACATCATGCCTGGATTACTGTAATTCCCCTTATTGTGGTCTGCCTCAAACGGCAATTTCTTGTCTGCAAATGTTCAAAATGCTGCAGCGAGGATTCTTACTGGAACAAAAAAAAGAGATCACATTTCTCCAATTTTAGCATCTTTACATTGGCTTCCTGTAAAGTTTAGAATTGATTTTAAAATAGCTGTCTTTGTGTACAAGGCTTTATCTGGTCTTGCACCAAAATACATCTGTGACCTTCTGATTCCTTACTCTCCTCAAAGAGCACTTAGGTCTAGTAATCAGCTTCTCTTCACTGTCGCACCTTGTCGCTGTAAAATCAAGGGTGGTCGGCTTTTTCAGCTGCAGCCCATAAACTTTGGAATAGTTTGCCTGTAAATGTGAGACTTGCTCCTTCACTAGCTAGTTTTAAGTCTGTTCTTAAATCTTACTTGTTTTCTCTGACTTTTGATTAACACCAGTTTAAGGCTTTGATGTCAATTTGCTCTGATTCTAGTAGTTTGTTGTACAGCACTTTGGCACAACTCTGTTGCTTTTAAATGTGCTATAGAAATAAATTTTGACTTGACTTGACTAATTAGCCATTACAGCTAGCTAGTAACACTCAGCATAAATCCCTGTTAATGCTAACTAACAGCACCCATAGTTTGTTAACTAGCTAATAGAGCTAACTAGTATCTCCCCACACAGACAATATCTAATATTTTAATTAACAGAAGTAGCTAATGAGGGATACAGCTAACTAGTAACTTACAGCACAACCACTTTTAATGGTTAACTATTTAAATGTCTATTTAGCAAAAATACATAGATTATAAGCAAATACTAGCTAACTGGCTAATACAACCAAGTACTAACTTACTGCATTAACACCTGACATAATAACTAAGATAATAACTCATATTTAAATGTTTAATTCTAAACATAGTTAGAGAACTAGCTAATAAAGCGAACTAGAAATGTGTGAGCACACACATTAATGGTTAGCTAAACGTTTCATTAGCAAAATTAGCTATTATTTAAATGTATAATTAGCTAATACTGCTAACTACTAAATTTCCACACAAATACCTATTAAATGTTAGATCTTATTTAAATGTTTGCTTAGCAAACATTGATATTTCTTTCTTTTTTTTTTCTTCTATAGGCAGAAAGTCTGCTGGTGTTTGCATGACTGGAGTACAGTGTGTACAGAAAGGCAGCTTTTTGATGGCTATGCTTAAACAGCTACAATGGATACAAGAAGTCTACACACCCCTGTTAAAATTGCAGGTTTTTGTAAAGTAATATAAATCATGTCATAACTTTTTCCACCTTCAATGTGAAATTACAATGTATAAAAAATAAGTAAAAAAACCAAAAAAACAATCAGAAACATTTTAGGGAAAAATATGAAAAAAATGTTACAATAACCTGGTTGCATAAGTGTGTACACCCTTTTATAATTTGTCTGTGTTCAGAATTAACCAAATCACATTCAATTTCATGTTCAAAAGCAATTATCATACAGCCGTCATCAGTGAAATTATTCTGATTAACCCCCCAAAAATAGCACATCACCAAAAGTACACCATAACCACAGTGAAGCATGGTGGTGGCAGCATCATGCTTTAGAGCTGCTTTTCTTCAGCCAGAACTGGGGCTTTTATCAAGGTGGAGGGAATCATGGATAGCTACAAATACTAGTTGATTTTAGTGCAAAGCATTCAGGCATCTGCTAGCAAGCTGAAGATTCTTTTTTTTTTTTCTTCTTCTTCTTTCAGCTTTTCCCTTCAGGGGTCGCCACAGCGAATCATCGCTCTCCACCTATCCCTATCTTCTG
>CM074958.1:18766197-18782209 GCA_037577455.1 Pangasius macronema
GAGGAGATGAAGCTAGTGGGTGCGAGTGTTGAGGATGCAGAAGATAGAGATAGGTGGAGAGTGATGATTCGCTGTGGAGACCCCTGAAGGAACAAGCTGAAAGAAGAAGATGATGTTTTATTCCTTATATATTAGGTGAGACCCTTTAATAGAAAGTCTTACCAACATACCAAAGTTGTTTGACAATACACCAACTTTTTAAATATGCTCTGCATCCTGTCAATTTTTGAGTAGATGACAAAATAAAAAACTTCTTATTGTTTATCGAGGTACAACACCGAGCTGACAATATGTTGTGCTATCAAGCTTTAAATAACAATTTGTAATGTAAATTAAGTGTGCAAATTGTGTAGAATGTTCACTGAGCACCTGAATCTCAGCCACCATGTTCTCATCTGGTTTCAGATGGACCGTGAAGGCTTCCCTCATTTCACGCGCGCCGTCGTACAGGATCTCAACCTCCACAGTGTGGTCTGTTTCTCCTTCCTTGAATATAATGTCTAGGGAAAATGACAGGTGCGAATTGGAAATCAGTCATGCAAAATATGCACCTTAATGGGAACTCTTGTACTGCTGATATTTTATGTACCTGTGCTGCACCATCCATTACAGCTATGCAGTGCTGTCAACATCACCTTCTAAATAATTCAAGGTTAGTTTGAATTATGCAAAACTGACAAGAATTCTCGACAAATCTACAAAATGGGTATTAGGGAGAGGGTAGTTATTCATGTTTCGTTGCGCTCATCCTGCAACACTCAGCGTTATTCCCAGACAGACTACACTTGGTCATACAAGAAAGAATCACTGCTGGTATTGCGAATAAGGCTTTCTGTGTCCCTTGTATTTCCCAGGCTTGTATTTCATACGGATGGACTAACCCTCACATTCTGTTAATATATAGAGATATCTCTATTTATAATGAGGCTCTATAAATTCTAAAGGCCCAGTTACATAAAATTCCCTTCTTACAAAGGTCCTGATAAGCAATTAACACGACAGACTGAATGATTATAACTTTTAATGCTTAATCATTAATGGCCAGTTTAAAATGTCTAATTTACGTAGATCCATAAACTATTTTGTTTTGCACCTCAACACTTTCGACTAGCGCCAGTCTCTGATGTGCGTACGTGAAGGCTTTTTAATCCCATTCAATCCCGCTCCCATGTAAATGCGTCGCACAGAGCCGTGAGAGCAACCTGGACATTCCCATGGTAATGAGCGTGGCCTTTCTTTGACCCTCAAGTTGCCTGTATTAAAGTATAAAAGTAAAACAAAACGACACACCTGCTCACACCACTTTTCTCCTGATGCACACTCCTACTCTGAAACAGTTTCCTTTTACTTATAAAACACACTTTAACTAGTCATTAACTATTTTTTTTAACAAGTCATGTTGTCATGTCACTAATCACTCTAATGAGGGTAAATAGAGGAGGTAGAGAGAAAGGGGATAGAGAGAGACAGAGAGAAATTAAATAAATTACAAAACTCCTTTGCCCTCTCTACCACTCTCTGGTCCAGTGAGCTGCTTTCAGCTAAATAATTCAGACAAATGCATGTGCATGTGCTTGGATTAACTGTAAAGAAGTTGTGTCTTTGTCAGATGTCTTTGTTTCAAAGTGTCTCTTCCTCCAGTTTAAGGTTTGAACTGTATTAAATTGAGACTCGATGTATAATCCATGAACCATGTGCATGTGTGCTTGATTTCTCTCACCCTGTGATACTGGGTGATAATCCTCTCCGGATGTTGCCGAGCCATCTTTAGTGTGCACTCGCACCACCGACACTTTGGAGGTGTCTCCCACTCGCAGCACTGGCACCTTCACCACGGATACTTGCCCGACCTCGCTGGGTTCACTCACGCTGAACTTGGTGTTCCCGAACTTGATGATGGCCTCTGTGGGAGAGGGGGTGCATGGGAAATGCATGTCAAATTTATCAGCTCCCTATAAGACTCCCTGATATGTTGAACCGCTCTTAGTTTTATCAAATGTCTCAGTTACGCTGCAGCTTCTCAGAAGTGCTTAAGGCCAAACTCAGCTTACGCGAGATGATGTTAAAAGAGAGAAAGGTCTCTTCATTCTCTGAGTAGTCTTGGTGTGTTTCTATTTCGTTTGTTGAATATTTTAGATATGGATTTGAGAGAGAGAGAATGCCTTGGTTTATATACATTTAATATACATGAACATACTTTCTAAGAGCTGACACTGGAGACTCCTTCCATAAATGTTAAATAACTGTCTCCTTAAAAATGCTTCGCTATAGCAACAATTATAGGGTTTTCTTAGTTAAATAATGCTTTTTTTTTAAAAAAAATCTGTTTATTATTAGACTTTTATTATGTAGAGTATTCGCTATATACCTGTCACAACCTGGTGAATTAGCTCTTACATTTCAATTACAGCTAAAACTACTGTCATAGATATAGATGATAGTAATAGCCTGTGGATAAATCCAACACTGGAATTCGCAGGAGCTTTCACTGTTCACATTCACCCACAGGCTTGTGCTGTGTTCAGCTTCAACCGGCTCTTTAATATCCTCAGCAAACAGCAGAGTTCATAACTACCAGCTCTTTCGCTTGTGTCAGAAAGAATAAACTTCTGAAAAGGTAACACAGGTGATGGTGTGTCTGTGAGAGTTCACAGAGCTGTACTTGATAATTAAAACTGTCAGAATTCAATCGCTTCACTTGAGTTAATACCAGGCATTGTAACTGTCAGAAGTCTTGGATTTTGCCACTCCACATAGTTGTTGGCTCTACACAGTGATGATGGACTAGAATAATTTTTTGTAGTGAATTTACAGCTGCTTGAAATTAATTTTTTAACATACTGAGACAAGTTTTTCACACCGTTCTGTTTCTTTCTGAGACAGGAAGCTGTTGTAAGACAAAATCCATACTGAACAGATCTACTAGGACTTAATAAAGCCATAATAAACCCCATCTCATCATTAATAAGTCATAAATTTCCAGGGTAGTGTGGGCATACACACAAAATCATTAGCATACTACTTACCACAGTCCAAATTTATTTACTTTATTGATCTATTTATTAAAGAAACATTGACAGTGTCCACACTTTTAACATTTCCCAATAACCAACAAGGAGCAAAGGGGCTAAAGTGGCTTGCCTAAGGGCATAACAACAGACTGGTATTAATCTAGAAACCTAATACTAAAAACCCTCCAGTTTGCAGTGCAGATACCAACCTCAGATACACAAAAGGATTTGAACTAACAAGCCTCTGATACATGATGGCTTTCTTGATACTAAAAATCGGATTAAAATCGTGATCTTGATTAGCGTCTCAGTGCAATTTTATTCAGAAACAGGGTAAATTCTGCAGCCTTTGCATTCAGGAAACCATTAGACAAAACAAAGTGCAACTATTCCTATTATTCACTCAAACTAAGAATGATGGACATTGTTCCACATAACCTCACATACAAATCTTCAGAAGGAAACGAGGAGAAACGGTGTTGAAAAGCTAAGCCGTGAGGGAATTTTGAAACAAACCAAGTGTCCATGTGCAGTGGAAAGAAACTAATTTGTCCAGTCTGACTAAACAAATATTTAATAATGTACTGAATAATATGGACTGAATAAGAAATTCCCAGTTACTGAACAATGGCTAAAAGTGGTCTGTCAAAGAATTATGAGTGAGAATCATGCTCTGAATTCTAAGTAAAAAATAAGTGATGCCTGTTTTGTCAAGAACCATGCAGCCTTATATTAACATTCCTTGCTTCTCCATATCATTTTCTTCTTTTAGCAGATAAACTGATTTACTGTTGAAGTTAAATACAGTATAGGAATATAGATAAGTGGTTAAGAAGAGGGCTTGATCATTGGCCAAACAGTAGCTTGCTGGTAGATCTGGAATATAAACTCAGAACCATGCAGCCAATAGAGCTATATATATACGACACCATTACCTCACACTGTCACACCCAAAAAACCTTGCCATTAGTAGTAGTAGAATTGCTACACTGCCAGCAACCAGCTGTTTGACCATTACACACTCTCTCTGTTGTCTACTCTGCACTCCTATATTTTCAGACTGAAGCACCAGTTTGTGGTAAAGAAATCTTGGCTTACTGTCAGCATCATCCTTAATCTTGACGAGCGTCTCATTTTGAACTCCTATAGATGCCCCAAACTGAGACTCGCTTCTGGGGCTCCCCAGGACCAGTCTGAGCTCCTCCACCTCTTCATGCTCCGTGTCGTCGACTAGAATGAGAGTACAAGGCTTCTCCACTTCCCCTAAACACAATCACACACAGTCAGAAAGTCATTAGCAGTTTTAACAAGCTTTAGCAACCAAGAACTCCAAGGTCCTTTCTATTATGAAAACCTAACAATTCTGTCAAACTGTATTTATCAAACGCCATTCAATAATTTTTCTCTAATATACTGCAGATTCAAATTAGGTTTTAAGAACAATCTGATCAACCCTAACCCTGACCCTAACCCAGACTTTATTTTAATATTCCACAAAATGCATTGTTAAAAAAAAAAAATCAAGAGGAAAATTCCAGACAAACATTTACCATTAAAGTGATATCAAGTTAAGCTCCTAATATAAGCTCAGCAAAATGACTCATAACCTATCCGTGTCTGAATTCATTGAAAAGCTGGAAGAGAAATGCTAGTTCATCATGCTGTAAAGGCAGCAGTGGTGCTGACCTGCTAGGAATGTGATAATGGAAGCATCCGTGTTGGGTCTCTCATTGAAGTCCATCATGACCTGAGCAGAACCCTGACGGCTGTAGCAGCGCACGCTGGACCTGTACCTCAGATCTCCACTGCGGTAAATGATGGCCGTAATTTTTCCATCATCCTCATTACCTGTGTATTTCGCATCACGGAACTGCATCTTTGGCACTGTGCAGGCAAAACAGATAAGCTTGCTTAATGATTTGTTTGAATAAATTTACAAGGAATATTGAGAAAGAAATATGGCACAGGGTTTTTCCAAGCACACTAAGGATTACATGATTATCATCAGTCCCAGACCTTCTAAGACATAATTTCCTCTCTCATCTGTGTATGCTCGGAGAACACTTACAGTCTGATACAGAGTCGTTGATGAAGACGGTGGCTTTGCTCGGCTCTCCCAGAATGCCGTTCATGGGCATGCGGAGGACGAGCTCGAACTTCTCGGGCCCCTCCAGCACAGGCTGGCCCAGGTCATCCAGAACAGTCACACGGATCGTCTGCATGGTGACGCCTGGTGCAAAGTCCAGGTTCTTACTGATTCCTACATAATCCTCACCAGCTGTGGTAGACATTGAGATATTGTCGGATATCATCCATTGTCCCAAGAACACATCATTTTAAACCATTAAGTATAGGTGGAATAATAGCACCATCAGATAAATAGGAAAGAAATGATCAGGGAACATATCTATGCTTTTGTCCTCACCAAGAATGCAAAAATCTATGAATATTCATGACATGCATAATGGAAATGTCCACATGTTCTCCTGCTAGCGTGCATTTGTTGGTCCAAGGATGACTTGAATGGTATTTCAATCTCAGTCTCATATTACCAGTAATTTATTTATCAATAAATCTGTCAAATTATTCTAACAACCAACATTTTTGTTCAATAAGTTAAATAAGTTCACTAAATGGCCAGGGTTGATGTGCTTTTCTTTTGGGTAAATTTTTTTTGGGGGGGTAAAAATCATATAATAATTTGTGCACAAGTCTGTAACAGATTCAACCAAAAAAAAACAAACAAAAAAAAAATATTATTATTATTAATTAATTAATTATTATTATTATTATTATTATTATTATTATTATTATTATTATTATCATTATTATTATTATCATTATTAATGAATTAATTATTATTATTATTATTAATTAATGAACTAACTAAAACACACCAACATAATAATAATAATAATAATAATAATAATAATAATTTGAAATTTCTTTCAAATCACTATAACAATCACAGAAAAGTATGTTAATTTGCAATAAATGTCTTAGAATAAATCAAAGACGCTCAAATCCAATTTCCATATTTGATTTTTTAACATACTGTAAATTAAAAAAAAAAAAGAAAAAAAAGAAAGTCTTCACACTTAAGGCAACCGATAGCTCTGGGAGTTTTTGCGATAATTAAACCAAATGCTTAGGAGGCTTAGCATTTTATTCCTGTGTGACGAGATGCTTTGCAGGTGACAACCAGATGCTCTGTTGATTTTCCGTTCTGAATATTCATGCTAGGATATATTACACATTTCCTCTATGCCATAGGTGTAATTTACAGTTGTCATTTCTCCCATAAGAAAGAAGATAGAACCTTCGCAGACTGATAGCAGTGACTAATTTACCAGTGAACTGAAAGGGAAAAAAAAATACTGAAAAGATTAAAAAAAAAAAAAGCCATTGAGCGGTGTGTTCTTGGGAGATTGCGCTTTTCTGCTTTTCTTTTCTGGCACCTGATATTGCAGCTTTGAAGTTATGACTGAGTTATTCATTTGCTCAGCTTTGGAGTTTTGTGCTCTGTACTGTTGATAGTGTACTCTTTAATCCCCCAGTTTCTTCCATATGCCACTAAGCCTGCAGAGAGAGTGTGTGTGTGTGTGTGTGTGTGTGTGTGTGTGTGTAGCATTAGATTAGATAGTGCAGAGGCAATATTTACTCTAGTGGGAGAGCAAGTAGGCTGATGATAGTTCAGACCCAGACACAAAAAAGTCATAAAAGGCCACAAATGGAAAAAGGAAGAAACTTATAAACTTACCCCGAAGGTTATCACAAGGGGAAAAAAAAAAGACACTCACACACACACAGGATTTCAAGTACGTCTATAGGCAACCTCGGATCCGCTTGAACTCCAGTTATGTTATACCTATAGCAGCTCCTTATATCGTGTAAAAGCACAAAGACTAAACTTTTGTGATTAAACCAGGGATGGAAGACATGTTTTATTCCTTCCATTTTTTTATTCAGACCTACAAATCAAGGTTTTCTTCTTCTCTCATTTGGTTGCTATGCTATACATCATTAGAATGGGTTCATCAGTGTAGGGGAAAAAAACACACACAAGTATTCAGTTCTTAGGTAGAAAAATTTACTTTTTAATACCTGAAAAAATTTTAATTACATTTGACCTCTGGTGGAAAAACGAATTATTATTATTCATTGCTTAATGACGCCTAACTGAGATTTAACTGCAATGCCTTTTAATCATTTCTCTCTTCTCTCATGTGTCTATCTTTTCAGTTCGGGTTGATCATATGGTCCTATATATCATGAATTTATCACATCTGGCTACTTTTTTGTTCACAAAACTGGGATGCCTGAGCTTTTAGAACTGAAGAACTTTGGCCACTGCCAAGACACCTAGCAAAATCACCACCAAATATTATAAGAATCGAAACAGGAAAGTATTTATTATTTGTCCACTGTTTAAAATCACATACCTTCAGCTGAAACAGGGTCAGTCTTTCGTGAGCGCACTGTAACCGTCCCCGTCTTGGACAGGTCCGATCCTGTTCTCCAAACCCGAACCTCCACATAGCCGTCGCTCTCGTCCACGTGGTACTCCATATCTCCAAAATAAAACACTGGCGCTGTGGAAATAGTGAGGCAAAAATATATCCGTTCAGATTGGACTGGATCATCAGTGCAAAACTCCAGAAACAATGGAACTGAATGTGATTGGATCACTGGATAGATCGAGAATTTGTGTATCAGTAGTTAAGACAGGTTGTGAGTTCAAATCCCAGACGTGTGAAAGAGCTCAAGCAACACTGTTAACCATCACCTGCTCTCTTTTCTGCTTAGATTCTAACTTGCATATCAGTTAGTTTTGCTTAAACATTGGATGATTTAGGAACAATTCATCAGTTAAAGTGCCATGACGGAGTGGTCACACAACTACAGCGTCTCGTACATGAAGAATTTGAGGTTCAGTTCCTAAAGCTGAACATTACTGCCAGTACTGAAGTGTGTATAAGGACCGAGATCCTGCAGGACCTGTGGATCCTTATTTTTGACTGTCTGTTTAAACAAGCACAGGATGTTACTTCTTGTGGAAAGAGACACTATTCGGATTACGGAGCAACAAACGAGCATGTAACTGCTGCTGAACTCACTGAACTCGACACAAACTGTAGGAGCCATCAGTCGTTCAGGTCTTACACTAGTCACTTTATTAGTCACTTCCCTTTCCACTTACTTTCACTGTACTAACTCAATCATATGCTTTAAGATGGATAAATTAATAGTAGGCTGGAATTTAAGGAGGTAACAACAACAACAACAACAACAACAGATCTATCTACAGCCAGGTCCATAAATATTTGGACATCAACTGCAAAGGATTTGCAACCAAGTATTAAAAAGTGAAAAGTTTGAGTTATGATTATTATTCTGTCCCATTACTTTTGGTCCCTTAACAAGTGGGAGGCACATATGCAAACTGTTGTAATTCCTNTTGAAATCCATTGTGGTGGTGTATAGAGCCAAAAATGTTAGAATTGTGTCGATGTCCCAATATTTATGGACCTGACTCTCTCTATCTATCTATCTATCTATCTATCTATCTATCTATCTATCTATCTATCTATCATTTTCTTATTTAATCACCTATTTATGTAATTATTATGTATTATTTATTTTTTATATTGAAAATGAAAAAAGGGTTCCTTAGTAAAGGAAATGGTCATATATAGAATTGCTTACATATTCATCTAGATATCAACATGGTAAACAGTTTTTTTTTTCTTTAAACTACTTAAAATATGATACTATTATGTATCTCTCTGTTTTTGATCCAAATACAATAAAGTGTGGTTCGTTATAGCGCCCTGGTTTATATACATATTTCTTTTACAGAACCTTTTAAAGGCTCTGTTATTATTAAAAAGACACTGAACCTTTTTAACGGTTCTATAAAACACCTTTTCTTTGTGTTTGGCCTGACTGCTCCTGGCTCATTACAGCCTGTTCCTTACGATCATTACAAAAGAAAGCAGTGTTCAAATTGATTCTTTGTGTGTGTTTTGGAAAATTAGCCCAAATGACTTAATTAGAAAATACTGCAAGAACGTACAGTACAAAGAGAAATGGTAGAGGGTTCAGTGCATACCTTAACTACAGACAATATACAAGACAACACAACATAAAGCAACTGGAGGGAAAAATAGTTTAAAAGAGCAGGGGCATCTGAGACGTACCTTCCATGCAGTAACACGTTAACACGTGCACTCTGCTTCACACGTGCAACTGTAAACTTCTATTTTTTGTATTTTATCTCCGCTTGCATTTTATTTTCGTTTTAATTTGTATTTCACTGTATCTTAATTTATGGAAAGCGCTTTGCTTTAATGCTACTTTAAAGACACTATATAAAATAAAGTTTATCATTATTATTATTATTATTACTATGAGCTTATAGCTTTTGACTCTTCAGGTGAAGACAAAGGCTTGCATTTTGAGGGTCTTCATGTGGTCCTGACAGAAGATCATACCAGTCTGGACATGCCTGCTCACAATTAACCCTCTGCCCAAGCAGAAATTCCTCATGCTCCTCGCATCTCTGCATAGTGTATATTCCACACACACACACACACACACACACACACACAGCCTGTGAAAAGGCAGCTGTAGCTCTCCGCTACCAAATTAGCTTTCGTAAGAGATGTGCTGTCATCTCAGGAAACTGATGGACACGACATGACACGACGATGATGGCGCGCATGTCCACAGAAGGAAACGCAACTAAGCCTAGAGAAAATAAACCCTGCTGGCGACCTGTCCGATTTTCTGTCTCTCAGCCGTCAAACCCGTGAATGCTTCTGACGGCACTCAAGTAATGCAGAGCTGTCGAGATATTTTATTTATTTACTTTTTTTTTTTTTCTAAAATACATCAGATTATGTCAAAGGAATGCAAGTGCAAGTTTTTTTGCTGTTATGCTAATGAAAATGCACCTTTTTTTTTTGACAGAGTGACAGATAATACCCCGTATAAATGTGAACTGAATTAACCCCGCAGCTTAGGATAAACAAAGAAAAGTCTGCAAAATTTTAAGGTGAACATTTTAAGGAGGTTGAAAAGTTCAGCCAGAAAAAGTTCAGCCAGTTCAGACACTTTTATTCAGGATCTCATTTCCTCAAAGTGCCCTGTATGCAAATCTCCCGCTTAGCCAATTTCGGGCTACAAATTCAAAATGACAGCAAAAAAAAATACAAATTACCTGATGGGGAGATTTTTTTTGCAAGCTGTGTAAAACCTAACACCCGAGGCCAATGGATCTTTAAGCATAGCCGCAAGGCTTATGGAGAAGGTGACAATTACTCTACAAAATAAGTGCAACAGATAAAGAATATTTTCCCTCTAGTTCAAGTGACAGACTAGCGTGAGAAGTCTTGGCATTGCTGGTATTTGTTCATGCATCAAGCAGATCAAGCTCTGGGTAGTGCTGAGGTTAGGGGGTAATTGCTGCTGATTGGCTTGGCATGGGTATGCTGGATGTACGAGTGTGTCTGAGCTCCTGTAATCAGATAAGCTTTATCTCATACGGGAGGCAAACACGTGTTTTAAAGGGAAACGGCTCACAAATCACTGGATCTCCGGCTCTTTCCTGCATATCTCACAACTCTTCCCCGCTCGTGTTGGGTTACTGTAGTGGCACTCAGCCACAACACAGTCATGACCTGTTGAAAGTACTGGATCTCATGGTTTAATTCATGACCTGGCTCGGAAGAAAAGATCTAAATGAAAAGCAGTAGTTCCTATTCCTAAAATAGTAGAGTGTTCATTAAAACCTTTACATTGTGGATAGAATATGAATAATTTACTGTGCTGTCGATGTGTCGTTAATTCCGTTATACCACAGTGCTGTTGAATTCTTGAACCTGATTTAGTCAGAAGGTGTTGATTAATATTCGCAACGGCTCTGACAGTACTCCTGGCTGCAATTTAAATCACAGCTTTACATTCAATACATTACCGTTTCTATAGTAACAGTTAATTCACTGGGACTTGAAAGGGACTTGTTAAAAAAATGTGGTGTTATTTAAAAAAAATATATATAAAAATCTAAATTTTGATATGGTAATGTTTTCTGTAAGGAGATTCAACAGATTTAACATTTATGGAAGGAGTCTCCAGTGCCAGCACTCTGTACGTATGGGGAAGTCTTCAGGACTGAAGAACTTGCAGTTTCTTGGTAACATGACAAGCTGCTTTTGTCTCATTAACTTCGAGAGAGAGAGAGAGAGAGAGAGAGAGAGAGAGAAGTAAGACTGGTGAGGGAACGACTGTTTATAGCTGCTGTAACACACGTGATAACAGGAACTAATATGTTCTGCAGATGTTTCACAACATTAAACACAACTATACAGAAATGAAAATGTATGCACTGTAATTGTTGGCAAGTTGCTGTACTATAAGAGGAATGAAAGACTGCCAGGAAATGCTGTTACAGGATAATAATCAGCTTTTCATCAGGCCTCATCACATCACCACAATGTTGAATATTTTCTTACAGCAGGCCCAAGTGTTTCATTCCTTATTTATTTCGGTACTGAGATGTTAGATGCTCCTACACACAGTAAAAAGTCTTCGTCAAGCCTGAATGTTCACATTAAGAAAGGGTGTGTAAAAACATTTGGCTCTCCTTCTTGGCAGACAAATTTTGCAATTTGTATTATATAGCACAGGTTTTGAGCTCAGGTCATGCTGCTGTGCTTTTAAAAGCACCACTTGCTTACTGTTAATCTATTCTTCGGATGGCTGCAGAGCTGAGAGTGTCAATGTCGCTCTTCCTGTGCAACAATTTACCACTTTGGAATGAAATTTCTGATTAATAAAATAGAAAGCAGCAAAGTAAAAGTAAAAAAGTAATAAAAAAAGTAAAGGCAGCAGGCCAGTGAGATGCCTTTATTCATCTGTGAGATGTGCAGGAGGTGAGGAAGTGTGTGTGTAGGGGTTGCGGTTGGCAGCAAGTCTCTGAGGAGCACAGGGTGTTGTTCACACATTCACACTCGCTAATGGAATGAACTTTCCACAGCTTTGCCATCGCATGATTGTAGGCTTTTTCCCCCCACTCTTAAAAAAAAGCCATTAAAACAAGGCTTGGTTTGTCCTAGTACCTATTTCTCAGAGAAGAAAATGGACAAGCAGCACCTAAATTATCGGTTAGCTTTCTTTGTGAAGTTCACTGCTCACCTCTGATGGGTCTAAATCACTTCAGAGCAGTTCTAGGCAGAGCTTCCATCATAATCAGCCTAGTGAGAGTGGTCCATTTAGTGATCCATGCTGCAATTTCATGCATGATGGTAGGATTTGTACGTCATTACACTTTTTTTTTTTTTTGATGAAATGGTGCTGTGCTGTTCTTCCTATGATCTTGATATAAAAGGTTACCAAATTAGGAAAGTATGTGCAGTGTTGAGAATTTTCTTCATCCACAACATACATCCACAGTTTTGTCCTCCATTACAACAGACTACTTTGTACCTTAAAAAAAAAAAAAAAAAAATCATGGCCCCATCGCTATGCTTCACAGACCCCTGGGGTTGCCCAGGTTCCATTTTGAGAGCTATCGGTGTTCAGTGATCATCTCAGGGGGTCAAGCAGTCATGTTGCTTCCTCTTTCAAGGTTTAAACTGGTTATGATAGTTTGAGATCTGCAGATAAATTGCTACCTTTCAATTTGTGGATACTTAGCTCACACCAAAAGTGACACACAAAATTGCACAATCAATCTATGGTTCATAAGGGACTTGTCATTCGTGGAATAAAGACACCCTCCTCCAAATACAACCCAACTACACACTCAAGCAATTCAGCCAAGTATAAAATCACCATCAGTGCATTGATAACATCCTTACAATGTTATTTTTATTTTGGCAAAAATTAAAATGGCTTTCATTTTCTCACAATGCAGATTTTTTTTTGTATTCTTGTCATTATTGCTGACAAAATTCAACCTCTCTTCATCAACAAACATTTTTAATAGTAATTTCAGCCAATGAGGCAACTTCCAGGAACAAGAAATGAGTGTTTTTGAGAGCAAATTTCACCAACTGGTAAAATATCTAAAAGCAATGCAGCTTAACATCATTTTCTTGACAATTTACATAGCTCATACATGGCAAAATCATATTTAACTAATTTGTTAACAAGCTGGTGAGGTTAAAGTATGAAGGTAAAGTAGCAAAATGCTTGCAGTTTTTTTCACAGCTTGAGCTTTTGAAGTCCACAACCATGTTGACTCATTCTTTTGCCCCCAAAGAGTCATTCAGCAAACTTCATTTGAGCTGATAAAATAGCGGAACAGCCCTTAAGATAGGAAATGATAAGGACAATTTGATAAGGATGTTATAACCATAACTAAAACTCAGGATTGGCCTCTTTTAATAACCAATTCCCGAGGCTGGTTTGCACGGAACAATTCCCATTGCTCTTGTCAGATCGGATTTACATGGAGAGGTGGGATATTTATTCATATTTAATTGGTCATATTTAATTTATTATTTTATTGACAATTTTTTTCATTCATCTTCAGTAACCGCTTTATCATTATCAGAGTTGCAGTGAGTACACACTGTGTATTGCTGTGTCTGGAAAGATTACACCATCTTTTACCTACTATAAAGTGACCTGCAGAAATAACCCCATGTTATATATTATTCTTTTGACAGTCTTACGATCACTTAAATAGATCTCAAATAAATTGATGCTCCGTCGTAACAGGAATCGCTACTCTTAATGATGTGTACAGCAGTGTTCCTATATGAAGCTCACTATCTAATCACTCTCAGGGGGCTAATAACAATATCAAGCCTATGATGTACCACACTAATTTGGCTGCACCTTTGGATCCAGAAGAAAAAAAGGCAGCTGGTTTTAAAGGCAGAGGTTAGAAAAGGTGAAAAGATCCGCCTGTGCACATCTGGTTCCACTGCTTCAGGTTCAGCTGGGAGAATAAAGCACTAATAACAGGCTGAAGACTTCTTCCAGCTCATTCCTGTCTCCCCGGATATGCTCTGCCGCTCCAGTACTCTGTCTATATTATCCACACACATTTAATGGTCTACTTAGCATGCCTGATCCTGATGTACAAGCATTTTCGTGTTTTACAGCAGATCTTTCAGGATGTGAGTGCAGGCAGTGGAGTCAGCATCAGACCATAATTAAAGATAGCATGAGACAACATGTTCCTTCCAGCTGAAGCAGAGATTTATTGTGAATATAGGAAACACTATGCTGCCTCGTGGTGTGTATGAAATAACGATAAGATAAGATAACAGCTGTGGGTGGGCATTCGGTTGTGATGAATGTTGCTCACTGTACATGGGTGGGCTGCTTGCAACAATAGATACGTTTCAAAACCACAATGAGTAAAATCCAAGTTTCTCTGTTTTGTTCAGTTTAGATGCTTATGAGTTTTGCAGCATCTGTATATTGAGCGTGAACAATGACTACTTTTTATTAACCAGCTAGTAATTAAAAAAATAAGTAGTCAACTAGTCATCTTTTCCATAGTTAATCCAAAAACTAGCTGTTTTTAGGCTGTTTTTTGTGCAGCACTTCAAATAACAGCAATAAACAGGCTACAAACTACATTATCAGCTTCAGTGCGTTCTTAAGATACACTGTTAATAACAAATGTAAATAAATCAATGCAGTAAATGTATAAAATAATAAATCTGTGTGTCTTATTACACTATTTAATGATGTATCAATTCTTAAAACGCAATCATGTAGGCAAGCTAGCACCTCAGCTGAAATCGTTAATTCTGAGACTGAGAGCGCACAGCACAGAAGCTACTTATACTTTAACGATGAAAGGAGGATGCAATGTTTACAACAGCGCCTGAGAGGTTTTTCCACCATTTTCAAATCCTGCCACAATAGTATTCGAAAACAAGTCTGGATAGACCTCTTTGAGTTTGCATGCATTGCTGATCTGACTCTAAATTAGCTGAGTGGGATTGGATAGTGATGTGCAACCTGGAGCTCCAAAAGGGCTCTTTCACACAACTAGAGAACGCATTAGTCCACTAGTCTATGCAACCTTTACTGTGTGTGTGTGTGTGTGTGTGTGTGTGTGTGTGTGTGTGTGTGTGTGTGTGCGAGCATGTTAAGACCTGGTGTAGACATGACTAGTTACAGCTGTTGAAAGTGCACTTTAGAGACAGAGACAGAGAGAGAGAGAGAGAGAGAGAGAGAGAGAGAGAGAGAGAGAGTGCAAGACATCACTGACAGTAACAGGTGCCACAAATTCCTTAACATCAGCCTTCCTTCACACACTTTTACAAGAGCTATTTTACAGTCCTGTATACTCCAGGTATGTATATTAGGCATCAAGTATAGCTATATATAGGCTATAGCTTATAATCCAATATATAATGGGGTCCAAAAGTCTGAGACCACTAGTGAAAATGCTTCTATTTTGCGTTCTTTTTCTAATTTCATACAATCCTTTCCATTACAAATTATACTGTCAGAAATAATGTGAGTAAAAAAGTAAAATCTTAGAAATATATTCATGGATTTCAGAATTGGTATTCCCCCTTTAATGACAGCATTCACTCAAGATGGCACGGACTTCACAAATGTGTTGAACTTTAAATAGTCCCCAAGAAATAGTACAGAATCTCGAATCTTGAATATCCAATCCATAAGTATCAGTTTCCTTTCTTTAGTTAAAAATCTTATAAATTCTTAAACTTTTTTTCCACCCCAATGCATGTCTGTGTCTTTACCAATTATAAAATGCCTCTAGGAATAAGGCACATATATCTGACATTCTGGGAAAGATCCCATTATTTCCATAGCCTAAATAGCCTAATAAAATGATATCTGATGCTCAGAAAGTGTGTGTATAGTGTGTGTAAGTATAGTTTGCGTACATGTTATGTACTCAGCATGCAACCTATGATTGGCGTGATGTTAAAGAACAATAGCAACCATGAAGCTGATCATTTACTCTGTCCCAAAGTGTTTTATTCCTCCTTTACCAC
>CM074958.1:18792889-18811816 GCA_037577455.1 Pangasius macronema
GTGGTTAAGTCTGTAGTTACGTCTAAGGTCTGAATACCAATATGCACAATTTCAATATTAACTCCTCACTACTCTGAATATGACCCCATGAGAACAGATCTGTCTAGGAACAGCTTTGAAACTAATGATGGCTGAGCTCCTTACCATCGTCCGAGTCGGGCAGGATGGTGATCCTGGTGGTGGGGAACCCCTGGCCCAGACGACCCCCCATGGGCATGCTGAGGGTGACATTAAAGCTTTCCTCAGGCTCATACAATGAGTCGTCGATCACCACCACACGGCATGCCTTCTCTATTTCATCTCTGTCAAAGCGCAGAACACTGATGTGTTCTTCTGGACGTGAAATATAGTCTGAATAGGACAGCACTGCAGTGGGGACAGTGCCAGTGGCTGAGCCTGTAAGGTATGGAGTGTACAGAATTAGGCAAAAGAATAAAGGGAATGGTCATTTTATTGTTTACTTCTGAAGAACTAATGATCTGCAGGACAAGGCATGGGTAAAGATTACAGAATAAGTCAAGATGACTGGATATGTGGTGTTATCTTAAAGATACTACCAATCCTACCAATCCTCAACTAATCAAGCCCAACCATTTTAGTCAAAATAAGCACGCTTTTTATGTGAGTTGCCTTTTAAGGAAATGGGGCAGACTGAGTGAAGACTATTTCCAGGCCAGGAAAATGCAAAAAAGAAGCTTGAAAAACAAACCAAATTTCTTGCATGTGAATATTGCATATCATAGTTATACTAAAAATGAAATGATTATTAATATTACAAGTCCAGAAACACAAGTAAAAACATTACTGGACTAGACCTGGATCTGGAATACAGAAAGACAACTAAGTCAACGTCTATGATTTAAAAGATGAACAGATGGACTATAGATGAAAATGAACAAAATTGCCATGTGGTTGAAAAACCATCTGGATATTTGGGGTAAAAATGAGCAACTAAGATTAGGAATGTTTCCTAATAAATTGTAAAAAGAACAAGCAATGTTAACAGTAAAGCTGTGTGTGTGTTTCCTGCGTACCTTGCTGAGTAAAACAGATGACCATCAGTTCTTGACTCACATCTCCACTGGCCGCTTGTCCTTAGTCGTTAAGGGGCTGCAGAAGGAGTTAGCTCATGCGACGACTTCCCTACTTGTGACACCTCTCTAAAGAAATTAAAATCACAACATTACAGTCCACAGCTAGCTCAAAGAGGTTTAAAGCCAGCACTCTGTGAATACAACAGAATGATTCTGCAGTATTTAATGTTTAACAGAACTCTAGGACTAAACTTTCTTCAAGTCTAAGATGTTAAACTTGTGAACAAACATGCAATGTGCAGTGGATCATGGGAGAGGAATCAATATCCTCCTAGAGGTACAAGACTATGCAACAAACCCTAGTGGCCAGAAAATACCTCAAATCTGATGTTAATCATTTTCAGCCCTTTTCTTTAGGCAGTGGGGAAGATAAGATCGAAAGTAAGATTTTTCGAGCCCTCGCTGGTATTGCATGAACCAGGGCCAGTGTGAATGTCAGAGTATTTTATGCTAATGTGGCCTCAGCTCCCTGCTTTTGTGTGTTTGTAACCTTTGCTTCTATACACTTGTAGCATAAATTAAACGTCGAAAGGAGTCTGAACACTGGAAATTTTTGTGACTTTGCCCACATGTCTGGACTTATATGTTACAGATTCGGTAGATTTCTAGGATTATGGCTAATCCTAGTCATGACTCCTCGTCTCAAATGGGAAATCTTGTAAAAACACACTTAAGCAAACATTTATTTTTGATGTGTTTGATGCAGAAGCCCTGAATGGGCAAATTGTGTTCCAAAGTCCAGTCCCATCCGCCAGTCCATCTGTCCAGATTTTACGAAATTAACCATGCATACAAAACAACGTTAAAATCCATGGACCATAATTGGTTCCAATGTTTGTTTTTTTTAAATGATGTAATAACACCTGACTATCACATGTGTGTATTGCACTAGCTCAGATTTCTCAATATGTATTCCAGCTTCCATACTCAAATAAATTCCCCTAAAAAGACTGAATAAATAAAAGGTTTACACAATAACTTTAAATTGTTAAAGAACCATAGTCACAATAAACTGTACCTAAACTGTGTTTAGGATGGATAATGTTTAACACACCAGTATTCATAAAATCTCAAAATAAAGTGAAATATGGCAGGGGATTTTTAAAATCAAGGTCTTTTTTTAAAATAAAGGGCTTATATTTTGAAATGCAAGTACACTAGATGAAAATGCATTACTGTGATAAACTGAAGGCTAAGCACAAGCCACCTTTTCAAATATTCAGAATCAGTTTACTTAATACTTCATTTAATATGTGCACTGCAGTTAACGTAAGTGTTTCCATAAATGTAAAAATATAAAATCAGATGATTTGTGAAATGTTCCAACCTTAAATCCATCATTTTCTCTTACCCTTTGTTCATCATTTTCCCTTGTTCCCCTCCTAATCTGATTATTTTCAAAAAGAACAGAATAAGCAGAAATTCTATTCTCTCTACATGAGATGAAAACCGCTTCCTTATCATCTCAATTAATCAGACTTAAACATGACGATTTTCCCCCAAAGGCATCGCTGACCTTCATGACTTCAAATGAGTCTCTCTGAGATTCCACTGATATTTTAAACCAACTACTGAACACAAACCACTGTATATAGTACATGCATGGTGGCTATTGTAATGATAGTAAATAGATATAAAACTTGCAGCATCCCTGAAATGAAACATACTTTTCTTTTGCATGCATTACAAGTAACGTTCTAGCATTTTAAAGTCTGGATACCCCCTATGGCATGTGCTGTAACTATCTAATAAGTTAGTACACTTAGGTAGCAAGGTTTATACCACTGTGCTTGTTAGGCAAGGCTGAAAAATAATATAAAAAACATTTCTGAGTTGTTTTGGTGAAATATATTTATGGTTTCCCCACCCACTAGTTAACTCTCCCTTCCCACATGATGGCTACCAACCAGAGAAGGTGAAAGCTAAAATGTGCGTCCTCTAAGACATGTGAATCCACCACATCTTCTCGAACTACTGCTCATGCTATGTCACGGCACATCTGAACACACTCAGAAGAAAACACTATCTGCCCTATTCTGCATACACAAGCTCACAAATGCCCATGATTGGTAAGTGTCGCTCTGATTGACTGGGAAGGGATTTATTTTACGCTCTTGGACTGTCAGTGGCAACGTCAGGACTGAACTTGATCTCTTGACGATAGGGCAAACAGTTTTCTGCTGCGCCACCCAGGAGCCCCGTTTCTTAAAGCTGAGTTTTTTTTTTTCTTTTCTCCTTTCGGGGAAGTCGGTATCACTGTAGACTGACCATAAGGGTCCGGTGGTGTGTGTATATATGAAGGTATACATCTTTCCTTAAACACCCTTTAGTGTTCCCCAAGAAGCTGACAGGGTGCCCAAAACATAAATAGTAGCAGTGTTTAGACTTTTCTTCATTGGAACAGTAAAGTAAATCATTAAGTATCTGCCTGCCATACCCATATTGCACAGAGCTGTTAAACTGAATGGATGTTATGGAGAATTTAAAATATGATCAAAACAGTAAATTGTTAAGGTCAAGGAAAAGAGAAAGTCATTACTCAGTTTATGATGTTGTTTTTTGCTGTCTGATAATGGCCCTTTTCTATGTCCTTGTTTGTTTTTCATATTAAAGTTAAAAGTTTAAAGACTAAAGTTATTAACCAAAAAATAAAGGGCCGCAAAGGCTATTTTGGGAGGAAATTATTCAGAGAGCCACATTGTTCAGACTCAGACAAAAACACATTATAAAGATGCTGATGAGGTTTTACAAAATGTCAACGTATCCACACAATGAAAGGCTAAATATAATTACAGGCTCAGGTATTCTGTCAGACATGTTTATAAGTTTGAGATAATTATCTAAATCAGTGTCAAAACAAAGTAGAAAATGTAGTTTGGAAGCTCACCATCTTCAGGGTCAATTATCTCTACTGTAGCTGTCTGGGGAAACTCGAGCGCCCCCATCACAGGCTCAGACAGAACGATCTGGAAGGTTTCCGACTGCTCGTACAGGTGGTCACCGAGGATGCGTACCTTCCAGGTGGCAGTGGTCTGGCCTGGGTTGAACTGGACCTGTTTCTGGGCTTTGCCACGGAAATCTTTGTCTTTCTCTGCTGTGCCATCTTTGGTTCCAATACCTTCAGAGTGGAAAAGGTTGATATGGTGGGTATGAATGGGAATCAATACTTGTCTACAGGTAAAAGGTCATTTCTGTACATACTGCAAAGAAAGTGAAGTTTGATAACAAATCAGATTTGACCAAAAAGTACCAGTTTTGGCAACACTAACCCATTTTTTGTGCCTTGGTAAACATCAACCCTGAGCGCAAACATCTGTTATAAAATATTGTTGCGTCAAAGGAAGAACCGTGATATCCACTAGAAAGAGGAAGTTAATCAAAATGATCTCTGAAGGCTACTGCTGAGCTTCTGGCCAACCCACCACTACCCAAAATGAGATGGGCTGTATTTGAATCCAAATGTCCACTGGGGTTTGGTGGACATGGACGACTGACAAAGGCTTCATCGTGCCAGCTGGATCATAGCAGGGGTGCCAAGCTTTCTCTGACAGCTGGCAAGACCGTGCACAGCATGGGCACTGTGGTAATTAAACCAGTTGCCTAGCCTACAGCAATGGTCACTTGCAAAAACAGAAACAAGTAAACTTCAACTTGAAAGCATAATAAATTAATAGCATATACTAGATATGGGTCTTTCTGTTGGAGATTAATTCAGAAGGACAGACTGTGGGTAGAAGAGAGGGTTGCTAGAGAGACAGGAAATTTAGGAGGCGTATTGATAGGAGAACCTATACTTTGAAGAAAAGGGAAAAATGCTTTGATATGGAAAAACAGACATGGGAGAGAGGACGAGTGCTGCGTCTATCTGCCCACACACGTGCCTGGATAAAACTAAATTAGCCCAACGTGGCCTGAAAAGTATGTGAAGAGAAAGAGGAAATTACTGCTTTCAAATTATATCTTCTTCGCAGCAGGAGAACAGCAGGAGAACTTCAGAGGTGCAAGCAGCAGGTCGATGAAGCTTTGGAATAAACAATCCTGGTCTGGAGGAAAGAATCATCAGCAGGTAAATCTAACCTCAGCAGAACAAGAGGAAGTCTGCCTGCAGAGATAGTGAAGATTTAGGCCTGCTTCAGGAACCAGTTGTTCTTTTTCTCACAGCTGCATACAAAGATTCGGCTCTCCATGACCACCCAAATTGAAATTTCATGGGGTACTTGCTCAGACTTTATAAAGAGCCTTCATTTTTATTTGATCAGTTCTTACTTCAGAGGTTAAGACCTTTAATCTCAAACTCTTTCAACTCTGACTGAATAAACACTCCCACTACTATCACGACTCATTATTCTAAAATTCAGTAAGGATAAAAGAAGTCCTTTTTTTCATCCCTCCACTAGAGATTTTAAAAATCAGTCTAGTAACCTTGCAGACTTTTGATTAGCTTTTAAATATCGATGCACTAAAACCAGCAACTAACTAAACCCACAGTTGGTTTTGGATGGTTAGTGATTTTTGCTTTCTAAACAGGGGAAGTGGTCTGGGCTACTGACCAGAAGGTCCTGAGTTCTGTCCAGCTGCCACTATAGGGCCATTATCCCTGTCTGCTCCAAGAGTGATCCATCATGGCAGACCCTGTACTCTGACTCCAGCTTCCTAACAAGCAAAGAAAAGAATTCCGCTGTATTCTACCTGTCTATTCAAGAAAGGTGGTCAGCTATATCATGTCACTCTGCTTGGAAGAGAAAAACATTCCGAGGGATCTACATACAACTTTAAACCTTTCCGCAGAGCAACAAACCCTTAAGAGAGCCAATGCTGCTAACTGGAGTATTTGAATTTCCTATAGATACAAACCAGCACAAATAGGAAATTTGAGCAGTGGCATCAGCAGCAAGAGCTTGTCAGGTCAAAGCTGACAAGCATAAGCTGCACTCTAAACCCCATACGATACACCTAATGAGGAAAGTTGTTTTTATTCTGTGATCCTCAAGTAAGGCACTCGTTTCCAGAGGGAATCAGAGTGTTCAGCTCTTGTTCCTTTTACCCAGTCTTTCTGTTCCTCTGCCCTAGAACCGTGGGTCATTAGCATCACCTACCCATGGGACATACAGCTTAGCACTCCCTTTCATTTACGGTTTAACTTTCAGCGCTTTATTATGGACTCTGTAAGAGAACTCCAGCTTCAGGAAGAAAAAAAAAAGTCGTTTGTGCCTTTTAAGTATAGTAAACAGGGGATATTAAATCTTGTGTTATCCCTGCTTAAGCCAAATGGTAGAAAATGTCATATACTCTCCAGTTTTCACTAAAAGAATTCACTGAATGCATCTATTTATACAGTTTTCATAGGAAACACCACATATACTACACTTTAACTGTTGCTATTACTATAATTAGGAGAGAATGGGAGAAATTAAGCAGTAATGAGGCTATTTTTGTAAACTAGCAGATGGCATTTTTTCTTGTTTAAAGTCAATATTTCTCTTTTGTTAACATTGCTTGGCAATTTAAAATAGTGTGTAGGTGTAGACCCTTAATTCCTTTCCCTTTCCCCAACTGATTACCGATTTAGAACGGAAGACAGGGGTCAAAAAAAACAAAAAACAAAACAAAACAAAAAAAAAAACAAGAACTCCACATTCTTAGAAAAAAGTCTTTTGGTTTATTATTTTGCAAGAACCCTTAAAAGTTTTATAAGTTTACCTATCTTAGAAGGTTCTAGCCCCTTTAGGAAGCTAACCTTGAGAAACCAGGCTGACCAATAGTGTCTCAAACAGCTTAGGAACTGGAGAAGCACATAAAAAATGGCATTTCATGAGTTTCAGGTCTTCAATTCAGTGACCTTTCCATAACAAGGCATTACAATTTTGCCAGTACATGGGAAAAAAAAAAGACAAGGTCCATGGACTGTCCTCCTGGGGAATTCTCGAAGGTTTCAAATAGGAACTGTTTACAAAGCTTGAAATTTTAACCATCCAAAGGACCCACTGAGTAGGGCAACATTTTCAATGAAGGCTGTATATGTAAAAACCCATGAATACATTCACAACGTTAGAATGTATGTCAATTATAAACATGTAATAATAACATATGAAAAGGTATTAAGGTTTTTAGCATTGCTTATAAATTGTTAACAGAACAGAACACTTTATATAATACACATCTCCAATACCAAAGAAATTCAGCAGAAATTCATTTAGTAGCAGTGCTCGGTGTCTTTGGTATTATATTTTGCTATGAACAATCCTTATAATACATCAAGCTAAATAAGGAATAACACACAATGGGCTACTGTTATACAAAAACAATCCACACCCAGGTGGTGTGATGCAGTGGAGGATTATTTCTATTTAAAGCAGGATCTGAAGTGAAGTGAAGTGAAGTGACTTTGTGGCCAAGTGTGGTGACCCATACTCAGAATTTGTGCTCTGCATTTAACCNTCGAACCCACCACCTTCAGGTTCACCTTCAGGTTACAAGTCCGACTCTCAGACCATTAGGCCACGACTGCCCCCAGTGTATCATTCAACTTTTATTTGCCACAATTACACTTTTTCACTTATTAATCAATGACACATTATAATTTTTAATATTTATATTTACATTTCATATTATAGAATCTCCACAAGACAAAGTTAGTTCCGCTTATCATTTACATTCTCTCTGCTGAAGTTAATGAGACAAAAAAAGCTTGGCATTGTACTTGTAGGAAAGTCGTGAAACTTGTGAAAACTCCCACCCATGTTGGAAAACTCACTGACTGTTACAAAGCACTGGCACTGGAGACTCCTTCCATTAATGTTACATAACGTCTTCTAACCGAAAACTACTCCGTACAAACAAACAAATGTATGTCTTTGTTAAATAATATGCTTTAAAAAAAAAAATCCATTTGTTATTAGGTTTAGGTTATGTGAAGTGGCCGCCATACAAGTCCCTGTGAATGAACTTATACTATAGGGGAAAAAATGCAATAAAATGATCGCATTAATATAAATATAATTTATGTTACAGTTGGAACTAATGTCAGAGTTGCGCTTCTACAGGAAATTAATAATCTGTGAATTTAACAGTCCTGTAGTATATGATTCATAATGCATATTCATAAATAATTATAATGGTGTATAGAATGCCTTATGGATGCAATATAACAGGATATTGATCATCCTTCATTATTTGTTCATTAACATTCACATTTACATTTCTGGCGTTTGGTTGACGCCTTTATCCAGATCTGGTCTCTATTAACAAAAACATCCTGATACTGGTTCACTAGGACAGGGACTAAGAATACCATCAATCTAAGAAACACTGTTGGCAAAATAATACAGTAAGAAAAGCACACAGTTCATGCTTCATTAACTAAGCTAATAATGGTTAAAACAGTGATCATAAAGTTCACTTACTGACGAACGAGGTCTCGCCGAGGTAACCCCTCCGTCTCAAGACCACCTCCAGGAACTTGGCCTCCTCATCCACAATGTAATACTCCTTCTCCAGAGAGATCCAAGCCCAGGTCAGCCTGAACTGCTGGTTCTTCAGCTTGTTCCCTCCTGCACACAACCACAATCGCACTTGATTTCATGCTGACACTATTCTTGTTACACTAATCAGGAATTGACACTTCTCGCCTACAAAAAAGCTCCTCAGGGTGTATGGCAATTAGAGCAAAGGCCTGTGATGAATCCGTCATTACAGGAGCTGACAACCAGAAAAAAAAAAAAGACATTTTTGGGTAAGGCTGTGCCTGTAATCTCACACGAGGTTCTGATAAAATGTTCTCTGGCAAAGTCGAGTGTCTAATATTAGCCGTTCAGCTACATTTTTGGTGAATCTCCCAAAAAGCGCTTAATGCTTCAGATAAGTTTTGGATGGATCGCCTTATTCTTTGAAATATGGCATTTAATGTAATCCACTTTAAAACAAGTTACTACAGATGTCTTCGTATGTTGATATAGGCACTTGAGTTGGTCCAGCATTGACTACTGTGTAATCACTCAGTGCTAATATAGCACACAGAGGTGACTCTCAGGTCTATCTGCTACGTTTTCATAGAAGATGAAAAAAAGAAATAGGTTCCAACCTGCATATCTCTATTTTATCATTTCTGTTTGATGTGTGAATCAACATCTGAGCTCGATGCTGGAAGGCATCCCTGCCAATTACAATCTGCATACAGACATGGATTCACAACGACTTCGAACACACACGGTTGCTCTTGATCATTACCAGGTCACATGACTACAACATATAGGCCAGCTGTAGGTGTGCTAGGAACTCAATCAGTTACAAACTCTGGAAGCTTCACTTCTCTGACGAGTCCTTGTAAATGTGAATATGTTATAGTTCTGCATATTAAACTCAGCCAGTGAAGTGAAGTGACTTTGTGGCCAAGTATAGTGACCCATACTCGGAATTTATGCTCTGCATTTAACCCATCCAAGTGCACACACACAGTAGTGAACTCACACCCGGAGCAGTGGGCAGCCATTTTAGCTGTGGTGCCCGGGGAGCAGTTGGGGGATCGGTGCCTTGCTCAAGGGNAGACTCGAACCCATGACCTTCAGGTTCACCTTCGGGTTACAAGTCCGACTCTCGAACCATTAGGCCACGACTGCCCCAGTGCTTAGTTTGGTTTCGTTTTGGTTTTGGTGGGAGACAATAGATAAGATTAAGCGCTTCCTAGAGTGTCTTTATACTGAAGAAATTCCCACAGGATATAATGGAATCTTTACCAAGATGTCGATTTGGATGGGATATATACGGTATTACCCAGGGTTATTTCTACTGCGGTAAAATGTCTTCCATTTTATGCCGTACGTGTACGTCGGACATTCTTTACTAATTGTATTGTGACCTGTCCTGATTTATCCCGGGGACACTCTGGTAATAATTCCATTACCTCAGGTAAACACTAATCCAGTCCGAGTATGGCTTTAGTCATTGAACAATTCCACTCATGAATGAAAGGAGGAATGATCCAGTCGACTGACCTGGCCAGTTTGAGGAAAGAGAGATAGCGAGGAGAAAAAGAACAGAAATTGGCGAACACTAAATGAGAGTCTCTTCTGGATACACTGTTCCAGGCTATCAGTGGACCGTGGACTGTGAGTTTGGCAGCACTACACAGGCACTAACCTCCCAGCATCCCCCCCACGTCCTCCCCTAGGTTGTCATGCTCGGTAAACCAGTCACGTCTCACTATGCCCATTTCCCTTTCATGAAAAGGGCGAGGCACAGACGTTCGCTCTGCCATGTCTGGGTGTTTTAATGCTTGTGTCTGTGTGTGTGTGCGTGTGCATAAATACTGGCTGATAGCACCTGTTCATAGCTGTTTTATGTGGTCCGATTGACACCCTACTGGGGATTCACTTTGAAAGAGCTGCTTATGACACATGTGCTGTGTGTTGACAAATGTCTATGGTGCAGGGACAGAAAAACCAGGCTTAAAATAATATCAAAAAGTGTGTCACGGGTGACATGCAACATCCTAAGTAAGGCAAATACATTTCAGAATCAACTCGGGTTGATGCCCTTTTTTCTTGACAGCTTTGTGAGGGTCTCCGATCAAACCTGCTCAATAAATCCGTGGTTGCGGTGATCAAACCCGAGCTTATATGAGAAAAGATCTCAAGAAAGATGAGAAAAAAAAAAGAGCTCTCTAATGCACCCCCACCCTCAGACAACAGAAATAAACTGTGACAATAAAAGGTTCAGGATAAGAGGAGAACTACCTGGCTTACCTTCAAAGTCTGCTATTTGTAGAATAATTGCTTTTGTCAACAGGCTTTTGATGAAAGAGGATTCGAGATTCCCAGAATACAAAGATTTTTCGACTGTTACATCGGTTGCTGTCAGAAATGCAGACTGTTGAAGAAATTAGCTTAAAAAGCAGTCGTGTGGCTGTCTGGGAAATCCTGTCGTATGTCGCAGTGCCTGAATTCTGGCACACAGCCAAAAATGACAAATAAACTGGGTTTTAACCATTTTTTTCTGCTTGTAACATATATATTTTTTGACCTCCACTTTAAGAAACCATAATTCTATTTCATTAAACATTTTTAAATTTACTTTCCAATCTTGCCTAGGCCGTGTTCCAGCAAATCATGCTGAGTAAGGAGATAGTTTAAAGTGGTGTCAAAAAGAGTCATTCTGCCTTAAAGAGGTCCAAAACCTTGCTAGCTAAAGCCAGTTTTACATTAAGATATTTGGCCCGATTTTGCTGTCGCAGGTACAATCGCACGTCGTAAAATACAATCTTTGTCCAGGAGTTGAGATTGGTGGCCTTGGAATGCATGTCCAGAATGTTGCGTCGAGCAAAGACAGCCGATGACAAAGATGATGCTACGACACTCGTCTAAAATCGAACGGCATATGATTACAAATGACAGCTACAGACATGGTAGTGGCAATGGCAAAAAGCAAACAAAACATCCATCCATTTTCTGTGCTGCTTATCCTACACAGGGTCATGGGGCACCCTGGAGCCTATCCCAGGGGACACAGGGCACAAGGCAGCGAACACCCTGGACACTACGGATAATTTGGAAATGTGAATCAGCCTACAACGCATGTCTTTGCTTTGGGGAGGAAACCAGAGTTCACTTTTAAAGAGAACTGTGTACTGGTCGGCGCTGCACTGGGACTTACTGCGCCCAGTGTCTGACCCAGGAGTCATTGTACTGTCTTGTGCTGTCTGCACATGTTTGTACTTGTGCACTTCATGTATAAATTATGTATCCCTTGTAGTTCTGTGTTGTTCTGTGTTTGTCTTATGTAGCACCTTGGTCCTGGAGAAAAGTTGTTTCGTTTCACTATCTACATTTACATTTACATTTATGGCATTTGGCAGATGCCCTTATCCAGAGCGACTTACATTTTTTATCTTATTTATACAACTGAGCAGTTGAGGGTTAAGGGCTTTGCTCAAGGGCCCAGCAGTGGCAGCTTGGCGGTGCTGGGGANTTTACATTTATGGCATTTGGCAGATGCCCTTATCCAGAGCGACTTACATTTTTTATCTTATTTATACAACTGAGCAGGTGAGGGTTAAGGGCCTTGCTCAAGGGCCCAGAAGTGGCAGCTTGGCGGTGCTGGGGATCGAACTCATGACCTTCCGATCAGTAGCCCTATCTACTTGTATATGGTTGAAATGACAAACTCCACTTGACTTGACTTGACTTGACTTGACTGGGTCACTGGATGAAACTCCCTAAACACTCATTCAACCACTATTCCTTGAGATCTCGGACAGACTATTTAAAAACTACTGGACTTGGAAAACTATATGGCTGAGCAATTCAATCCGATAATAAATTAGTGCTGCAGACATTAAATGCAAAATTAAGCAAAATTACCAGTGTGCAAAATTACTCGTGTTTATTTTCAGATTAACTAAACACTACATGAAGAAGTTCCACATGGATAAGTTCATGTTTCATGTTCAGTGAAGCTGAAGCTGTCTGCAGACAGGGCCAAGATAATCTCCTTATAAAGGCAACGTCTCCGCTGTAGATGTGCCATTCAGTGCTCAGACTGGATAAACTCATGCTGCCTGGGTACCTGTGAAGGGCTTCAGTACCCCTAAAAGCTCTCATATGAGTATTTATGAGCTGGATGGAAGACTGAAAGAAACAAAGTTCACCTTAAAGTACACACTGCCTCGTTAAACGTTGAAAGACCATTTATAGGTGTGTCTCCTTCATATAATCTAAACACTGATTGGAGAGCAGGGTGAAATGTATACATAAGCTTTAAAGGTGGAGTGCATGGCCTTCATCTGCGATACCAGCTTCTACAATGGCAGTGCTGTATGTTCATCTTACATGCACTGTTCTACACATCTACATAAACAAGGATGGGTTCAATTTTGTATTCTCTTAAACTATAGATTTCTCAGAGTTGACGATTTTGTTTTTAAACTCTGGATAGCTGCAGAGGAATTATCTAAAAGCTACATCTGGAATTGTTTAATGCATTATTTAAACAAATCATGAAATTCAAACATTAAAAACCATACACTACTATGCTATTGATGTTTGAAATCTGATTCATCAGTAGATGTTGATTCATTTTCTATTCTATTTCTATTTTCTAACATTACATTACTGTTTCTAATAGTAACAACTAATTCACAGGGGCTTGTATGGTGGACATGGCACATAATCATCAAGCTTAATAATAACCAGACTAAAAAGTGTCACTTCAAGATGTATAATCGTTAATATTTTTATTTATTTAACATTTAAAGGAAGGAGTCTCCAGTGTCAACAGTCTGAAAGTTCTATTCTATTAACGACTCAAGGCTGATATAACACAAGTCATAACAGGAACTTGTCTCAGGGATGATCCACAATATTAAATGTAGCTTAAATGCTTAAAAAATGTAATCATTAATAAATTGTTGTGGTGTAAGGAGAATAAAACACTCCTGGACATGCTGTTATAGGAAAATAAGCACCTTCTGGGTGATGAGACAAACTGCGCACCACATCACACCACACAATCGTTGATTATTTTCTCAGAGCAGCACACCCCAAGTGTTTTACTCCTTACTTGTATCACATTTATTATTTATTGTTATGTTCACATGCACAGGCATTGCAGGTGGAAATTAGTAATTAACTGTGGTGCAAAACATCTTGTTCCCTGATGTAATTCTTACATAAAGTATACAAACTGACTCAAGAAACTCTGCATAAATGCTTTAGGCACACAGTTCTCAGGTTCCCAGTTTGCTTCGCAAGTTTCTTACTGCAGTAGATGCAGAATTTCAGACAAACTTCAAATAGCATTGGGGGGGAGAAAAAAAAAGAGCATCTGAGTTGATATAGAACTCTGGGTTAATTTTCTGAGCAAGGTTTGGTTAATGTCAATGACATCTAGCACTTTTCCAAACCTCCCAAGCGTAAATGGGACAGAAAGAACACAAACTCATAATAATTTTTTCTTGTCAGATCAGTGATAAATTACTTTTCAATTAATCGCTATAAAAAGTCCTACTCAATTCAGTAACAGCTCACATACCTAGCAGCTGTCAGTCACTTTCTCTTTTGCCTTTCCTTTAAACCTGTCACAGGCTGACGGCACTGCGTGCAGGCACTGAATAACTTCACAGCTCCTGTAAATCGACACTTAGTTCAAGCTCCACTAAAATAGAATAATGGGGAAATAATGTACAAGAACATGACCTCTTTTAAACGTTTTGCACTAACGCTGTCGGGTAGATGATAATATCACGATACCTCATGAAATCAATAAAGATTCTGTTGTCGGATTGTTATTATTTGAACACGGCACACACAATTTTCTCTGAAAATGTTTTCTCAGCTGCACATCAGCACTGATTTCAGAGTCATTCAGAGTCATGAAGAGTCCACTCTGTTTCTGAAATGCTGATTACCAACACGCCTATAATGGTTTGATGAGTTATGAATAGAAGCAGTGCCAGTTGATTGCCTTGTCTCCTCTCTAAGCCTAAGCTGCCCATATTTGGTTGTGAGGGTCCTCAGTACACCCAGACAGGCAGACAGACCCACTGGTACTTTCTGCTAAGATCTGGCCTGGGAGTTGTCAATGTTGCCAGTAGAGATATAGCTACTCTGACTGTTGAGCACCAAAGACTTTGTACTTAAGGAAACTTCCACGCTTAAAAAATGTAATATATTGTAATATGTTTGTATTGAAATATTTGTGTATGCAGGTGCTGTATTTTTGTTATTCCTGTGAGAAATTAGCGTCACAGGAGGACACCTCAGTTGTTGTTGTTAGCTCAGTTAAAGTGGCACTTAATAGGTGAAAAATTACAGCAATGTTTAACGTCATATAATGAGAACTCCAACATAAAAGTAGTGGATATGTTGGTGCAATCTCAAAGTTCCAGAAAGCAATGCAGCTATAAGACCACTGAGGTTCGCCTCGGCTAGTTAGCGGTCTACAAGATGACTAGCGCAATGGTGTTGAGGCGATATTAGCATGACAGTTGAAGCTTTGGAAGCTGATCTGTTTGAGAAGAGTGTACAGACGAGAAGGTGAGAGAGCTGGAAGAATGAAAGGACTACAGCGCTGTTAGCTCAGCAAGAGGTGGAATGGCATTGTGGGTAATGTAGGAACGTTTTAAGCAAAGTGAAAATAGCCCAACATGCTAAAAAAACTAAGTTGTTTTGGGTGGAGTCTTCCTTTAAGTTTTCTTAATTGATTAGATTTTTTTTTTTCTTCTGAGACCTTCTCCTGTCTATGATTGGTCCAAATTAGGGGTATGCATGGGTATTCAAATACCCAGTTAACTATTTATGACACCAATATTTGTATATTAAAATCACTATTTGGGTGTTAGTTATGCTGTAGGTCTTAATGAAATATGGCCGCATATACTGTATATACACATACAGCATACTGGTACAGTATCTGGAAGTATTTTGATGCAGGGAGAAATACTACATGAAGATTGTAGGACAAGAGACGTGCAATAGTCTTAAACTGCAATGAACACAATTCAGGTATCTTTGGTTTACAAATCAAGCCTTTTACCCCATAAGCAATTCTGTATGTGCAGCAAATTACAACCGCAGCATGATGCTCTCACATGAAGCATTTACTTATTCATTTCCTTTCACTGGTATAAAAATATAACGTGCAAATATTTGTACTGACAGATTGTGATCGCAGCTGCAATGCTTGTTCATAAAATTCATTAATCCAGTAAGACTCACAGTTAGAACTATCACAAAGATTGAATTTAAACTGGCGTCAGAGTGCAAGCTGCTACTGCAGGGTGCAGGGCTACAGGTTGGATATTGAGTTATCATTCAGTAAAGCTGACGTTCAATAAAGCTTCCGTGTGTATTTCATTATTTATATTCTCTATGTTATGTCTGTCAAACCCATAAGCACATGCATCAGTACTGCTAGGGAAAAAGGAAAAATGGTACATGATTATGCACTATAAGGTATGATTAAATGAACATCCATTCATTACCTCTTACAAATAATCCGATATTAAAATTAAGCAAAAAGCACATTGCTATTCCAAATATCAGACGGTTGCTTATGTCACGACACATGACGTCAATTCAACTTCCAGTTCCTTTATTTGTGTGTTTTCTTGCATTCATAGAAGCAGCAGCATGAACCACTTCAATGCAAAACCAAGCGTTTCACCTCCTGTTTCTCATTTGCTTTTTCCTCTGCGCTAATATTACAGCCTACAGAACATCTTTCACTCCATCATGCCCCTTTCATCACGACCACTGCTGGTCTAGTGATTTGTTCTATGGGAAAGATTTACCAGCTCTGTTACAAAAGCAGCCCCAAAACAGGCTTTGTAGAAAAAATAAGCCCCAGAACCTCGTAGACTGCTTTTAATGTGGATTATTAAATGTTGCACTAGAAGTAATGTGATACAGTCATTTGTAACAAGGTGGTATTAAAAGCAGCCTTGCCCTAAAACTGATTAACAGGCCAAACCATAAGTCTAAGACATGAAACTTGGTCAGTGGTTAGTACTCCCTCTCACTACTCAGGCAAGTGAGATGAGCCCAATTGCCCAGTTGGTGCTTTCATGAGTTGTACCATGAAAATTATTTATTTAAATTTTTCCCCCCACTGATTCCTTCTGTCTTTAGTTCTTCCCACATAGATTTGAAGCTAATTTGAATAATATGAGAAGCCTACTTTTGTGAACTAGACCTAGGATTCTTGGTCTATCTTCACAAAATATTCAGCAGAGTTTAAAACTCAAAAACCTGTTGAGATTTCCAAGCAATACAGCTGCCAAATGCCAATCAATTCTAGCAAGGCAGAATATAATTTCTGCAAAGAGCCATACCTCATGATCAGCTGCATGGCTTTGTACAAATCTTGAAACGCTTAGTAAGGACACTATGCCGAGGACAGTAACAGTTTGGGGTGTTGTCATGTATAGGGGGTGCAGATATTTTCCAATGTGGATATTTTGATTGCATAATATAATGAATGTGTAAGTTTTGATTATATAATTACTTCATGGCCACTACTGGCCAATCACTTTACAGCAGGCATTACAGACAGGGTTAACATGAATGATATATCCATGTGGTTCCTGATTGATTGGAATGAAAACCTGCACCCACACTAGCCCTTTGTGGATGAGATTGGACACCCCTGATCACTGCACTCTTTGGTAGCCTATGGAGCCTCAAGACATGCAAAATGACTTGCTCCTAACCGACAAACAAAACATTTACCCATGGGAAATGTCAAAGTAGGCTCAAAATCATGCGTTCAAAACAATTCAGCGCCCCCCTAGTGGTACAGAGTACCAAAGACGCACAACTGAAGTTTCGGGTATAATAGTTTTGTCTTCACCATTGGTTCTTTAGGTCTTTGGTCGTTTGGAGTATGCCACCAGCTTTAGCAACCACCACTGGTTCTTTAGTTCTTTTGTTGTTTGAAGCAGGCCGCCAGCTTTAGCACCCTCAGCTTTAGACTTTTCATCAGAATAGCTTAGGCGTCAGCTCTGGTGTCAACTGTCACTAAATTGAAAGTGGGGGAAATTGGTATTGATCAGTGCAGGCGTTTACAGACAAAAGATTTTAAGCCTGTTCAGCACAATCCCATTCATGTTATACTCCCATGTGTGTAAAATAATTTCTGGAATCCGGCTTGTGTTTCTTTCCCCTTGTTGAGGGAAGCCAGTGTGGAATTCACCAAGCTCCTGTTTCAGTATTGCACCTTTCCACGTGACTGGCTGAGGAAACAGGGAAGGGAAAAGAGCATGGCGGATATGGCTAAAGGTCAGACTTAGTTCTGGGTGTTTGCACCATGCTCCAGTGCCTGCACTTCCATCGCATGATGACGGCATGCCTCACTCATTGGCTCAACTCCACCCGCTCAAGCCGAGAATCCATAGGGGAAGCAATTAGCTCTTGAAATTATGGCACTCTTTTTGTCTAAAATATTAAGATTCAGCATGTTTATTATTAGACAAGTTCTGTGACTGTATCTGTGCACTTTCTAATGAGGGATAAAAGTGAAGCATTGTTTGTACTTCTTAAGGATTCTTTAAAAAAATATATTAATGAATTCTGCAATGATTTCAGGTGACCTCAAATCACACGCATGAGAGGCTACATCTTTCTCCGTCATTGCTTCGCCTGAAATCGCCTACCTCTGCACTTTGCAAAATTGCTTAATCCTTAAAAAAAAAGGTAAGTGCACTCGCCAAAAGTTTATCAATTCACTTGTTATGCTAAAGATATATTTGGCTCTCTGAGGTGTTCTCAGCTTGTCTGGACAGTTTCAGAGATTCAAAGACCTATAAATCACCCCTCAGTACAAGAAAAACGGAGTAGTGACATCTCCCTGGGGTAGTTTTTCATCTTAGAAGGCTAGTATTACTGTCGATTGTGCTTCCCTGTTTAAAGCTTACCCATGATAGAGGGAGATTTTATGAAGGTCAGCACTCTCAATATGCCTGGAGATTACTGGCACAAAAGAACAAAAAAATCTTGCAATTTAGAGCGTAATCCTAATAGCATTATCTTGAGCGTATGAGCGTTTGAATGCTCGTGCTTCTACAATAACTTCATTTCTCTGTCTTTGTGAATTTCTAAGTAAATGAAAGCATTATCTGATCGACCATTACTGGAAAATGGCAGATTTTTATTTGTGAGATTGTTTTAATTAACTCTTGGAAATTAAACAGAAATCATAAGGAAAAGCCTTAAACAAGAAACTGCAGTTTACTCTAAGGCGAAATGTAAGGCACAGTAATTAAAAATCAATATATGCTCTGTTTAACACAAAACTTGGATGCTGCTGTTATCAGTCTGTAAAAATGTGCAGCATACAATAATTA
>CM074958.1:18906283-18928012 GCA_037577455.1 Pangasius macronema
AAAATAAAGATTAATGCTGATATTGTCCAAAACCTCACTTTGCTTAGGGTGTTTCCAAACTTTTGGAGGGCAGTGTATGTTTGCTAACAAGCTTCTAGTGAAACAGTAGTGTTGCATTAAAAAAACCCAGCTGGATTTGTTTAACAATGAAAATGAGGAAAAATAAATGATTCTGTAAAATAATTATCATTGTACAATATTAAAGATTGCAATATCTGTGATATCCCAGAAAAGCGTATTGTACCCTAATTATCATGATTATATTGTTATAATGCCACAACGCCAGCCCTAATGCCACAAATTAATTGTAAGCATAATCACCCGTAGATAATCACTAAGAACATCTAAACTGCTACAAAATGGTCACGAGTCAGCTTTATTCCCCTGCAGGAGCTGAAGCAGGACATCTCCAGTTTCCGCTACGAGGTGCTCGGAATGCTGAAGGGCAATCAGATGTCTCTGGGTGGGCCCAAAATGGTTTCAGGGGCGTCAACTTCTTCATATCCAGGCTGTTTGCACCAGTTCAAGATCAAACCAAGTACATGTGAGGTGAGCTCAGAGCGTGTGCTGGAGTCTCGGAGAAGCCTTCTCAACGGCTCAGTCATGTCCTTGCCAGAAACCTCTGCCAAAGAGAAGCACAGGAATGACATTCCCAATGACTTTGGTCCGTTCCAAAACTCTAAGCAAAAGACAAATGACTGTTCCAATACAAATATCTATGCGGTTTTTGAAGAGGACTGGGAATCAGAGATTGAGCAATCCGATTGTGTGAAGGAGAACGAATGTTCTTCTTCACTGTCTCAGAGACATATAGATGATGCGAATGAGTCTAAGTCTGAGGAGGGAAAGGAAAGAGAGCCAGCTCCATCTGAGACTGCAGATCAGATCTGCTCTCTTTCACCAACAGACACATAACATGAAAACAAGTTGAGTGAGATGATGAGCGAGATCACCTTTTAAGGTCAGAATCAGGTCGCTTCTCGTGCTCGTGTGCCGTGGTGAGGTACAGTTGAGCTGCGAGTTGGAACTGGCACATGGCCGAGAATAGACGTCCTTCTAAACTAAAGTCTCAGGGAAAGGCCAAAGCCTGTGGCATTTTTCAGCTGTCCTGCATGAATGGAGAGTGAATATTCAGCACATTCAAATTCAAGGCCAACACAGCGCTAATGCATGCTGTGTATCTCGGCGGAAAATGCTCAGTCAAGTACAGCTAAAGCAGGCTGCGTGATCCAGGAACAATGCCATGTGCTTTTCATTAAGCTTCACTGTTTGTCCACTGTGTGCGAAGGAAATTTTTTTGTTCCCCTGTCATCAATCTCATTTTCATCTTCTGAGCACTTAATATAGTAAACTGGGTAAACAATGTCAAGATGCAGAAGGTTTGAGGCAATAACATTTAATTGTTTTTAGCCATTTCTTATGTAATGTTACGCAGTTTAGCATCATCTAGTCATGGCGCAACCTAGCCGCATGTTCCGCACCTCCTGGCTGTTTTGCACTATAACCTTTACACAATATATAAACCATTTAGACTAAACAAACTCAATGCATATTTAGAGCTGTATTCAGAGTTGACCTTCAAAGATTCATGCCTAGATGGTTGCCAGATTTTTCTTGTGCCAAGCTTTTAAGGCAGGGTTGTTTTTTTTTCTGTTGTGTCTAGACCACTCCTTTTAAAAGAAGCGCTCAGCTTTAAAACTGATAAAGCAGATAACAAATGGGTTTTGAAATATGACGCAGTGGTAAAGAAAGACACAGTGTAGACAGATACAGTAATACACACTTGAGAGGAAGGAAAGATAGAAAGAAATGTGATGTGTAAATGAGATAGTATCCCACTATACAGCATGTATACATCATTTTTATCAAGTAAATTTATGGCTTCCTATAGTAGAGATGTCGCAGTAAATCAGTGACGCAAAAACTCAATTTGGTCGAAAGGATGTTTTTTTTTTTTTCATTTTTGTCCGTTTTCAGAATTGAGCCACAACGATGTCTGATGGATTTTTCCAGACCACCAAGAAAATTTTGAATGGATTCAGGTTGATTGTCATTAATTGTCATTAATGTTCTAGCCATGATAATCATGTTTATTTGCCAACTTTGAACATTTGTCTCAATTCATCAATTCAGTTTCCTACCAAAATATGAAAAAAAATAATACTTTGATCCCACAGTAGTATACAGCCAAATCTAATAATAATAATAATTATTATTATTAGTAGTATTCTTATTATAATAATTATAATAATAAATAGAGAAACAGGGAAAAGCTCAGTTGTATGCATGATTAACTAGTAGCTCTCATTACTAAGATGTCCAGTAAAGCATTATGTGCAGTCAAAACACAACGTTCAGTGTAAACAGTGGCACTAGATTCGATTCGGTACAGTATACGCAACAGAAAAGACCACAAGCACCATTCTGAACACCTAAGACGTCTTCATTTTGGGTAAAATTAATTCAGCAACATGCAGCTGTCAGAGCAATGCTTAAGATTTTAGCTAATACTGAGCTCTGAATACAGATGTGCACAATTTCAGCATTACATCCTCACTACATGTGCTTAACTCTGAATACAGGCCTTAGTGTAAAATTATGCATTTTATCTACACTGAATATATCAAGCTCATTTTTTTTTCTGTTTGTTTTTGTTGTGCCCTTAAATCATTATGCTCATGTTCTCTAAGCAACTGTAGCACTGTATAACACACTGTCTACACAGTACCATAGCATTATGAACTGTACCCGGGTTTAGTATGTTATGCATTACATGTTATATTCAATGGAAACTAATAAACACTGCATAATAATATAATAAAAAAATGAGTTGTATGTAGTTTAATCTGTTCAATCTAAGGGTAATTCACACAGTTTTCTTCCTACTGTAAGACTCTAGTCATACAAAAGCTCTGTATATGGTAATGCTTCCTTTTACAGTCCCCAAGATCTCGGTTTTAACAGTTAGTTTTGATCTTGTTACCTTTTTAGGTCAAATAACGTGCAGGTACTCCAGATGTTATACAGTTTATCTTCCTGCTTAAACATGTGGTATTACAGTGACATTTTCGGTGAGGATGTTTCTACATACCACTTTGTTACTCTAAATGCTTATCCAATTGAGGTGACGTGTTCATTTCTAGACCCTGTGAGGCATTTCAGTGTACTTTTATTATTAAAACGTTTTGGTACTTTCCAAAAATAATAAACCAGTACCAGAGTTTGTACCACACACTTACTCTGTTAATACTTAGAACTTATGAGACTATAAAAGGAGGCATTGGACATATTTTTGTGAAACGCTTTTTGGAAAAAGCATCAGATCCTTTATCTCCTTAGAAAAAAAATAATACAGAACATGTACTTTATGGTTCCGCTTTATCTAATTCTACAGATTTACTACCACCTGGTGGAAGCTGTAAAAAAAAAAAAATAGGGCTTTTCTGTAATGGAGGGTTTGCAATGCGGAATGTGAATTATTAATGTACAGTAGAAGTGTAGCTCTCCCACTCCTGCCTGCTTCCAAAAGAATTCTGCGCAAGAATCTCATGCGCTTCCTCAGAAAGTTGACCAATCCCACCGGCTCCCTCAGAGAACTTGACCAATCTTGCTTGCTCCAGAAGGAATTTTGACCAATTCCACCACTTCCTCAGAAAGTCTGACCCATCCCTCCCACTCCCTTAAAAAACTGACCAATCCCACCCACTCTCTCAGAAGATTTGACCAATTCCATCTCCTCCTGAAGAAATTCAGACCAAACTCGCCACTTGCTCCCTCAAAAAGTTTGACCAGTCCTGCCATCTCCCTCAGAAAGTTTGACCAGTCCTGCCATCTCTCTCATAAAGTTTGACCAGTCCTGCCACCTCCCTCAGAAAGTTTGACCAGTCCTGCCACCTCCGTCAGAAAGTTTGACCAGTCCTGCCATCTCCCTCAGAAAGTTTGACCAGTTCTGCCATCTCCCTCAGAAAGTTTGACCAGTCCTGCCATCTCCCTCAGAAAGTTTGACCAATTCTGCCACCTCCCTCAGAAAGTTTGACCAGTTCTGCCATCTCCCTCAGAAAGTTTGACCAGTCCTGCCATCTCCCTCAGAAAGTTTGCCCAATCCCACCCTCACCCAAAGAACTTCTGAGCAACACCACCTGCTCCCTAAAGAATTCTGACTAATATCACTCGGTCCCTCAGAAAGTTAGGCCATTCCTGTCTCTCCTTCAGAAAGTATATCTAATTTTTTTTGATGTATGTTTTAGCTTTTAGACATATTATAGCAGTCATGTTATGTTCTAGTCAAGTGTTGAATAGTGCTGCTAAAGCCACTTTGACAGCACCATATAAACTTCTCCATTTGAAGGTTTAGTGCTTTTTCACCTGGATTTGTGACGCCATCAGTGTCAAAATCTTTCTAAAGAGATATGGCGGAATGTCGTGAAAATGTCTGGCAGATATCAAACGGGTCTATATTTAATGCTCCCTTCACCCATTTCCAGTGTTTCTGAAGTCCACAGCCTGGGTTTTACGCACAGTTCAGCCAGGAAAAGTATGATAGAGAACATTAAGCAGTAGGACATACTGAGCATGTATGCAGTGTCTTTTTTCACACACTGTAAGATTCATTCTTGTGTTCATTCTCTGCATGTTTTTCATCCATGTCAAACAACAGACCCTTGTAACAGCTTACGCTTATCTAGCAGTTGGTCTCATGTAGATATTTACTGCCAGGGCCTTTATGGACTCTCCTTAACATGGACTATAACACAGGATAAGTGCTGCATTCCAGTCCAACAGCCATAAAATCAATGAGAAATGCAGAGAAAAGCAGCGATGAAGAATGAGAAGGAAGAAAGCGTGAAACTCCCAGACTTGCAAACGATTGAGCAATAAGTATTCTGCATTTGTGTTCAAACATGTATACATGTCTAAGTGACTGATAACCACAAATACTCAGTGTCACTTTCCTCAAGCCTATCATTTAGCTGTAATTCAGACATTCTGCACTGCGAGGATTCTTGAAACAGCTGCACTGTTTTGCTGGCAACTTTCCTCTAAAGGTTAGCACAAGCATACACGTATGAACACATACACATTATATAGTTTATACAGGTTTATAAATACGGCATAATATAGAATGGGTATTTTGGTTATTATCCAAAAAAAAACGTTAAATATATTAAACATCTTCACTATCTGTGAAAATTAATTAATAACTATTAAATATAAAAAAATAATTGCAGGTGCCTTACATGTGAAATATCAACATGTGAAAATAAAACAATTGTTTTGTTTTTTTTTTAATCCACATGAAAATAAGTTTTAAAAAAATCTGAGAATAAATGAATGAATCACATACAAAATAAATCATGTAAAGCATAAAAACACATCCAATACATGTGAAAGGTCCATAAACATGTATGATATGCAACGTGTAAAAAAAAAACACACAAAACAAACAAAAAAACATTTTTATGGATGGACAGTTTTACTACCCAAGTTTAAAAGCATGTACGTCTTTTGTTGGTTGTGTTGTTCTTCCCCTCATCGCTCATGCCCGTGGCTTGAAACCTTACCAGAACTTCGCCACAAGAGGGAGCCGCAAGTTTAAGCGTCTCATCTCACCTACAGTCCTCCGTCCTCACGCTTCTCAGGATCCGAGCCCATCTCAAGCTCCTCTCTCCATCATATGTTGACATCTGGTAAGCAGATCTGTATCTTATGCAAGGATTTCTTCCCAACCCACAGCGTTGCACTTACAGGAGTCAGGCTCACTGTTGTTTCTGCTCTAAACAAAAGTACTTTTTTGTGTGTTTGTGTGTTTGTGTGTGTGTGTGTTTCCTGGCAAAAATGATCAGTGTGAATGAAACAGTGCCAAGCTGGCAGATCGAGAGAAACACTTTTCCAGTCACCACGAAAAGATTGATGGAGCTTGTAATATGTCATTATGAACATCCTTTCGCATTTTTTGGGAATGAACGTCAACCTCTTTAATTACGAGTCATCATTTCCAATGGACTCAAACTAAAAATGGTACAAATCTTAGAAGAAAACAAAAGAACAAGATTTTTTTTTTCTTATCGATTTTATTCTAATTTTGTCTAGTTTAGTTTATTTAAAATAAAAACAAAGAAACAAACCAAAGCAATTCAGACAAATGAAACAAGGCGCAAATCTAAATTGTGACCTCTACCCCTCTAACCTCTACCCCTTTGCTCATTCTTGGCAGCCCTCTCCTCAGGGCACAACACATTATAAACACATAGGTGAGTGTTAGCTCTGAAAGGCTCTCTGGAGAACAGGGGAGGCTGGTGGAGTCACTCCGAGCCAGACTATATAAGCGTCTCTTCTCCCAGCTGAAGCCACTTCTCTCTCTGAGCTCTCTCTGAAGGAGGTGTCAGGATGAAGCTCCTTTTTGCAGCTGCCTTTGCACTCTTTGTGCTTTCTACCTTTGACCCGGTAGATTCTTCTGCTTACGATAAAATAGTGAGCCACAGCCGCATAAGGGCAAAGAAAGAAGGGTAAGAAGTGATTGTTATTCATTTTTAAGCTTTCTTTCTTTTTTTTTTTTTAAAATGTAACATTAATAAGAAATATGCAGTGATTTTCACAGAGTAGTTAGAAGTTTTCAATGAAAGTGGCTACATTTATTTTCAATAAAAAATATTTATGAATGTGCTTTTTTTTATTTTTTTAAAAATAATTTTGCACTTTTTTCCCATTTACATATCACAGTAATGTTCCTTTCTTATGAAGGGAACTTTTCTTAATGATGCATGGTATTAATGTCCCAAATTCACTAGTCATTTATAAGCCTATCATTTTAATCCTGTATCTTATATAGATAAAACATGACATCATCTATAATGCATCTATTATAGTGGTTTGACTCGATATTTAATCTTTCCCTTGGCGTTTCCTCTCAGCCCAAATGTATGTGCACTCCAGCACGTGTTGGGAACCAGCAAGAAATACTTCAGTACTTGCCGTAATTGGTACCAAGGAACCATCTGTGGAAAGAAAGCGTAAGTGGGACATTTTATAACTCTTTGAGCCTGTTCAATATGTCTGCTGGAACTTTCCAGGGGTCAGAGGTTAAAGGTTCCAGCAAACCAGTTGTTTTCGTACTATAACAAAGAACTGGTGGTGCATTCATTAAACCTAGGAAGCCATTTTATTACCCTTATGACCTGATGAATAATGATTGCCAGAGATAAAAAAAAAAATAATGAAAAAAGTCTTAATTAGTATAAAGTGGAGAGAAATGAGAATAGGACAAACCACACAACTGGCTTGGAGCATTGGTGCTATGTTCAAACAGCTCACCTTAAATTCCCACCCACAGGCAATGCACACATCTGGTCTCTATATGTGAATGTAACCTTAGCGCTGGCTCTGTATTATCAAGTAGGTGTTTGGGAAGCATCCCTGATACGGCTAAGCAAGCTGATAGAACAGATGGGCAAACTTCTTAAAAACTGTGCTAAAATCATGAAAATGAAGCACGTAGTCAAATCCATTATGGCAAAGCGAAGTTCCAGGCATCATGACATTTTCTCATCATGACTCTTTGATCAGTTCGGGTTTTTGGCCCTCAAATGTTGGGTCATGTCGAGACTGTAATGCTTCTGGTTTCCATTTCTTTTTCCATGGTTGGAAAAGAGGAGGGGGGTTGTGGGGGTTATGGGTTACTGAAACAGACAGCCTCACGTGCCTTGAAGCAAACTGGCCACAAAGAACCAGGATTCCTGCTCCCCCAGTGCTCTTGGTCTTGCCTCGGCGCCTCTCCTCAAACATGGAGCTCAGCCAGACCAGACGTTCTCACCAGCTTCAGATGTTCTACAGCTTATACGCTGGTCTTTTTCTGTAGACTCAGCAACCCTTCTTTTAATAGTGGAAATAACTGCATCTGTGTCCAAGAGGCGATTATGAATATTCTTCTTATGTTCATTCAGAGCTGAACACTGTGGGTTTCCATGATCCAGCTTGCTTTTGCAATACTACAGTAGCACCTACAGTGTTCTTGTGTCACAGTAGTTTAGTTTCATCCCTCATTTAACACATTTGATCTAGCTAATTAGGTTCTTCAGACAATGCTAAGTAGTTGGATCAGATTTTAAGGTTAGACAAACCTAAAGCACTCTAAAGCCTTCTTTGATTTTTCTGTCTGGGGGAATCCTTAGAGGTTTGATGTAGAATCCTACAACATATGGTTTATTTTTCAGAAGAAAGCTAGATCCTTTAACTATTCAAAGAACCCTTAAGGGACCTAGTTTACTATGTGTGTAGGAAGGTCCTCTCGGTTAGGAGAGTTGGCGACCACTATTAGGATATTTTGTCCTTCTGGATAAATCCTTGGAAGTTTGAAGTAGAATCTATAATACATGGGTTCTCTTGGAGAAAACGTTTAAAGTAGAATCCTTATATAAATCTAGATCCCTTAACTCTTCAAAGAACACTTAAGAAACCTGTTATATGTAAGAAGGTAACATCTATTTGAAGGGTTGGTAACCAATAAAATACAAAAACATGGAACCCTTAAGGGTTCTTTGGTTGTTCCTCTGGGGGTTCCCTTTAAAAAACTACCACTGTGTCCGTATAAAGGGTTCTAGGAGGCTAAGAACCCTTAACCATCAAATGTCCCATTAAATAAACTGTGAAAACCCCTTTTTTTCTAAGAATGCACCAATAGCCAAGAGAGCTTAGCTAAATTTTAAATGCCTGGCAGGTTCTAGGTGTTCAGGAGAAAATAAATATAAATAATTTGGAGTTTGGACCACACCCTTACCCAGGAAAAAAGAAAACAAAGTTCCTCAAGGGTTCTTTAAAGATTTGTTGGTCAAGTAAGGATTCTTAGCTACCAAAAACACTGTAGCTGGATATTTTTTAAGTTGAAGAAACTTTGCATTCAAGATGTTCTGAGGGTCCTTCACTGGTCCCCAACCACCGTAACAGAGAGTACTTTCCTACACGTCTTTAATAGATTATGCATCTAGCTTCAGATTATAGTGTGGGCTTCAGTGAACCACGAATAAATGCACAAACCATTTGGTTCCATAATAAATATTTTGACATAGAACATTTCACTTTAATACTTTCCATGATTTAATGATGAATAACCACTGGTCCTATTACTGAAAAAAAAAAACAACTAATAAAATATATTAGGAAACTCTTAACTGTAGCTGTGGCAGGAATCCCACAGGTTACCAAAACAACAGAGTCGGGCCTTCCGCCTTGCATGGGAGGGATGTTTGAGGAAATCTTGTTTTCTTTTGGCTAGTGTCCTAGAAGTGTAACAGATACTGCAGTGATCTCATCACTGAGCCTCTTTCCTTCCTCCCTGATCTCTGTGCTTCAAAGCTCCTGCCACAGTCAAGGCTGGTACTCTGCCACGACCTCAGTGCTCTTGTTCCCAGACATTGCCCAATTCCTGTCTGCTACCTCTGGTTCCTCTTTGAACTTCTCACCAATTTATTCTCAGCTCATTATTGGTGTTCTTCAGGAAAGCACCCCTTGGTTTCCACATTTTTTCTTAGACACAGGCCATCAATGGAGCTTTTGCCAGGTTGCATTGTATGCTTTTGTCTAGCCAGGTGTTCCAACAGCCAGGCTGAGCGAACATATGGAATCATTTACAGATGTGGGGGCTTTCCAGAACTGCAGCCTACTAACCCTCACCTTCTACAACCCACACACACACACACACACACACACACACACACACACACACACACACACAATACTCCCTATCAGAGCTTTACCCTAAATCCATCTACCCTAAGTTAAAAGGTACCTCTTGAATCAGAAGGCAGGAAATAATTTTCTATAACAGCAGCTCGAACAGTTTTTCTGACGGTAACAAAAATAAAGCTAATAAAAAATGGATTAAAAGGTTATATTATTTAAAAAGAAAAACGTATGAGCATTGAGATGGTGACGTTTTCTGTTAGAAGTTTTTTTTTTTTTTAAAGGATTATTAACATTTCTGTTCAATTTAGTGGCGTTTGTGCTTTCTGGTTTCTCGCTAACATGACAAATTGTTTTTTTTATAGAATAAAATACACATTTTTATTTATTTGTTTATTTTTTTTAAGTTTTATCTTGTTAAATTTAAGAAAGAGAATAAAAGAGTGAGGAAACGACTGTTTATAGCTGCTGTATATAGGAAAAACATGAAAATTTAATCTTTACAAACTGGGCAAAAAAACATATAGTTATAATAATATAGTAAAATATAGTAAAATATTCTTATAATAATAATAATAAGATTTATCTATATATATGTATATAATTATATATTATATATAAGCTATCTCAAACAATGTACACAATTACAGCAGGCTAATTCTAAGCAAGGGATAAGATAAGATAAGATAAGATAAGATAAGATAAGATAAGATAAGATAAGATAAGATAAGATAAGATAAGATCAATTTTACTGATTCCACAGTGGGGAAATTCACTTATCACAGCAGCTCACAGACAGTTAAAGTCGCTTATACTGAATACTAGCACTTTTTTCCTGGCATTCTACCTAGCAATTTGACTTCAAAACCAATATGGAAATTTGATTTTAGCTAAACGAATAAATAAATAAACACAATAAAATATCCCCCTGTTGCTAACCTCATGCACTAAAATGCTAAAGTGGGATAAATGTTTTGCTTCAAAGAACTGTAAAGAATGTTGCGGGAATGTAATGGTAGTGTGGCATACTTGCTCAAACCACAGAGCCAAATGTCATGCTTATATAACTTTATAGAGAGTTGATGATTGGCGTACAGGACGTTCAGGAGTATGAAACATGCCGAAGCATCCATAAAGCTTATTCAGCTAGTTTACAGAGTCTGTCGTGTAATGGGATTACGGCTTGGGGCTTTTTGCTGTTACATAACAGATGTACAGGACAGGGTTTTACACTGCTATTAAAGAGTCTTCTTTCTTCTTTTGTAGTACTGTTGTCTATGAGTGCTGTCCAGGATACATGAGGCTGGATGGTATGCAAGGCTGTCCTGCTGGTGAGTAGTTGACACGACGTCTTAGCCTGTAATGATGCTGCTTATTCCACTGATAAATACTTGAATCTGATTGGACAGAAGGTGCTGATTTTCAATGGTAGTAGTGCTACCTGTAACTCAAACTAAAAAATACATTTTGCTTTGTTAAATAGCACATTTTTAAATCAGTTTATTTTTATAATTATTGTATGACATGCCCACCATAAGTGTCTATCTTAACGAGCTGTTACTACAGAAACGATAAGATATCAGAACGAGTGCATTAAGGGAGGAGTATCAGGTATCAGTGTGTTATAAGCAAGTAAGTTTTCCACCAGAGAACCATCTTTGCGCTTTCTGGCTCTCTTTTTCAAGAGAGGGAAAAGAAAGAGAGGCTGGTGAGGGAATGTCTGTTTATAGCTGCTATAATGCAAGTGATAACACAAACCAATGCAGACATTCCCAAACAATAAATGTAAAATGTAACTATAAATGGTCAAAAGGGGCAATGTTTCATTCTTTAATAAACTGTCATTGGCAAATTTCTGTGGTATAAGAGAAATAAATCACTTTGGGACATGCTGTTTTTTTCCAATGGTTTTTTTCAGGATGGTAACAGCTCTCTGCATCACACCTCAATGCCATGATTATTTTCCTCTAACAGCACCAGTCACCAACAGTTTATTCCTTACTTAGGGTGGAGCTTCCAAAATGATAAACAATTAATATATATGTATTGGTGTATCTTATAGGTCATCATTATTCCCAGGAAAGACATGAAACTTTCCAGTGTAAAGAAAGTGACTTGTAATTCATATACATTATATATTTTCCTCCACAGTTGCTCCCATTGACAATGTCTACGGCACCCTTGGTCTGGTGAATGCAGTCACCACACAGCAGTACTCGTCATTTTCCAAACTGAGGGAGGAGATTGAAGGACCGGGATCTTACACCTTCTTTGCCCCCAGTAACGAAGCTTGGGATCTTTTAGATCCGGTATTAATAGTATATTTTTCTGCCTTTACTAACTCCTGTTTAAAACCATAAAGCAAAACTAACTCCCTATCCTGGAAGTTAACACTTCACAATTGTCCAGAGCTGTCTCTTACAAGGATGGCAATATCCAGTGGCTAGTGCCTTCACTTATCAGCCTGACATTTTCTGAATTTAACTAGAATCCTTAATTCTACAAATTTGTTAGGTTGTTAGATTGAATTCAAGCCATATATGAGCTGTTATCAATGTGGTTTCTTAACATTGATTTCTTTTTTTCGCTCCAGGAAATGAGGGGTGCTTTGGTGAGCAATGTCAACATAGAGCTGTACAATGCTCTCCACTACCACATGGCTAACAAGCGCTTCCTCACCAAAGACCTGAAGAATGGACTCACCATCAAGTCTATGTACAATGACCTTACTCTCTACATCAACCACTATTCCAATGGGGTAGGTGTTTTTGAGAGTTCTTTAAAATTTTTTAAGGATATGACAAAGTAAATTGACCAATTTGCTGACTATATATGGGGTATGAAGTGTTTTATTCCTCCTCTGTTCTTCAGGTGGTCACTGTGAACTGTGCCCGGATCATTCATGGGAACCAGGTGGCCACCAATGGAGTGGTTCACGTCATCGATCGTGTTATCACTGCTGTGGGCAACACCATTAGGGATGTGCTTGATATCGAGGACAACCTGTCTTCTCTGAATGTAAGTGACTGTTTGTTCATCACAATCAAAAAATATGCATACACTCTTAGAAGAGAAGGGTTCTTCAGATGCACTGATAACGTTCTACATAGAACCTTTACAACAAAGTCTTTCCTATTTTGTTTCCATGGAGTCCCTATTTAGAAAGCTTCAATCACTGACTATCCAAAGAAACACAGATCAATTGTCTTTGGCCTTGTTTCAGACTGTGGCTTCTAATGCTGGTCTGTTGGAGAAGTTGGGCAAGCCTGGCCACTTCACTCTGTTTGCTCCCACCAATGATGCCTTTTCTAAGCTGGACAAAGAAGTACTGGACAGACTCATGGGTAACAAAGTTGCCCTCCAAGGTAAATTGGTGATCCAGGTCTAGAGTGCTTTTACATCCTTTGAAGTATTAAAAAAAACAGAGCTTGGAGAGCAAAAGACAAAATGTTGAGTCTGCATATAGATGTCAAACCTTGCACAATGTGGCACATTATTCCAAAGAAAACAGTGTGATGACTCCCACAGGACATGTTTGCTAATTTGACTGAACCAATAGTGCTGATGTTACATCATTCATCTTTTTCATCCCTATTCAAAACAGATGGTGACACTGTTCTTTTCTGTGCAGTGGGAATTCTCAGACAGTTGACAAACAGCAGCCAAACCACACTTATGTGTGCACTGACAATTAGATTGACTTATTGTTTTATTTGAAGCACGTTGGTGAGAAATATGGCCATACACAGTTACTTATTTCCATTGGACTTCAGAACTATTTATTTAGCTGTTGATCATGTATATACTAATCTCTTAATGTATTGCCATTGCAATGAGGTGACTTTCCAAAGAAATGTTCATGGCCAAAATGGTGCACGTTTTTTCCCAACATAGCTCCAATGTAAACTGTAAGCCTTAGAGAAAGATCAAAAGATGCAAAGTGTGCAAAGCAATCTCTACACAGTGCCAAGTGCAGCGAAGCAGGAAACAGCTGCTGGTTTTACTATCCATCGAAACTTGGCAGTGTCAAGATTCTTGCATTTTAAACGTTCCCTCATCAGTCATTTGACAGCCATTTGAAAGTATCCACCACTTGAAGGGGAATGGTGCGGGGTTGCTGACAGGACTATTCTCAAGGCACCCAAGGGGTCCTATGGAGACTCTGGTTCATTATTTGGTGCATTTACTACCTGGCGGAGATACGAATTACATCATAGTCAGTTTGGGTGGTTTGTTTGTGGAAAGAAAATATTGCAGGAGAGAGAAAATACATAGAAGATAACTACTAGAAAAAGTCCAGGATCTTACATATTTAACCACAAATGACTAAGCAAAACTTGATATCCAGTAGGGTGTAACAGATCACCACTCGGTTCGATTCAAATTTAAACTCAAAGTGAGTGTGTGGTCTAAACCTCAAGAGTTTTTTTTCTTTAAGTACACATGAACCCTACCACTATTCCCCCACTGAAACACTGAAAACCAGTGGAAAAAAACCCCAGAGGTCGAATGTCAGCACTGTCAGCATGGTGTGTGAATTCTGGCTCTGATAGTTCTTCAGCCTCAGCTACATCACTCAAGTTCATGATTTATCTTAACTAGATATATGCAAGAGAAATGTGACTGCTCCCTCGCAGCTCCATAAAAGTAAAAACCTCCCAATCATGTAATTTTTCGGGGTCATAATTCTAGTCTTAACCAGATGTCCTGGGAACCTTTCGAGCAAACTAATAAAATAAAAAAAAAGAATTGTTTGTCTTTTATTCATATATGTATTTGTATATGTTTAGTACACATTATCTGTTCATGCTAAATAACATATTTGTATTCAGTTGCATCCTTAATATTCATTAATTGGTTTACAGCAATAGCAAAATACTAAAAGTGCCTTCAAATGCAGTTCCTTTCTCTTCCCCAGCCCTGTTCAATTACCACCTCTTGGACTCAGTCCAGTGCTCCGAGGCTATTATGAGTGGCACCTCATATGAGACTGTGGAGGGCAGAAACATCGAAATTGGCTGTGATGGAGACAGCCTCACCGTTAATGGTGTCAAGATGGTGCTCAAGAAGGACATTGTCACCAGTAATGGAGTTATTCACCTGATTGATCAGGTGCTCATTCCAGACTCAGGTTAGCTGCATCTTATATACAGTATCTGGTTCTAATTTTTATTCTGATATAAAAATCACTTAAACAACAAACCAGCACACTTTGCATATGTATCATAAACTCAATATTAAACATCCCAGTTGGAACTTTCTCCTACAAGCTAAGCAGGTGATGGAGCTGGTTGGCCAGTCACAGTCCACCTTCGGTGATATGGTGTCAGAATTAGGTCTGGCATCAGCCATGAGACCGAAGGCTGAGTACACACTGCTGGCTCCCCTCAACACAGTCTTCAATGGTACGTTACTCAAAATGAATTCCTGATGCTGCAGTAACGTTTGGCAGGAGCTGAACCTGTTCTCTGTATTCTCTCACTGAATTATTGGTTGAATGTTCTCTTTCAAGCTCGCTTTCTCTTTCTTGGCACACTCTATTTTTCTCTTTCACTCAAATTGCAGCTGCTCATGAAACATCAGCTGTGTAAATTTTTGTTTCTGCATGGATGTGGAAAACCATTGCTTCATTACCAAGAATTATGATGATGTTAAAGGGACTTATAATGACGATGCTGTTAATTGAAGTGGTAATAAAATAGTAATCTGCCTTCTATGCCTTCTATCAATTGTATATCCATAATATTTTAGGTTGATTTAATGGTATAAATGGGATTAAATGACCAAAACATGGAGTAGTAGTGCATTATGTACTTTTATGGACTATTATGTGAGGTTGACATTGTATCCAAAACAGGCTCCATGATATCATTGAAATAATTATCTGATGCCAAAAATGCTTATAGAGACAAACTAGAAAATACACAGATAGTAGTATATGTTTCATTGGACATAATTGGCTGTCTCCAATGTGATATGTTTTTTGGTAGTGTATAGGAAGACATTAGATAACCGTCACACAGTGTCTGTCCCCCAGAATAAACCTATAGACCACCCAAGTGGTACACCCATGTGGTTCATTTCACTCTTCCTTGTAAATGTACAGTATTTCTGATTATGACCGTGTAGAAACACTGTTGTTTGCGTTTAAAGGGTAATTTGTCTCATTTATGGAGAAGATAATTAAGAAGGATAAGACCCCAGGCCACCATAAGTGAAAATGCTGGCTGAGAATGTGCATACCAAAGAAAAAAAAAAGAAAGAAAAAAAATGAAGGTGTGTGTGTGTGTGTGTGTGTGTGTGTGTGTGTGTGTGTGTGTGTGAAATTTGTTGATAGGTTGATCCTATAGAATGTATGGATTAAATTTGTTCCTTTGTCTCTGTATGGGATTTTGTCAATATGACCATTCAACCAATAAAACTTGATCTCAATTTTAGCCAGTGAAATGAAACATTGCCATAGGATGGAAAAAAATATGTCTACAAAGTCAGAAATAAAGAGTAGGATACTTTGAGTCACATAGAGGAAAGGACCATGGGGAGTGAGTTTTCTGTTGGAAAATAAATGCAGACCCATGAAATATATAATTCAATAATAATAATAATAATAAGTGTAGGACAGTAAAGAATTACCGCAAATCACAATACAGAATTTAAAATAATTAATTGAATTAAAAATAAATAGATAAATAAAAAAAGTAATTACTTTCATTTGCATGCAAATGAAATCATAAAAAAGGTGCTAATTTCAATCCCAATATTTGTATTTTTTCTTATTTACTGAAGACCATATGCATCCTATAAGCGTGTCACAGTACAGTGAAATAAATGTCCTGAAACTCAATCCTTCTTCTTGCTGATGTTTTCCATAGACGAAGTCATGTCCATGGACCAGAGTCTCCTGAGAATCATTCTGGAAAACCACATCCTGAAGAACAAGATTGTGTTGAGTCAGCTGTTTAATGGCCAGCGTTTGGAGACTCTGGGGGGAAAGTTTCTCAGGGTGTTCGTCTACCGCACAGTGAGTCTCTACAGCTACACCAACCACAGCACAGTAGCAGAGAAACATTTAAGAAAAACCTTCTCACTTTCTTGGTTTGTTTGAAGAAATGTGAAATTTCATGGTTGTCTTGAATTCATTCTTGCATTCAGTGGCAGGTCAACCTACTTACATATTCTGAATTAAATTCATTATAAACCTAAACAATGTTCTTTATAAAATTACCAATAATCTCCAATTGCTAATCAAGCTAAATATTGGAAATGAAGCAAAACAAGCAGCCAATCATGTCAACAATAGCACAATATTAAATGCATAAGCTGGTAATATGATAATAACAACAATAAAAGAAATTAGAAAGATGTGTCACATATGCCAGTGCCTATATTCCAGGGTTAAAAAAATGCCTTCTGTGTCTTAAAAGGCTGTCTGCATTGAGAATGCCTGCTTGATCCGAGGAAGCAAAGAGGGAATCAATGGCGCTCTTCATCTCATGAAGACTCTCATCAAACCCGCTGAATCCAACATGTTCCAACTCCTGACTGAACATGGAGGCTTCAAGTAAGAGACACAGACATTCAACACTGCTTTATTTTAGTCAGAATTTACATTAGCAGTCACAAATTTGGACACTCAAAGAGATTTCTTCATATGTGCAACCATGGCAACCCTGGTGATGGTTTCTATGCCACATGGAGCTAGATTTGGAACATGACTATGGGTGGAAAAAAGGAAATCCATGGGTGGAGGTTTGTTAAAATTAGTCCACAACTGCCAAGATCTTGTTTCAAAGCAAGAAATCAGAATTAAGTCTAATACATTTCTGCCTTATAACGGATACCGTTTTCCTTTGTTTCCCTTTCACTTTCTGTCTGTCGTAGATGATACATGTTCTAAAGACAAATAATTATATTGGAAAGATTGGGAGAGAGAAAAGTGATTATGGAGTGGATAATAGCTGTGCACGGTGAACTGCTGATCCTGCAAAGAGATTTGCGCTCACTATGGTGAACTCATTTTCCATGCAAAGGCTGAAAAAAAGGATGAAAATGCATCTCCCTTTTCCAATGCTCATACATGATCATATTTTAGGGCTAGTTTCTGGTCATTATGTGAGCTTTTGAGAAATACTTGGGCTGGAAATTCTGCTGACACACACTTTGTGTGTGTGTGTGAGAGAGTCTGTGAAAATCCATCATATGTTACTGTTATTGAATTCTGGCAAACAGCCAAAAGTACCAAACTTTATATATATATCAGCAAGTTAAAATATCATAAATATAGCCAAATTTATCTAGCATTTCCTATTAAAAGAATACAATAAACCAAAAATAAGTTTGAAGCTTGAAATTTTAAGCTTTATTTCTAGAAAGAAGCAAAATGATCTGCTAATAGAATAAGAAAATGTTTTAAGCTTGAAATGTGACTTGAAATAGGTTTAAAGTACACTTAGGTACGTGTGATTTTGTCAAACAGTGAATGTGACGCTTTGATCAACTTGTTGCACAGCCACAGCGAAATCAACATAAGCCTAAAATTCAGTCTCAATAAGCCTCAATTGTCAAACATTAGTCTGAATGATCTAAACGATTTTACGATCTTGAAATGATCACTAACTCTTGGTATAAGATCACGTCGATAGTCTGCCATTTTCAGAACTGTAAAGGATATATTAGAAAATGCCACATTTTACCAGGTGAAGGACACGTACGTGACTCAGCTTATTAAATTAGGGAATTTCAAGACAAATATACCGGATGAAGCTCCTCATGAAGCTGGTTGAGAAGATGCCAAGTGTGTTCAAAGCTCCAGCATGCCCAATCCACTGTTCATGATTACTGTTAAGAATTGAAAATCAGGGGAAAACAAAACAAACAAAAAAAAGTCTTGATTTGTTTATCACTTTTCCTGGTCACTACATAATTCCGTAAGCGTTACATAGTGCTGATGTGTTCATCATTATTCTAAAGTAGTAAAGTAGAGAAATGAAGAAAACTCTTTTATTAACAGGTGTGTCCAAATATTTGACAGGTATGTGCATCCATCAGGCAATCCATCTTTTCCTTTTGGAAAAGAATACTGACTTCATTGAGAAATGTCAGGTGGTGTATAGCATTTTGGTATTTTAAAGATGGGGCCAATGGGTTTTTTGTCAGTCAGTTAAAAAAATAAAAATATTTGATGACATATATAAGAGCCTCTTCTGACAGCTTCAGGAAAAGATCTGCTCAGAGGAAAATCACTGGTATATGCAGAGCCCCAGGCTCTGTAATTGGTAGAGGGAAAAAATGATGTGGGACAATGAGGCATCTATACTTGCCTGTCAATCATGTTGCTTGTCAATTCAGGAAGCTCGTCCTCTTGGATTATATTTCAGAACGTGCACTGACTGAGATTTTAGAAGTGTGTCTTTGGAGGTTACACTAGGGGGTACAGTTGTACAGCTGTACAGTTTCAAAACTGGACAATACTTCTAATTAAGCATTTTAGAGCTACATAAATAATGTGAATTGACATCTTCATGTGGATTGGTGATCTTCATGGTTGCAGGATCTTTTTGTCTCTGGTGGAGGCGGCTGGTCTGACTGATTTGCTGAAGCAGGAGGGAGACTTCACCCTGTTTGCCCCAAGCGATGAGGCCCTTGCTGGACTCACTGAAAGAGACATCACCATTCTGAAGGGTAAGTCTCACATGTTCTCTCTCTTGCGTCATGCCTTTGTGCCAGTTGTTTCCACTGATTGTTCTGCAGAACCTGAGAACAATTCTGTTGTGTCAGGGCAGAAGAAGAGTATTCAGGATAGAGTTACTACAGGGCCAGGGTATACTCATACTCATCATACTCATTCTCTTTCCCATGATCAGGTGATCCCAATGCCCTCAGAGCCATCCTGCTCTACCACTTCAGCAAAGGTATCTTCATTGGTGGAGGCTTGGAGGCTGGAGTCACTAATCTTCTCAAATCTCTCCAAGGCAGCCACCTCAAAGTCTTGTTTGTGAGTGTTTAAAAACCCTTGACAGTCCCCTTCTTACTGGTTCATGTCTTTCATGTCCATATACAGGCCACTATTATATCCGGTGTCAAACACATTTTAAAGCATTGCCTGCTGTTGCCTCCGCAGGCCTTACTGAAGGCGTATGAATAGATTTATTTTAAATGAATGAGGTTCAAAAGTTTAACAAGTCTGTATGTTTTATGGGTGGGAGAGGATTGCTTGACCTTACATGCCAAAAACGTTTCACACAGCATACTACAGTAGACTACTGTTTCTACTTGTAAAGCGTTTTATCCTTTTCTCGGGTTTCAAAGGAACGAATATGAAAGGTTTGCGCACTTTTTAGGGAAAAACTGCCTACAGGGCAATAGAGTTTAAACAACGAAACTATGTAAATATTTGAGAATTGCTAACGTAATATGTTAAAAGGCATTTAAAAATGACGTGACACAAAATAAAAGTACAAAAGTTTTTCCAGTTTCTTACAAATACAAACACAGTTATGAATTCACCACACTGATTTATTTCATACTTTCTTTCAGGGGAATAACGGCATGCAAGTTAACACCGTGCAAGTTCCCAAGTCTGATTTCATGGCTTCAAATGGAGTCATTCACGTCACCAAGAGCCTTCTGTACCCTGAAGGTTTGGACTGCAACACTCCATGCTACATAATACTAAATACAGTAGCATTCAAAAATTAACAACAAGGTTTCACCGGCTTTAATTTTCGACTAATGCCTCATTTCATCTAAAAAAAAAAAACACTCTTTTACAGATGTTCCTGTTGGAAACCAAGAATTCCTCACACTCCTGAGAAGGTTCATCAAGTACATTCAGATCAAGGTACCACAATTTAAGGGGTAAAACTATAAACAGCTAATGAACCCTTACATGAAAATCTCATATAAAACATTGTGTTTTTATAGGAAAAAAAATAACAAATGGTGTGGTGTGATATGGCCCAACTATTATCACCCTGAAGTTGATTAATTTCCAATAACAGCATGTCCTAAAGTGTTTTACTCCTCTCTCACAATCTCACCACAGCAATGTTCCAATGATTCTAAATTAAAATATACTACAGAGTATATTTTTTTTTTATCTATTTATGGTAAGCTTTAATGTTGTCAAGTCAGTCAGTTAATCAATCAAGTCAGTTTCTGTTAACGCTCAAGAATAACAGCAATAAACAGCTCTCTCTTGATCTTAATAATACAAAAATGAAGCTTCTCATATTACTTATTACATATAAAAACCACAAAGGTCACCATCGTGAAGATTTTTTTTTACTACCTCTGACTGACACTGGTGACTCCTTCCATAAGCACTAAATAAACCTCCTTACAGTAAACATCACCGCATCCACAATCACAATTCATACTTCATTACAAATATAAAAGCAGGAGAAACTTTGCAGGTTATCCTCCTATAAATCTGTTACTATAATACATTGTTCATGGAGGTATAATGCATTAAATAACATCCATTATAGTTTATAGTGCCTAATGTATTCTTGAATAAATGTTTAAGTAGTTAGTTAGTTACATGCATGACGTGGCTTTATAAAGCAAGAGCATATGACTTTATAATGTGAAGTTATTACTCTATTATAACTTTCTTCTTCTTATACCACAGTCCTATCCTGATATTTAAGCTAATGATATCTACGTGAGGTACAAATGTGGATCAATTACTCAAATATATCCTTTCCTTTTACATAGTATGTATCAGACTACAAATTTCAGGAGATTCCACTGACATTCATGAGTAAGTTCTGTTAAACAAATTCCATCAGTAGACATTATATTTAAACTGTTGGTTAATATGACAGTACTTAGTGTCTCTAAATGCTTTACTTTCATTCTTTTTCAGAGAAAATCATCAAAGGTAACGTACACTGATGATCATCATTGAACCAAATTATGCATTAAATATGGGGGCAGTCGTGGCCTAATGGTTAGAGAGTCTGGCTTGTAACCTGAAGGTCGTGGGTTTGAGTCTCGGGTCTGGCAGGGATTGTAGGTGGGGGGAGTGAATGACCAGCGCTCTCTTCCACC
>CM074958.1:18989849-19001651 GCA_037577455.1 Pangasius macronema
GCCCACTGCTCCGGGTGTGTGTTCACGGGTGTGTGTGTGTGTGCACTTGGATGGGTTAAATGCAGAGCACAAATTCGGTGTATGGGTCACCACACTTGGCCACAAAGTCACTTCACTTTACTATGACACTGGGGAAAATTTGCAATCCAACCAATTTCTTCACAAATCCTATGAAGGGACTGAGCTCAGCGGTGACACTGAGATGTTTATAATAATAATAATAATAATAATAATAATAAACAGTATACCTTAATAATAATAATAATAATAATAATAATAATAATTGCAGTGAGTCGGTGCCTTCTTCTGCTCTCTGATTGGTCACACGATGAGACCACCAGCCAATCCAGAACATCCTATGCGGAAGTAAAGCGGAGTCACTCAGACGCTACGATCTACACATCATATCAATACCACAACATCCTGACTACATGGTTTGTAGCTTCGTGAATGTGTGTAGGACGGTGATGTAAAAGGCAGCAACACAGAGATCTGGTTTCAGAAACTGTCAAACACACAGAGGGACTGAAACAAGCTGAGAATTATTTAGCTGCCGAACTTCACTTCTGTACAACAGCTCGTTTTTTGGTAAGTTATCCATCTAAGCTCTGAGGTAATATATGGTATATGGGGTATTAGTAACTAAGGTGTAGTATAGTAGTGGGTTAGTTATGCAAGCGTTAGTTACATGGCTTATTGAGCAAGCTAGTAACTTTATTTCTAATTCACATGAACTGTTTAACAGATTAGCCGTGTTTCAGACCAAGTCCACGATTAGGAAACGTCTCTGAATTCAATGTCAGTCCAAAATAGCTGGGTAAATACCATAATGAAAATGATCAACATTTCTCCAGAATGTAAGTCTCCATTTTGGAGTTAACATTACATGACTCCATTTTGGTGTTATTTACATGGTTTTGCAGCTCCACTGACTCGCGTATCACTTAATAAATGTAAACTTGTATGTAAACGTGTTAGCTAGCCAGCTGTTTCAGTGCTTCTGAGCAATATTAACTCGACAATAGCTACTGTAAACATTCTGACAATTTTTTTTTTTACCCAACTGTTTTCCGCCAAGTTCCGTGATAGTAGTTTCGATCGCTTCGAGGTGACAGCCAATCCCAGCGCAGGTGGCGGATAGTTTCAGCCAATCATAGCGCTGGAGGCGGGATTCTGTCCGAATACGGGTGGAAAAATGCCTCCTCCAATAGATAACACTATATACCGTTAAGTCCACAATTATTGGCACCTTTCATGAAAATGAGCATGTAATGAAGGACAGTTTGAGCTTAAACCTATGCGGATATAATATTGTTTTTTTTTTCAAACATAAAAAGAAAAAGTAGTGTTTTTTTTCCTCTGTAAAACACTGGTTTCAAAATTATTGGCACCCATACTATACTGAAGTTTGAAGTCTGGCCTGGAGAGAATGACACAGGACCGAATTTCAGCCTGTAAAGTCTAACAAGCCAGAGACACTTGCATGTCCAGGATCTCAGACCTGTCTTAAACATTTTAAGCTTATTTATATTCTCATATAAATAAGTTTATTTATATTTGTGCTTGTTGACGTCAAGGGCAACCTCTGTTTCTCAGCGAAGATGACAAGACTGCACTGAAAACCCTTCGGCTGCTGTAAACACGTTACACTGCTCCCTCTGCCGCAACTCCTGCTGTAGCATGTTCGTAACTTTCTCACACACCGGTTATGTAACAGACAAGAACATTGCATTGCTGACCAGAATCAAACGAAACAACTATCTATCTTTGGCTAAGCATGGCTGCACACTGACACACTAGTTAGTTTTTTTTTTTTTCCGCAGTGTCATCTCTCCTCAGGCCCATACTCTTTTTCAGCAGGTTATAAAGACAGTGTGATAACACTGATATTGTAGGAGTTTCATGGCAAAGTCATTCTCAAAAATACCTTTCTAGGAAAGAATTAGTCAGTCAGATAGGGGATTTGATCATTCCCAAAGTCTTTCCTTATTTTTCATTGGCTTGTGTGTTTTTAAAGGGTTGATTGCTACGATGATCCTGTTGAAACTATGTATTTGCCAATAATTCTGTAGTTTGAAAGTGTTTTGGGTGCTTTTTTTCTATAAACTTCTATTCACAGAGCATGGAGAAAGCGAAGCAGGATCCCTTCGACAGAGCCAGACTGCAGGTGATCAAGGACGGCTATGAACGGGCGTTCGAGTGCATCAACAAGGCTCTTTCTGAGGATGAGGCGGGACGCAAGACGCAGGCTTTGGAGCTTTACCGTCAGGGACAGCAGCACCTACTCAGAGCGCTCAGCGTGCCCACGAGGGGAGACGAGTGCACGGGCGCTCAGTGGGATTCGGCCCGGCAGATGCAGCAGAAGATGCAGGAGACTCTGAACAACATCGCGTCTCGATTAACAGCGCTGGAGGAAAGCCCGGTTCCCTCAGCTCCTCCTTCTGTTCCGAGCAGACCAGCGAACGAGGCGTCTTCTCAGAACCTGTACCCCACACTCCCTGCGAGACAGCCACCACCCACAGTGCTGTTCTCCAACAGCCAACCCGCAGGAACCGAACAACCGCCTGCGTACTCCCCGCAAGCTGCTGATGGACACGTCAGTATTTCATATGGAACAGCTGCAGGAGAGCTGTCTTTAGTCGGAGATGAGTTCTACAGCCACACGTCCGGCTCTAATACCTCGTCACAGATCCTGGGGGAAGACGGAGAGGAGCTGTTTTTCCTGCCCAACGGCGTCCAGATCTTCTTCGTCACTCCTGACGGACTCGTGAGCGCACCCTCTTACCCAGGATACCTGCGTATCGTGAAGTTCACCAACAACTGTTCAGAGACGATGCCCACCAGGCCACCCGCCTTCCTACAGGTAAGTGATCAAAGCCTGGCAAGATGATCAACACACTCGCTAGCCAGTTACCATCAACAAGCTAAACCTCAAGCTAAACCTAAAAAAAAAGTTCTCAGTAATGCAAAAGCTAATATCGCAATAACGATTAACATAAAAAACCCTGTATTGCCCAACCCTGTATGTCACATTCAGACTTAAAACGATGTAATTTATCATTTGTTTTCACTATTAATAGTTTGATGTGCACTATTTGACCATCTGTAAAACACAAATGTCTTGTTGGTACAAATTACATTTTATTTGTCTTTCTTATTTCATCTTGATGGTGAGTGTGTGTGTATTATAATTACACAATGATATTTATGTACAAGCTTGTAGAAAGGGAAAACCATTCAAAATTCAAAATTCTGTTCACAATTGATTTGAATAACAATTTACAACACACAGTTGAGATACATTTGTTTTATACAGTCATTACAGGGTTTTTTCTCATGCTGTATAGCCCTCTTCAGACTGGATTAGTTTATCAGAGGGACATCTGTCTTAAACCTCTCACATCCGGACAGCAATAAAATGACCACAGGAGGAGTTTATACGTGTAGCTGCCATTATAACGGCTCCTTTAATCAGCCCGCAGGATCCCGCTACTATTAATGATTTTATGTTCTTTCTCCTCCCGAAAACGCTTTCACCGGTAACATGTGCAGTCAGGTTTTACCCTTATATTGACTAGTTATATCACTGAGTGGCTTTTCTCAAGCATCTGTTTTTCATTTTATGACTTGGGAAGTGTTTAATATGTGGGGAGGATCACTGATATGTATGCTATGAGACTACCTATGGCAAATAGCAGCAATAAAACATCCTTTTTTTCCCACACAGGGCGACATTTGCATAGAAAATCATGGACGTGTATCCGGAATAAAATGATCAGATGAGCACTGAGTTTAGCAGAAAACAGTAGGGATTTTTTTCTCAATGGAGGGCAGTGAAAAAACACAAAGTAGCACCTGTTAAGTAGGAAGTTACTCCAGGACCCTATGTACATTTAATCCAACTTAATCACCTCAGAACATGGCACCTTTTGTTTGAACCCACTCATTTATCAAACGATCAAAAATATTGGAACATGTGACTGACAGGTGTTTGTTGTTGCCCATGTGTGCCCTGTTAGACTGATTGTTTAAACAATTAATAGCTATGAATGTCTACTCTTGGTTTGAGCCCTGGGTTTTGCCTGTGAAGACTGCATTTGTTGTTAAAAAGGATAAACCAACATGACCACCAGAGAGCTGTCTATGGGAGAAAAGCAATCCATTTTGAAGCTGAGAAAAGAGGGAAACACTATCAGAGCCATTGCACAAGAATTGGGCATAGCCAATGCAACAATCTGGAATGTCTTGCCCAATAACAACAGTCAATGACATCAGTAACAACCTCCACAGGGCAGGGGTGAAGGTATCACAATCCACCGTTTGAAGAAGACTTCGAGAACAGAAATTTACCGGCCATACCACAAGATGCAAACCACTCATCAGCAGTAAGAATCAGAAAGCCTGATTGGAATTCACGAAAAATTGCAAAGATGAACCACAAAAGGTCTGGAACCAAGATTAACCTCTACTAAAGCAATGGAAAGGCCAAAGTGTGGAGAAAAAAAAGGATCTGCTCATGATCCAGAACATACAAGCTCATCAGTCAAGCATGGTGGAGGTAGTGTCATGGCTGCTTCTGCGGTACAAGCGTGGAAAAGCAACACAAAAGAAGAATACAAGAGTTGGTGATGTTCTAAGTTGTTTAACACATCTAGATGTACACATCTAAATTCTCATCTGTGATCTTCTGTTCATCTTTTGATCTCAAACCCGAATATCTTCAGTGTATAGCAAAAACAAAAGAATTGGCCTTTTGAGAGGAGACTATATGTTGAATAGGCATTTATGTTATATATTAACACGTGTCCTGTGCTGTTATCTCGTTGAATGATCATTGAATGACTTGTGAGCTGATGCAATTTATTGGATTGCAGTCATTCAGAATGGACTAGTTCCGGCTACACCGCCCTTTCCCCCACTTTCACAAACATCAGCGGATGATATCGCAGGCTTAGTTAAATCAGTCCCGCCCCTGTTCATCTGTCCTAACGGTCACATGAGTGTGTCTTTTACTGCTGTTTATCTGTCAGGATGTCCTGGAGTGACATCAGTGTTAGGAAAGGCTGCAGTGTTGTCATGCTAGAAGAGACAAAGATGACCGCAAGCTGTTTGGATGAGTGTAATGTTGTAAAAAAATGTATCAGAAATGGCCAGATAGATGAAAAATAAATCAGGTTAGACATTTTCATTTGTGGAAACAAATTGCTTAAGAGATGTGTGTGTCTGTTGAAACACTTAAAATACTTTCCACATGAAATTTGGAGCATCGGGGGTGTTTATGAACAGACTGGAAGAAATTCCCCCCGTACTAGTTTATTATGTCTCTTCAATATCTGCCTGTGCTTCATGAACGCTCCACACAAGGCAATGATCACATATAGTTCTAGTGACTGGTGTATTTGCTATGGATGTAAATGGGTGTGTTTACAAGTACAACAGCCTCCTATATCTCTCCTACTTATGTTTTTTCACTTTGAGAGGTGAAAATCTTGCATTAGTGAGGCTAATTTTGATGGCCTCTTCAGAGTTCTCTGAGACTAGAGAGTACAGAGAGGTCTTCTCTGCAAGATGCAGCCATTGCAGCATCATCCATGTCTGATTCTTCTCCTGTGGAGAGTTGTCGGTCCTGAGTGCTGTCTCTGACACAAAACTTCTGCCATGGATGGATTGTTTTCTCTGTGCTGATATGGTCAGCTATTCCTTCTGGAGCTCTCTGGATGGAGACCGAAAAGGTCACAACAAACCTTCTGTAGAAAGGAGTACTTGCCAAGAAATACCTTTTCATGATGCAAACACGATGTTGTTGTGGAGTCAGGTTCCCTGAACGAAGTCCTTCGATCAGTTTCAGGAAGTTCAAAAAGATTAGTAAGTCCACATTATCTGCTAAAACTCTTGCTGTGGCACTCATCCTCTTTACCCAGATGTATTCCACGGCTACAGTTGTCCATGGTGAGGTGTTGGAAGTATGTGTTTCAAGGTCTGAGGTGATAGTGATTCTGTTAAATATACCCCTTAGCAGTGGATACTACTTGATCTAGCATGTCTGACTATGCTTCACATTGTATAACAAGAGGAGATTCTGATAATTAACCAATCCAAGTGAGGCAAATCTTGGTTTATTGAATACACATATGTGGGGAGAGTTACCACATCGCCCTAAGAGGCATGCAGTTGTTTCAATCATAGCTATGATTACGTAACTCCAGAAGCAGTTAAAATGAACAAAATCCCTTCCAGATTTCCCTGAAACCGATTTAGATATAGAATCTTATGAATACACTATTGAGAGCAGGTTAATGTGCCTCAGCTTGACCATTTCAGTGAATTTCTGGCACTCAAATATTGTTAAAAATGGTATGTTCTATGCAATTGTTTTGATAGAGAGAAACAAGAACCATTCCTCTTTAAAAGACAAAAAGTATCAGCTGTATGCAAAGTGACCCACATTTGGTTTTTGACCACTGAAAATGTGTACAATTTAACAATTTACTCTTGGAGCCACGTTGAGATCCCTGTATCTCTGGGATTAAACCATATAGGGCCTTATAAATGAAGATACCAAAAGAAAAGCTTGTTAAGAACCATAATCTAAAATGATATTAAGGTATCTTTAATACCTCTTGAGTTATAGGCATGCCAACTATGGTACAAGAACATGAAAAGTGCTTTTTTATATGTCACCATTGGCATATAATGCAGCAAGGACTGCTAAAGTCAACAGATTTTACTAATGCTAGTGAGGTTGCCATCTTTCTAAAGTCACCCGCAGACCCCCAGAAAAATGGCTCCAAATCTCAGGTGAAAATGATCATTTTGACTTCCTTCTACAAAAGAATGGATTGCTCAGTAAATATTGATCCATGGCATTTAATATTTTGGCTTTCACCACTATTTACGTTTGTCTTTCTCCAAAAAAAATGAGCAAAATCAAATATTTTAGCCGGGGAAGTCTCTGAAATTTGGTTGACTTGACACGGAATGAGCGTTACATCTTGTCTGAGTATCTGTCTGGGTTTCCTTCGGGTTCTTCAGTTTCCTCCTGCCTCCTAAAAACATGCCTGCAGGTTGATGGACGTCTGTAAATTGTCCATCCAGGTGGTATTCCCTGCCTCACGTACAGCGTTCCTGGGATAGACTCCGGATCCACCACCACAGGTGCTTATTGAAGATGAGCGAATGAAGTGTCATTATTCAAACCGTACTTCATTAATGTGATTAAGGAGCAGTCTGAAGAATAACTGAATTGTTTTTTTTCTAAACTGTGTGAATATTTGTGATTAATAGGCTAGTTGTGATTTCAGTATTCAAGCCGTTAGCCTTTACCATGCAGCCCTAACCTGCTCTTTCTCAGCACCATACATTAGTTTCAGATACAAATAAAGACTTGTTTGTAAAAATTTGTTTATTCTTAAACAGCGCACTTATGCCAGAAACAAGCGTAGTGTTAAAGGTCTCGGTCTCGCGTCCTAAAGCCTGTGAGAGCTGAGTGTCCTCAAGAGGAATGTGTTCTCAGCTGAACTTTCTCCTGGACAGGAAGAGTGAAAGAGGGACTGTGCTTCAGGTCATCACATTCAGAGTGCAATCTCTAGTGCAACGTCCCGGATTTTAATTAAATATAGTGTGCCATGGACACTGTGTAGCTGCAGGGTTTTTTCTTCTTCTCTTTTTTTGTCTCCTTACCACATGTCTCAAATCAGGGGGGAATTCCACATACTGATCTTTTCATCTGTGCTTTTTTTTTTTCTCTTCAGGGCGTGTATATATAAATTACTCTGTATTTTAGTCACACAGTTAAAGCCATTTTGGAAACTTTTGCATGCGAGTATTATTCGAGTATAAGCCTGGACGATACGGTGAAATTATCTCTATCACGATTTATAAACCTTATAGGCTAATATATGTTATTAAAAAAAAGTGTATCATAAGGTCAGTGCTCTTATAACACTTATTACACAGTGAGCTGGGCGATATCCCAATATAATATCAACATTGTGATAAATTATGTCACAGTACACTTTTATGAGGTATTCTAGATATCGTAATATCCTTTTAGAAGTTATATAGATATACACACACACACACACACACACACACACACACACACACACACACACACACGCACACACACACAGTGCCTTGCTGGCAGTTTATTAGCAAACCTATATACTGTGATTTGTATCATCTGTCATGAAATTATATTTTTGCCCATTCTTGTAAATGATCGGGTGTTTTGGGCGAGCTGTTTCATTTTCCCGCCTTCACATGCTAAGTCCTTTAGTTCCTGAACTCTGAAGCTGTCTCTCTGTGTGATTTTTTCCACATTGATCCTTTTGTAACAATGTTTTTTTTTTTTTTTGCTGATTTCAGGTGTGTGACTGGCTTTACCCCCTTATGTCCACTGACTCTCCAGTCCTGCTGTGTAACACAGGAGTCTACATGTTCCCTGATTTGATGGCTCCCTCTCCAGGCTACTACGTGGGTGTGGTGCTGTCCTCTGAACTGCCCTCGTCAGAGCGTGACCTCTTCCAGGACGTCCTGTCCCAACTGACGGACCTGAGAGTGCAGGTGAGTTCTGTCGTGGCAAACACTTCTACAAATCAGAATAAGATAAATGAGTTACAAAGACAAGGGATTCTGGATGCCAAAAATCTATAGACTTTATTGAATCAAACAGGAAAGCCGAGATGGTCTGCAGAGCATCTGATCTACATAATCATGGCCCATGCTTTTATACAATTCTAAAGCAGTGATCTTAGTGGATGGAGTTTTCTCTTCTTTCTCTTATTCACACACCTGCCTCTCGCCCCAATTATTTCACTTTCCCCTTATCTTAGTTTTAACCGTGGCGAGAGTTNTTGCATAGATACTGATTGATATTCATATAATACTGATTAACAAATGATATTGATATAGATAACAGGAAATTCCTCCACAGTTTCTACAGGTCTCCACCTACTTGGATGCACTGTCTCTTAGCTGAGGTTCACGTTACTTGTCATTTGCACGGTATGCCAGGACATATGCACACTGAAACGCTCGTAGAGAGGGTAGAGTAGAGTAAGCTGCTCACGTAATCGAACATATTACACATATTACAGAGCAAGAGCATAGGCAAGTAAGTACCATAACGCAGTACAGTGTATGCTCCAACAACATGGCGAGAAAGAGAGGAAAATACACCACAGAGGTTTGAATGAACAAACTAAACAATCAGTTTATGAATTCATCTGGTTGGGGAAACTGCTAGAACTTTCAGAGAACCTTCTGGTGAGCTCAGTATGCTGATTTAAGGAAGCTTCTTGTAATTGATCAGCCTTTTTCTGCAACAGTCCAGCATTAATTTCATATAAATTTCATAATCTAACAAAATGGTAGATTCCATATTTTTCTCTGAATCAAGTGTCTCATTTTAAAACGTAGCATTTGACTTTGCCTGTCAAAAGCAGTTAATGCAGAGGTACCGACATCTGCCGCCGAGCCATAACATTTACGAGATGTTTTGACTCGTTCCTACAGAGCCGTGTGAAAAACAGTGCTTTTCTGCTTTCTCAGCTAAAGCAGTTTTCCAAATAAGAAGGAAAATGTGCCTGCAGGAAAAGGCAATGTTTACTGAAGATGAATGATGTGAAAAAGCCATGAGCTTCTGACAGCAGTTAGTTTCATTTCGTGCCGAATTTATTAGGTGAGCTTTGATTTGTGAGTTCGCGGGCCTTCATCTGGTGAGCCAGCAGAAACAGAGATATCAGGACTGTGACGTATTTGGTCAGTAGAAGTAAAAGTGGAGGAGCTGCGTGTTATTAAGCAGCGTCACACTACTGGAGTGTTTTCTTACTGTTGCTTGACGCACAAAAATAATAAAATGAATAATATTAAGCTGTCTCATCCATCTACGTATGCTAGCGGTTTTGTGGGAAAAAGTTGGGGTTTTTTTCCGTCTGCCTGCTAGGATTTTCTTGCACATCTGCATAATACAGAACAGCAAATGAACTACAGTACACTAAATTTCACTGATCATTTAGAGCTATTGAATGTGACCAAAATGTACAATTCACCCCATACAATTTTGTAATACTTACCTATAAAGACAACTCCCAAGTATTATTTTTTTTTTATCACTTTTGCTACAGTTATATGTGAGACAGCCGTGTGGATGAATGATTTATATAGCCTATAAAATTATATCTACTGTACATGGTGTCTCAAAAGTCTCCATACAGAGGGGACCGTGTTTGCCAGCACCACATTGGATGTTCGTGGACGTCCACGTCTCAGTTGTTCCGCAACACTTCCAGTCTTTTTGAATTCGTTAATAATTTTGGCAACACTGTCGTGTATGTGCTGTGCTTCCCATGTTTCCTGTTAAAGTCCATCGTAACCTTGCCACAGCTTCCTGCTCCACCCATGAGAATGATTTCAATATGTTCTTCTTTTTGTCAAAGGTAAAGTAAGCACAAAAAATTTGGGACACCCAAAAAGTATACTACATCAGCATATATTGCCATAATACCCCTCCTTCCACAGTGTCACTCATATGACTTTTATATATGCTTGTTTTTTTGCAGTAAACATAATTAAGTGTTATATTTAAAGAGCATGATTTGGTCCACCAGCACAGTCATAATGCTTCAGTAACACGCCGATTCCTGTTTCCACAGATTTCAGGTGTATTCGAGAGATTAAGAGATTTATTTAACCAGGTACCAGGTTGAAGGTTGTAATATTGTTGAATGGCAAGTGCCTTTGTATTTTGTGCAAAGCCTCAGAATTAGTTGGGAATATTTCAGGAATTCTTTCAAATAGGGCTGGGACGGTATGAAATATGTATAATTAAAATGCAACCGTATAAAACTTGCTCAGTTGTTCGCGAACTGAGTCACTGCTCGACTCCCAGATAGCTAGTTATAGAGACCACATTCAAGCAACCTTTTTTTTTCTCCTCATCATTAGCTAACTAGTAATGTTAGCTAGTTAGCTTTAATTGGGGATTTTCTTCAGTGTTAGCTACCTTGTTTGTGGTTGGGCTTTTTCTAGTATTTTTTTCATCCAAATATGAGCAACTCGGAATGAAGAGCATGAAGAACCGCTTGTACACTAGCAGAAGAAGTAGCATATGCCATATATTTATTTTTGGCAGTAGGCTATTGAAAACTGAACAGATTTTTATAAATGTTAGCAAGTGCTAACTAATCCTACTTAGGGTTTCATCTGTCTTGAGTTAGCCATCCACTGTAGATCATTGCTAATGGTTTTGCGAGCTCAACCTGTTTTCTCGATTCCGATTGGTCAGATGGTGTCGTGTAATTTTCGAAATAACAGCAGCTTTGACGGTATGACAGCAGCAAATCAGTTTCATATTAATGCGCTCGCTCTAATATGTTATTGTTTCTTTACTTCACTTCACATAAACAGCTTAAAGATAAATGTGCGTAATTGTTGAAGCTTTCTGTAAGGAGAAGTTTAGTTAACATTAATGCAGAGAGTCTCCAGTGTCAGAGGTAAAGATGGAAATAAGTTTTCCGCCATGGGAAAGTCTTCAGGAAGGAGGAGTTTACGAGGTTTTGAGTTTCTCTGTAACATAACAAACTGCATTCTTTTGTCTTATTAACAAACAGGCTGGTGAAGGAACGACTGTTTATAGCTATAAGTCATAACAAGAACTAACTTGTTTCGCGGACGTTTTGCAACATTAAAAGTAACTATAAATGGATAACAATTATGAATTGCCGTAGGAGTTTAAGTACTTGGGGTCAACAGTCCAGAGTAATGGTGAGTGTGGGAAAGAGGTGAAGAAGCGAGTGCAGG
>CM074958.1:19011438-19023940 GCA_037577455.1 Pangasius macronema
AGCCAGTGATGCGTTGGGCGGTTTTCACCACCCATTGAAGGGCTTTCCGGTCTGTTGCGGTGCAGTTGCCATACCAGTTAATCAATTAATCAGTTTTCTTAATAATAAAAGGGCAACATGTAAAACCTAACAACTCCGCCATGCGTGTCTTGTTGGTATAAAAGGTATTATTGGTGGTGGTGGTGGTGGTTGTGTTCCCATTTAAAGGTTTAAAGATTTAACTATTTGGTTAGAACACACATCAACCCAGGAGACATTTTTCTAATCTTCAGCAGTCCATTTGTCCAGCTGATTGCAGTTCTTGGATGACCGGAGTGGAACCTGGTTTTGTTTCCTGCTGTTGTTGCCCATCTACCTGAAGGTTTGAAGTGTCGTGTATTCTGAGATGCTTTTCTGCTCAGCACAGGTGTGAAGAGTGGTTATTTCAGTTACTGTCGTCATCCTGTCAGCATGAAGAAGTCTGGCTGTTCTCCTCAGACCACTCTCAGCAACAAGGTGTGCTCACTGTACGTTATTTTGTCGTTGACATGATTCTTGGCAAACTCTAGACAGTGTTGTGAGTGAGAATCCCAGCAGATCAGCAGTTTCTGGAATACTCAAACCAGCCTGCCTGGCGTGAACAAACAATGCCATGGTTAAAGTCACTAAGATCACAATTTCTTTTTCCCCATTTTGATGTTTAACATAAAATTATAACAGTAGATTAATAGAAATTATTATAAAAGTTGGTCCATCTGTTGAATCTGTATCTCTTGTACAGTACAGAGGGTGGATGTAGTACAATTAAGCATAGTAGTTTCTAGAGAAATAATGTTTTGGACAAAAGTCCTTTATAACCTGTGCAACAAAAGAGTAGAGGTGTGTGTGTGTGTGTGTGTGTGTGTGTGTGTGTGTGTGTGTGTGTGTGTGTGTTCTGATGAACACCCGTCACCATCATATCATGTATGTTCCTAAATCTTTTTGAAATGTAGTATGTTTATTCAGAAATGAATACATTAATAGTAATTACATTATACAGCCAGAAGTATGTGCACACCTGACCATCACACCCATATTGTGGTTCTTCCCATACTGTTGCCACACAGTTGTCTAGGATTGCCACACAATTGCCACACAGTTGTCGAGGATGTCTTTGTATGCTCTTGCATTACAATTTCCCTTCACTAAATGTGAAATAAGACAACTCAGACCCCCAAATCTGTTCCAGTGCCATTAAATATTTCACGGAGCTCTTAAAAGGTTCTATGTAGACTAGTATATTCTGTAAAGACCTCAACATTTCTATAATGTTTAATGATGATGTTAAATGTTGAGCATGAAGCTGTACAGTAGTTCGTGCCCCATCCCTACTGCGCATAATATAGAATGAATTCAAGCGTTAGAAATGAGTAAATGTATTACCAGCACAAGTTAAATGTTACAGACTTGTACAAGATGTACAGTCGCCTTACAGCTCCAGGGTTTCTGGTTTAAACTCCTGAGCTCTGGTTGCTGTCTGTGTGGAGTTTCACATGTTCTCCCCATGTTCCTCAGGGTTCTCCGGTTTTCTTCCATCTCCCAAAAATGTAGTTGAATTGGTTAAGATAGTCTACCCCTAGGTGTGTGTGTGTGTGTGTGTGTGCACAGGGTGCTCTGCAATGGACTGGCATCCCATCCAGGGTGTGTTTGACTCCAGATCCAATGCAGCCCTGATCAGAATGTGTGTGTGAGAGTGTGTGAGAGTGTATAGGTGTGTTTGGCAGAACAGATTTAGCTGTTCACACACAAACTGCATTGTAGCTATTCATTTCTTTTTAAATAACTACAATATAGATTTTTTTTCTTTTTCATGCTCAGTTTTTTTAGTATGATAAATTGAGATGATGAATAAAGCGCTGCAGTCATGCTTGTGTTTATTGTAAGAGACACCGAGTTTGATAAATTGCTCAAATCGCAGCCAGAGAGGGTCGGGACACACCCTCTGCAGCCCTTCCTCCTCCATCCTCCATCGTCTCTCTCTCCCTCCTCTCTTCCCCCCCACACTCCCTCTTCTCTCGCTTTCTCTCCTCTCTCTCTCTCAATCTCACCATCCTTGTCTCTCCTCCTCTTCCTCTCCCCCTCTCTCTCTCTCTCTCTCTCTCTCTCATCATCATCCTCTCTTTCTTTCCCCTCCCCTCTCTCTCTCTCTCTCCATCTCCTCCTCCTCCTCGGTGTGCGTGAGGGAAGAGCTGAAGCTCGGGGCACAAAGAGAGCGCGTGGCCCTGCGCCTCACCGCACGCGACTGAATGGCATTTTAACACACATCTCTCTCTCTCACACACGCGCACACACACACACACACCACGCCAACCCACGGACAGGATACACGCACACACACATCCGTGCAAAGTAAGTAGATATTACCATTTCATCACTGCTTAATCTCATCATCATCAGAGCCATGTTTAAGGTAAACGTGTCTTTTGTGAAGTCTTGAGGTGATCAGATAGCTGCAGGATGCTGTGTGTGTGTGTGTGTGTGTGTGTGTGTGTGTGTGTATGCATGCATTGACTGGATATGCACAGTGTTTTGAATTAGCATGTGTGATTATTATTTCAGGATTGAACCTGAATTCGTTCAGGAGTTAATTCGGTAATGTGGATTAACACTAATCAGGAATTAGCTCTATAGTCATTAATAAAAGGGAACAGAGCAGACGAGTGTGTAGGCTACAAACGTCATCAGACTACAACAATGAGAACATCCTAGACAGAAAGGTCACAACTTCACACGTTTTCCACACGTGGAACCTTCTCATCTAGTGCATGCACCTTTTATCTTTCATAGCCTATGTTTTGTTTTTATTTCCGCCTTATTAATATTATATTTTCTGATATTTGTCCATGATGCATCATTGCCTTATGTTCATTTTTCACATGTAGTGTGTTTGCTTTTAGTTTTCACCTGGAATTTTTTTTATACGTACATTTTTCCACGTGTTCATTTTTTCACGTGCATGTGTTTATTATTTTTTTTTTAGATTTTTTATTTTTACACAATTATTTTTATTTCCATGTGTTCATTTTTCACGTGTCTGTGTTCACATAGGATATTTTCATCAATGATACATTATTTTCAAATGTTGAATTTTCACGTGTGTTTTTATGCTTCACGTGATTTTGTTCAGATTTTTACGTGTGATTTTTACGATTCATTTATTTCTAAGTGTTAATATTTCACATGTAGTGCAAGCTTTTAGTTTTCACATTAGATTTTTTTTTTTTTATACATGATACATTTTCATGTTTTTGACTGTTATTTTTTACGATTTTTTACATTTTATTTTATATTTATTTTCAGGTGTAATTTTTACACGATTCATTTATTTCCTCATGTAAATTTTTCCACATGCAGTGTGTTTGGTTTTTAGTTTATACCTTTAATTTTTATTTTATTTCATGTGTGATTTTTTTTTTTTACACAATTCATTTTTCCTGTGTTAATGTTTCATATGTAGTTCATGTATTTTTATGCTTCAGATGTGATTTTTTTCAGATTTTTTATTTATTTTCAGTAGTGATACACGTTTACACATGATCTGTTTGAGTATTTTATATTCACATAATTTTGCATTCATTTTTGCATTTTTTCACGGTACATTGTTTTAAAATGTTTCTTTCCAGTGTGTTGCATGCTTTTTTTTCTTACGTATTAGTGATTCACTTATTTTCACGTTCATCGTTAGTCACACTGATCGTGTGTCATGTGCAGTTTAAGGGCATAACATGTTAAAATACACTTTCACACAAACACGTATTACTCACTTAATCACATGCGAAACGTAGGAGATTTCTCCATAAAGGATGTGCAGAATGTCTCATTATTACATCTGAATGTCTTTTGTATCTATTCAGCTGTAGCCATTTTGTGGCATAAAATCATAATGTTACAATATCCATAATACCCTGTTCAAAGATTTGATAGAAAAACCATTTGCTATAAATCTCATAGCTCATATTCTATGTTTGATTCTCTACATCAAAATGATCATATCAAGTTTGCTCTGCAAATGCTGGCACTGACGTCATTGACGCTTCGATCCGAATTCCTGCAGAACGGTGGTACCAAAATGGAACTGGAGCACTTTGACGAGCGTGACAGAGGTCAGAGGTCAAGGCGAGGGCTCCCCCCGAGCCCGGCGCACAGTGCCCACTGCAGCCTGGGCCGCGCTCGCACGCTCCAAGCGCTCAGCTCAGAGAAGAAAGCCAAGAAAGTGCGTTTCTACCGCAACGGTGACCGCCACTTCAAAGGCATCGTGTACGCCATCTCCCGGGACCGGTTCAGGTCGTTTGATGCGCTGCTGGCTGACCTCACACGCTCCCTGTGCGACAGCCTCAACCTTCCACATGGCGTTCGCACCTTATACACCATCGACGGGTCTGCCAGGATCACCAGCATGGAGCAGCTGGAGGAAGGTGAGCATGTCCGTAAGAAGAGTTTAGGTGAAAATTTCATGATTCGTAATGAAATCCATGAATTTTTTTTTTTAAACTTGAGAGCGATGCAGCAGCGCTTTAGTACTATCATCTGTCCAGCTCTGTCACCTCCACATCTGTACACTCTCCTCAAACAGATCAGCTTCCAAAACTTCAACTTTCATGCTAATCTTCACGCTCGTAATCTACCGACAAGTCAACTTACCGAGCCGAGTTTCTACCCTCACTCCGCGTCGTATAGCTGCAGTGCATTCTGGGGCTTTGAGTCCAACATTTGCACCATGTCCACTATTTTAACGTTGGATTCCCCATTAATATGATGTTACACATCACTGGAAAATGAAGAGCGAAAAAAGAAGCATTGTTTGAAACCGTTGTAACTTTGTTTCCTATTAAAAGGCTTTGTAACTGTCCTAGAATTGTCATTACAGCACACGTCCACTGGCTTCTCATGGGAATAAAGAAAATACAGCACCAGCCAACAAACCAGCTCCAGAAATTCAATACAAACATGAACATATTTAGGGTGGAGATGTCCTTAAAGTAGAGCTATAGAAATAATTTATGTTGCACTCGTGATGTTTGTTGTGAGCAAATGCTCTTAGTGTTGGTAGCATATGGCATCCATTTACACAAACAGGATCCACTTATAACGCTTCATAAATATTTTATGGTATTTTACAGCTTTACACTGCTACTCCATTTCTGTATGCATAGCTGTATCATTGCTCACACAGACTTAAATCCATGAAGCACACAAACATCTGTCCTGAAGTGCAAATAGACGTGGTTGTGCTTTGATACCGAATAAGGAACAAGCTGCTTTGCATTTCGCTAGAGGATTGCAGTGAAATATTTAGGCCAGACATCCATTCATGTCCAGACCCACACCACGTTTATAGCCAAGGTGAATGTGAAAATGAGAGACATGGCAGTAATTCTGGTCTCAACAGAACAATTATCCTTGACTGAATGATTTCTAGTCGTGTAGCCCGGTATTAATATTACAACACTTGTGAAATGGCTCAAAGCACCTCAGATGAAATGTTACTTATTCTCAGTCTCTCTTGTACCACAGCGTAGTTGAATTCTCGATTCATATTGGTTAGAAGGCGCTGATTAATTTTCCATAATTAGTTCCGGCTGTAAGGCAAATCACAGGTTTGTCTCAATGCACTCATTCTAATGCGTGTTATCATTTCTATAGTAACAACTTACCTGGGGTCTTATGAGAAATTCTTTACATAAACAGATTAGTGGGTTATTGTTGATACAGTGAAGTTTTCTGTAAGAAGTATGTTTATTTAGCATTTTGTGGAAGGAGTCTCCAGTGCCAGTGCTTAGTCAGAGGTAACAGTGTAAACTCTTCAGACATTAGAAAGTCTTCAAGACAGAAGACTGTTTTTTTTTTTTATGTTTGCTTTAACTTCAAGAGAGAACGTTCCACAACACTAAATGTAACTAGAAAAGGATAACAATACAATGCATAGTTCTTAAATTAATAAATAATTGTTAGCGCTGGAAAATTGCTGTGATGTAAGATGCAAGGTATACTTCAGTACATAACAGTACATCCCAAGTTTATTTAATGCACCTTCTGAGAAGCTTGCAGCAATCTTTTCCCAATGCTCTTCGCAATATTGAAAAGAACCAATCACAGTGGATATATCTGATGAGAGCAGTGAACAATAACACCCAACACTGTTGAAAAGGAAAATATTCAAATGTGTCTTAAAGTGTATTGTGTCATTTTTTTTTCATTAAATAAACCCTGTAATAGAGTAGAATTAAATGATGGACCAAAACATGGACCAAAACCATAAAAATAGCTGATTAAACTGATGCATATCCTGCACTCTTGTTCACCCTAAAACAATCTTCGGTTTGTCTCTTTTGGAGAACGTATGCACAGTATAGCCCTAGGATAGAACAGATGATAGACCAGATCACGATCCTGCACGTTAGAGCCCTTGGGGAAGCTAGGAACCCTTAACGCTAATGTCTGATGTAATGTACATGAAGACACATTTGATATGGAGCTACTACATACACTCGTGGTTAAAGCTAGAACCATTAAGAGTGTTTTGGTTTTCTCTTTGGGGGAATCCTTGATGTTTGTATGTAAGAGTAAAAAGGAGTTCCAGTTAAGGTTCCATTTATGAAGGTAAGGGCTCTTGACTATCCAAGGAACTCTTGAAGAACCCAAGAGTGTTGACTAGAAGTAGTTCATTTGTCTTTGCGAATAATGTCTAGTTCAAGAACTGACATTTGAAGATTCAAGAGAAGTCTCTTAAACTTTAAAAAACAAAACAAAAAATGGTTATTTCATATATAATTGAATGATGTTCATAATCATGAATCATCATTTTAAGCAGATTGTGCAAACATTTCGACTCGGAAACACATTGCTGTTTACGTTTCAGGTGAGAGCTACGTATGTGGATCAATAGAACCTTTTAAGAAGCTGGACTACACCAAGAACGTCAATCCCAACTGGTCGGTCAACGTGAAGACCGGCGTTTCTCCTCGGATGCCCACCTCACTGGCCAGTGCCAAAGCCAGCTCACTGGACGCCAAGGAAAGCAAAGACTTTATCCGACCCAAGCTGGTGACCATCATCAGAAGCGGCGTGAAGCCTCGCAAAGCCGTCCGCATTCTCCTCAACAAGAAGACGGCACACACTTTTGAGCAAGTTCTAAGCGACGTCACGGAAGCCATAAAGCTCGACACAGGAGCCGTCAAGAGGCTCTACACGGTGGATGGCAAACTGGTAGGTGCTCATATGGAGTTCGATCACATCTGCTGAAATTGTGTTGTTTTTAAAATCAGAAAAGCAGGAGCAGTATTAATTCCAGTGCCAGTGTTTAGCAGTTTGACGTAACCACAGTATTTAACGCTACAATTTACGTTCTGATTGGAGCATCTTCTGAGACGTTGCTTATCTCGAAGACAGATTTTTAAAATTATGAATGAATAAAGTATCGAATTAACTTCACTTGAGTCAGTCAGTAGACTATGAGTTTCAGTTTTATTAGAGAACGCTTTAACAAAAAAGTGACAATATTTTGACAAATGAAAATAAAATTTAAAATTAAATAAAAAATGTGATGTTAGATTATAAAATGTGCACACTAAGTTTTCATGAGCTTCATTTAGTGTCTCATGGCACTAATCATTGAATAATTAATGCAGCAATACTGTATATTGGCAGTATACTAGACTCCTATTAGATTAGTCTAGTTCACCATCTTCTCATTCATACATCACATTAATCTTTTGGGATCATACACACTTGCAACACCACCAACAAAAATGACTGAAGTGTAGACCGAGGGATTTCCTGTTATTACATAAGTGCATGTAGCTGCATTAATCAAATATTATTGATTAAAAAAAAAAAAAAAACACACTGATTTGATTTTCCTTCCATAAGCCTGTGCATAGGTAGGAAAAAAAACCTGCTGGTTCTCAGATTCTCCAGTTTAGCAGTCTAGTCTTGCTCAAAAGAACTCCAGAGGAAGTCCTCTTACCTTCATCCTCCTACAGTGCATTTTAGATCCGTGGCCTGGTTTCTCGGAGGTGAATCTGTTCGTGCGTCATTAGCAGTCCAAACAGGTCACGATGTTCCCCTCCCACACGGCCGTACAGGACTCAGCCGGTGTCCTCGGTTCCTCCTGTTCTCCTCAAAGTGTCCTGCTTTTCTCTGGCCATGTGGGAGATCTTCCACACAGCCCTATTTAGCAGCAGAGGTTTATTTCTCTGTGTGAAGTGCACAAGAATACATTTCTGAAGAACTTTATGGCCATTAGAGTGTTTTGGGAGAAGATTTAACAAACAGATGTAGGCTATGTTAAGAACTGTTTTATTTTATGACAATCCTCTTAACTCACATTGGATGTGAGTAATGAATGTTGAGATGTTGAGAGAAGAGAAGGAGATGAAACGAGGAGAGGAGGTCAGCCAGAGGATGGCAGCCATGTTGCCAACTCGGACTGGCAGCCTGACCTTTTCTCCACAGGAGCAGGAGCTTCCATCACCACAGGCTCTGTAGCTCATCACACACACACACCCTCTCATCTCCTCTTTTCAACACACCCCACAGAGCTCTCACCTCCTCATATTTATTTAGACTAATAGAGTTTCGCTCAGCAGATAGGACTAATATTTAAACAATATTGCTTTTCTATATTTCAAGTTTCGTGATTTTAGGATTTCTGCACAATTTAAGAGGATTTATGTTTGAGGAGTGAAGAGAGAATGAAAGAGAGTGATGATCTTGTAAGATTTGACACCTAAAAGAATCCGTATTAGGGCTGTTTGCGGGGGTCGTTATGACCCTGAAATTATTTTCCAAAAACAGTGTTTTATTCGTCTACTGAAATTTGCACAATGATGACAAATTTAATTTATTATAGAATGACATCATACTTTTTCAGCTATTTAGAGGTACATTTAATGGTATTGAATGTCCATGAAACAAGTTAGTGCCTGTTATTATGTAATTTATAGCAGCTGTAAACTCTTATTCCTCCACCAGCTTCTCTTTCCTCTCTTTAAGTGTGCATTGGTGGCTCAACAGTTAAGGCTCTTGGTTACTGATCAGAGAGTCAGAGATTCAAACCTCAGCACCAAGCTGCCACTGTTGGGCCCTTAACCCTCTGTGCTCCAGGGACACTATCATGGCTAACCTGCGCTCTGACCCAAGCTTCCTAACAAGCTGGGATATGCAAAGAAAGAATTTCAAATAGCTGTAATGTTTGTGACAAAGTCTTGGCATAAGTTACTATAGAAACAATAACATAGTAGAATGAGCGCATTAATATAATAATATAATATAGTATAGTATAGTAAACCTGTGATTTGCCTTGCAGAGGTAACTACTGTTGGAATTGCTGTTATAGAAAATGAATCAACAAACCAGATCAGATTCAAGAATTTACCAGTGCTGTTAAATGAAATGTTTATAAGGTAAATACTCCACACTTTCACACTGATTGAAATTTCAGAATATATTAATCTGCGAAATATGCAAATGGGAACCTTATTATGTCCTCCTGCCACCCCATGTAACTTGCTCGTTAACATATATAAGCTAAGATAGCTACATTTTCATTGTCAAATTCTGAGTGATTTTATTTAATTTAGCAGCAAAACCCATTAAAATGTAACATAACTATGTGTAAGTTATTACTAACATTAGCTAAGTTAGCCAACTAGCCAGCTTAACACACGTTCTATAGTGTCTGATTACATCCTCATTCTCCAGTAATTGGTATATTGTACATGTTGGCTTGAACCTATTAGTGGAGATTACACAGTTCATATTCATATTCTTGTTACAGAATCAGTGTTTTAAAAGCACTAATGTGAATTCAGTGCCATGTATACAAATTTGACCCAAATAGTGGTCTCTAAAATGAAAATTAGCCGTGCACATTTTTATTTCGGGGCTGTTTTAAGCTAAATCAAAACAGTAACGAAAACCTTTTTACGTTAGCTAAAGCCAGGTTTAAACCGAGATTATTAAGTTTCAGCCAATAAAATCTTGTCTTAATTCTAACAGACGGTGACTTAATGTGTTCTCCATGCTAAATCATATGATGAACATCCTCTAACGATAAACCAGCGAATAAAGAAAGTTACTACGTTGTGACGTACGTAATCAATTATGTAATCAATCAGCATAATCCTGGTTTGTGCAGAAAAACGGACTCACATAAGCACAAACACTGTAAATCAGTTTTAGCTAACAGGAACATTTTTCTGTCCATTAGCATGTTTTGCCATTGCTACTACTGTATTTGTAGCTGTGCCGCAAGTTTCACGTAATCCTTTGCCGTCTTCCTATTGGTGGATTTTAGATGAGTGTTGTAGCAGCACTTACACACTGAGATTGTAATAAAAACCACTTCTGATACAGTCAGAACTTTATCTTTGGTTGTAATGGCAGTAAATTGGACGTCGGTAAATTGTGCGTCACGTTGTGTGTTCTAAAAGCACTGATTTCAAGCCATGCCTAAATAACATTTTTACAATGTGGGATTTTTTTTGTCTGCAACAGCAAAATCGGGCTGAAAGATTTTAAAAACATTAAAATTAGTGACAGATTTAAGAACGTTTGTGTTCTATAATGTTCAATCTGTTTCAGTGTTCGAGGTCCATTCTTGCTAAAATTCTGTTCCACATTAATTTCAAATAATTAATTATTTAAAAAATAATGATGTGGGAGTTTTGTATGCCATGTAAATATCGTAAATTGTACAGATACAGTGAAATTCAGTTTATAATTATTTACATTTTTTAAGAATTTTTTTTTGGTGTTCTGAGAACATTTTTACTAAAATACTAAAATATAAATATAAATATTTTTTAGCTATAAATCAATAACACAGCTAACATTCGGAAAACATTTCCATTGAAGTTCCTTTGAGCTCCCTAACATTATAAAACTTTTTTTTTTTATTAAGAACATGGCAGGAACTTCGTGTAATTTACACTGTGACCTTCCTCGAACCTGCCATGTACATCCCTGAATATTTTGATGATGTTCTCTGCTAGCTGGGATTGTGATTGTAATTAGCAGCAATGCTAATCATTGAGACATACCAATGGTGTGGGTTCAGAGACAGAATTGTAGTAAGACAACGTAGAAAGAGAAAAATGATCCTAATATGTAAAAACCCGCCCTTTTTAACCTTCACTCGCACATGAATAGCTCCTATATAGCTCCTTTTTCTGAACCCGTCTGTCAGTTTCTATGACAATGAGGTTACTGGAGGTGGTTGCTAGGAAACAGGCTGTACTGCAGAGGGGGTGCACTGAGTGATGCGATCACATGACTGCTGCTTAAAGGTGTAAAGCCACTTCTCTGTATCACGCTGTGGATGATTAGCGCATGCTCAGTGCACGGTCATCATGCAGCGTGAATACAATGTGCATTATTACCTCTGAATGCATTATTTGATTCAGATATACAGCTGTATAGATATACAGCTTCTCTAGGAACATGTAGGTAATAAATGCGAATGGGTGGATACGTGAGTCTTAAAATATTTTGTCGCGTAATTTTACACTGCAGACGCACGACACATCTGTGGTTCTCTTCTGGGATTCTGTGGTACTGAAGCCAAACTCTGCTGTCGTAGGACGTTTTCACTGACGTTGGTTAGCATTAAAATCATCACAATGACGTAAAAATGTTGGATTTATGATCACATATCCAAGCAGCAGAATTCTCCATGCTAGAGTATTAGATTTGAAAGAGGAAATTGACCTGTAAGATGTAAGATAAAATGGACAATGAAAAAAAAAAGTAATTTATAGCAGCAAGACATTTAGCGTGTTTCACAGTTTCAGTGTTCCTTTATTTTTAGCAAAGACATTTAAATGGTATATAAGATATTAATCAATTCTCAACCAACTCGTGTACAGGACTGTGCAAAAGTCTTAGGCACATGCAAAGAAATGCTGTAGAGCAGTAAACAGTCACAATATTTGGTGTGACGATTCTTTGCTTTTTAAAAAAAAAACAAATAGTAGTCTCAGGTACAATTAGTGCAGGTTTATAAGGAAATGAGCTGTAAGTGTTACTGAGCATCTTACAGAAGCAGCCGCAGTTCTTCTGGAGACTTCGACTGTCGACTCGCTTCTTATTTCTGCAGCGAAACCCAGCAGACTTCATTCTGTTTTTTTTTATTTGAAAAGTGTCTTATGTCATCTGCTGCTTTCTTTACTGACATAAACATTTTTCTGTGACATTTAATTTTGTGCTGGAAAACTAATGTTTGGAATCTAAAATGATTTTGTACTGAATCAATAATGTAGAAAATGTCAGAAAATAAACATCTATAACAAAGTTTGTACTAAAAAAAAAAATAGGGTGCCTAAGACTTTAAGTAAAGACTCCTCAACCATTTGGAGGAGTTTCTTTATCCTTTTCTAAGGGCAGTCATTTAACTCAGTTTCTTTAGACTCCTTCTTCTTTCGGCTTTTCCCTTCAGGGGTCTCCACAGCGAATCATCACTCTCCACCTATCCCTATCTTCTGCA
>CM074958.1:19024040-19039569 GCA_037577455.1 Pangasius macronema
AATTGGACAGAAGAGCAGTGTTTGGAGAATATTTCTTCTTTCCGCCATTTTGTCCTCTGCTATAGAAACTCTTAAGCATCTTAAAAGTCCTCCTCTCTACTCTTAACAATTTTTACCTTAGGAGCTGTTTTTAGGGCTAAAATGTTTTGTGAATTATTTTTAACTTTAAGATTTAGTCTTAAATTTAAGGGGAAATTCTAAGAAAATGTCATAATTCTAAGAATTTTCTTAGAATTTCATTACTAGGAGAAACCTTTAGACTCAGGAAGCTTTGTGAATACGGGCCCAGATATTTTCTGTACTGACTTGGACTTGTGCTGGATTTATTCACATTTGTACTCGACATATCCTTCTTGGGTGCTGGTCTTACTAAACATGGGCTTGGACTTGACTGAGAGTTAGTAAAAAATAATGTTTGTGTTGTCACTTCTCAAATGCACACAGTTTGACAATAAATAACCCCTAGAAAACAGCCTAATCTTCGGCATAATGCACAAATGAAGCCAAAATATCTGCAGTAAAGGCTTGGCTTTGAAAAGTCTTCACTCTATCTTGCTTTTATTTGGACTCGACCTTGCCCAAGGCTTTAGACCCGGCTAGTTCTGCTCTTGTATATAATACCATTATCGAGTTCAAGACAAAGCGCGGTTGCAGTAACACCGCGCGTACCTTCTCAGGCAAATCCGCAGCTACCTGCAGGGGCTTTTATAATGCAGCTGATCAGCGTTAATATGCAGCACCTGGCGAAATGGCGGCACGCTGCTCTGTTTAGCGAGTAGTGAGCTTTAGGGCTGGGTGTAATAAATATTAAAGATTTATTTCTTTCAAGTTGGGCCAAATGACAGGGTTTTTTTGTGTGTGTTATTTTCCCGCCAAGCTGCGGAGGCCGGAGTTAGCTCAGTGGCTAACACTTGGGTTTGGTGTATATTACCGTCCTGGTTCGCGCCCGAGTCGTTTAGCGAGGTGTCTGTCATAGAAGCACTACATAGTATCTCATATACACTACGACCCTTGTACCTGTAACCACCAGAGTTAGCTTAGTAGCTAGCGCTCTGGTGAGCAAAATCTTCCGCTTTCACTCTGCACTATAAAGTGTCCTTTCGAACAAGCGGTCTGTACATGACGCTAATACACATCCTAGTGTCAAGACCCATAACAGTCATCATCCCAACAAGCCATTAGCATGCAAGCTCCATTAGCATGCAAGCTAGGTCACATCCTCAGAAGTGTTATTAGTGTTTAAGTGCTCAGCTCTGTGCTTTTATTGAATTGTGACTCACTTATAAGTCACTTTATATGAAAGTGTCTGCCAAATGAATAAATATATATGTTTTTTAATTATGCATCATCATCTGCTGCTGCAATATATTACATTTAATTTGGATTCTGAAAATGGTAAAGGGATGGAGCTAAAACGTAAGGTACACTTTTTGAGTTTTCCTCAAGTACCTGTCCCTGACTGGGTTCAGGTGAATCATTACTGACACCTTGTGGATAAAACTCAAATGGCTTCTGCATTATTTTGCTCCATCATTTTTGACCAGCTCACTATCTGAGTTATGCTCTCCTGGACTTCCAGCTCTGGAGGGTTGTGGCTTCACTGATATTACATATAAGCACATTGTTCTTTTTATCCATTTATAGTTACAATTAAGATAATAAGACGAAAAAAACCCCGCAAAGCTGCAAGAAACTCCTGTCCTGAAGACTTTTCCATGTTGGCCGAGACACAGCATTGGCATTGGAGACTCCTTCCATAAATAAATGTTTACATGATCACACACACACACATACTTATACATTATAATATTATATATATCACATGCACATCTTTATATATTTATATTTATTTATTTTGTTCCTCTTATTATACATCTCCTTGTGAATAAGCTACAGAAGCAATCATATATAGTAATGAGTACATTAATATAAACCTGTGATTTGCCTGACCAATCAGAATCAAGCTCTTGGCAGCATGTTATGAATGAATTGAATTACATGCATTATATGTATATATAAAACCTGCTTTTATTTAAGTCTCATTATTTTGTAAATCGCATAGAATTGGTTCACTTTGGTTCATCATTGGTTTCTTCTGCTATTTAATGTTACTCTATCCACTAGATGGCACTACCTTAATATGGTCTCTCAGTGATCAAACCATAACTGCAGCTCACAGATTGTACCAGAACATATGCGAACTGTACTCAGTGCAGCAGAACTTTTCAGATTGGATCACTAAATGATCACTGGTTTTATATTAATGCCAGTTTTTGTGACACGTCACTGTGTGGAGTGACACATTTGGGTCCTGTGAAGGAAGTGTGTTTTGTTGCTTTATGTGCATTTCGTCTTTTGGGTGTACAACTTTGTCACCGTGTATAGTTGGGTCTGAAATGCACAGTTTTTGTGAAGTGTATTAGACAATCCAGCTCCAGTGTCCTATTTGCTTGGGTTTAATTCGTTCCTTGCTTATGGAGCTGTGCACAGGACAGTTTTTTTTCTCACTCCTGCAGTTAGTGTTTTTGTTCACATCTGTCTCCAGATGAACTTCGTTAGTTAGTTAGATTTCTCCAAATATAAGCAAATTGTCATTTCCACCATCATGACTCAGACCAGGAAAGCAGGAACTGAACATGATGAACTGAATGAATTAATGCTGTAATGCAGTGTGCAGCAGCGTGTGAGCTCTGAGTACGCTCCCACGTGAATAAATTTGGTCTTTCTTTCTCCCACATGCTTCATATCTAACCACTTTTTCTGATAAGTCCTGCAGGATCTCGGTCTGCATGCATACAGTACGTCTACTCTCTGGTTTGGTTTTCTTGATAGAATCCCTGTCAGGTTTGTGATACACCTTCACAGCTTCTTTGTCTCTGATAATAAGCTTCTTCCTTCCTGTTGAAGGGAAACGTTACGGGATGTTAATGTCTGAGTCTTGGACCTGCACGGCTGAATGTATATAATAGAAATGACCTGTCATAAGGTTTGCAATATTATAGTGCTGAATAATATTAGCTTCTACACAAACCACTGCTGTGAAGAATTGTTACAGGTCTTTGTCAATGCTCCAGCCTTGGCCTTTTACTGAAATGTGTTAAGAAATCAAAGAGCTGGTCTGGATTTCCAGCCTGCTGTATTGTTGCTTTATATTTTGTTATTATACACTCCACAGCCTTTATTTCTCACTCCAGCTCAGCCCTAATAAACATGCGTAAAGTAATCTGACCTTTTGCTGATTCATTCTGAAAAAGGTCAGCGATGACGCCATGGCTGCCTCTTTAGCACAGAACACTGGATTGTGTTGCTCTCTGTATATTCGCACCCTTTCATTATCCAGAATCTCTCCATTTACCATTCCAGCTCACAGACTCCACTCTGACGGTGTTATTGTCACCGACATGTTTTTGCTGGTGTTTGTAAGCAAAGAACAGAAGTGTATCACATCAACAGTATGACATGAGTGTGAATCTAACAATCTGTGCTTAAGCGTCAGATGCAGGATGTGAACTACGAGAGAAAGAATGACAGGCATATCCTGTAGTAAGCAAATCGAAAAGAATTGTACAGTGAATCTTAGACTTAGACTTAGATAGACTTTATTGTCATTCAAATATACAGCAGATGTATACAGAACGAGATTACGATGCCTTGGCTCAGCATAGCAGGATAACAGGATATAAATACAAGTATGTGGAAGTGATAGCATGGATCTCACAGGTAAGTAGTTTTTTGCATAGTAGAATTAAGGCAGTACATTATGGCATTTATGGCTTAGTGGAAAAACAGTAAATGGATGGCAGTATTAAATACCTTATGACACAGTGCAGAATGGTAAAAGCTTATACTGCTAAACATGACATCACTAAATGTTATAATGCATGACAGATAAAATCATGAATATTTTGCTCCATCAGTTATACTAGAGCGCGGACAAATTCTTGATCTTGATCTGATTGATCCGATCGGACAGTGGTTCCGGCTACAAGTCAAATTACAGCTGTCCAATAGAGTATGTTATAGTATCCAACATGGAGGAGGAGGTGGATATGGGAGGAGCATTGTTAGCTTTCTGAATTAGCTGAATAGTGCTAGTACATGTTTGTATATTTGTGTATTAGGTGCAGTATTTGTATAGTAGGATTGTAATTGTGTTGTCTAAGATATGTTTGTGCTGAATGTATCAAACACTGAGAAAAATTCCTAATATGTCTAAATGTATATGGCGAATAAAATTATTCTGATTCTGATATTTTCGATTAGTTAGACTCTGTTAAATGTTTTTGGAGTTAGTACAAACAGATGATAATTGGTCAGCTTTACACGTTTTGGCTCATGTTAGAAAAGTTCTTTTATTCAAAATTTCATTTTAAGGTTCCTCAGAGGGAGCAGGGGTACTTCGTTATGGTGGCTACATGATGTACTTCAATGATACTTAGTAATAGGTCTTTGGGGAAAAAGTCAATTTAAGTCTCTCTCTCTCTCTCTCTCTCTCTCTCACTCTCTCTCTCTCTCTCTGGCATGTTTGTATGTTTGTAGCTGACGTGTCTGCAGGACTTCTTCGGTGAGGATGACATATTCATCGCATGTGGACCTGAAAAGTTCCGCTACCAGGATGACTTCCTGCTGGATGAGAGTGGTAAGACTCCCAATTTACCTCTGTTCATACCATCAACAACAGAAGGGTGATGATTTAAAGGGAAAAAACAAAATTAATTCTACAAGTCTCTGGAACTGTACTGGAGTGATGAACAGCGTTCTTCCCTCATTTGGTGTTTTGATGATGGTGGTGAAGAGCATAGTCTAACCCATCAGTCCAAAATTTGAAGGTGTTTAAATAGGCTGAGATCTGGTAAACATGAAGCCCATAGCATACGTTTACATCATTTTTTTTTGTACCAGAACAGCATGAATTTCTCCAAGCAAGTATGCAAAAAATGTCTCACTGTACGTCCCAGTGTCTGTGTGTATAGAGATGTAGAGACAAAAATGGACTTGACTTGCTTTGACTTTGCTCTCTCTCTCTCTCTCTCTCTCTCTCTCTCTCTCTCTCAGAATGCAGGATGACGAAATCTCAGTCTTACGGTCGGATCTCGTCGCTGCAGGGTCGCTGCTCTCCTCGCAGTGGAGGTGCCTCATACAGGAGCAAGTCTCCTGTCTCCAACAGCTCAGGTAGGAAACACCAGATTGCCAAGTTGCCAAGGCTTCGATATGAAAGCAGCCTGTTAAACCAAAAATCAGCACGCTACTAAAACTCGATCCATCACTCCCAACTCATTCTCAAATGCATTATGTATAATACAGTCTAATATATTTTTAGGAAAGCAGAATTAAAATAGCACAGAACTAATATAGCACATTGGATTTCCACCATCAACAAAACGTCAGCGAGTTGTTGGCGAAAGTTTCAGCCTTGAGCTTTTAGTGTTCTTTCCTCACATAACACAAATATATTATTCATGTCTGGATAGTGTCTTTATCTTCTCTTGTTATTGTTAACAACAAGGTGACTGTGTGTAGTAAGCAGTAAAGTTATGGGACGGCATTGCACATTGAACTATTTTGTTCGGTTTTGTCAATGTTTCTACGTAGAGTGTGGTCCAAAAATTGAAAATCTGGGATTTTAATTTGAAATATTTAAAACAAAGAAAATAAAATGTTCAATATCTTGATTATTTAATATTCAAGATTCTGCACTGTTTCTAGGTCTCTATTTAAATGTAAGCAAACGTGTGATATTGGCCAACCACGTTAACTGCTTTGTACAGAAGGTCAGATTTTCCTCACGTCTAATCTCTTCTGTTGAAGCACGTGTTCAGACGACACGCCGATGAATATGATCTAAAATGGATCATAAGCTTTTGCACAAACTTGTGGAGTCTGTGCCAGCTCGAGTGCACACTGTCATTAAAGCTAAAACGGGACGTACCAAATACAAAAATTCTGAAATTCAAGTTGTCAATAACGTACTGTAAATTGTAATGAAAAATGAGAAATTGTTGTGCGTTCTTTTCTAATTTAATAGAAGCATTTTCACTAGTGTTCTCAAACTTTTGGACCCCACTGTACCTGTGTGTTAATGATGAAGGAAAGATATAGGCGAATTAGTAAAAAGGCTCGGCTGATGTGCGTAGTGCAGCAGGCAGTCGGTTTCAGAAAGAGTAGTGGGGAAACAGCTTTCAGTAATAAAAAAAGAGAGATGAAAATACATAGTTCAAATGTTAAAATACATTACACAGAGAGAGAGAGGGACATTTAGTATTTTTATATTGCTACCAAAGAGGTATTTTCAGGAACAAAGAGTGACTTTAGGGCCTTTCGCACCGGTTTAGTTCCAGAGCTAAATGTACAGTACTAAAAGTACTGGGCGATTTTGCACAAACAATTTCCCAGCACCATTTAAAGGGTTGCATTCGCACCGACAGTGGGCACTACGAAGTGACGTAAGCCGGTCAACAGCGACGTCATTTGTGCGCGGCGTTCAACAACGTAAACAACCGGAGGCTGGAGGACGCTGTGATCGGAGCTGTGCTGCACTTCAGTGTCCATCCATCTATCGCTGTTCTCCATACTTGTGAAATAAGTTAACACTACAGTATGTTTACACGGCGTTTTAAATCATGGCGGGTGAAGGTGTTTTCGTACGTGTTTGGCCAATCAACGTCTACTTACGTCACGGATAGTACCAGTTGTGCTGGTTAGACCCTGCTCCGGAGGAGGAGCTAATTTGGTTCGCAAAAAAGGCAAAAGTTCCTGAGGTGCGAAAACGCCAAAAAGTGGGTAGTTCCACATTTAGTTCGGGTACTATGAAAAGGTTCCCGTAGTGCGAAAGGCCCTAGTAGCTCTGGAGTTAGTTGTTGATGGTTCTTATTGGCTGGTGGCTAGTGATGGTGGTTGTTGGTTGTTGGCTGGGGGTTGTTTGTGGTGTTGGTGGTTGTTGACTGAGGGTTCGTGGTGGTGGTTGGTGGTTGGCTATTAGTCATTTGTGGTAGTTGTTGTACAGATTTTAAATTTACTGTATTTTCTTAGTTTTATTTGATTAAACTGTATTTTTTGTGGCTTTTTTTGAGTCTTTGCGTATGTGATTATGTATGCATACTGCACAATCTTTGCCAGAAGATAATGAATTCTAATTAATTTTTAAAAACTCCTGGGAGACAACTTGGGCCAGTTTTAATTAGCTGCTGTGCTTTTGCAGAACTTGCGGTCCTGCGGTCTGTCTCCAAGTCGCTAGACAAGCACGGTCATTTGGCAGTTTTGCAGGTTTAAAGTGTTATAACCCCTGTCATGACCGCTGCCTAAATCAGATGTATTGCTCATGACAGAATATGTGGCAGGCAACTTCTCTAAACACATCGTTTGATATTAAAATATTTGTTCCTGTTAATATTAGCTTTATTTTGTAACATTCAGCTATAGCCCATGACTTAATCTTTTTATCAGATTATACAGTAGATAGCCATTCTGAACACATTCACTGCACAACAGGGTGATATTAAAAATATATTTGATCTCGTGGTTATTATTCCATTGTGTCCTAGAAAAAATTGAGTCATCATGTCTGTTGCCGTTTCCAGAAAACATCCGGCGATAGTTAATCTCGCTTTGTGCTGCAACCGAAAGAGCACACACACACACACACACACACACACACACACACACAAAACACAGAACTAATTTCTTTGCTTTGGTGCTTGTAGTTCCAGCAGGACTTCCAGGTTATGAGTCTGTCGTTCAAAAAGCTGCACCTCATCACTCATGCCGATTCCCTAATGACAAGCTTGGAGAACAAACACACCACAGCGAGCCTCGTTCTCAGAAATGTCCAGCCGAGTTCTGTGAAGAGGTGTTGTGCCTGCCGATGAGGCAATGTGGTGATCTGATTTGGGCCATTATCGGTGTAGAGCAAAGTGTGTGTGTGTCTGTCTGTGTGTGTGTGTGTGTGTGGCTTCCTGGCTGAGTCAGAAAGTACAGAGAAGTGGCAAACACTGGACAAACAGATTAATGGTACCTAAGAAGAGTGATTCATAAGTTGTTTATGTACCAGTGCACTGATGCTGCATAGATAATACTGCAGTTATGCTTAATAAAAATTGATCTGATTACCCAAAACTCAACAAATTACAAAACACAACAGAGCCAAAAACACAAAAGTACAAAAACCACAACATCAGAATGAAGATAAACATGATCTTGGTGGCTTAGACCGTGACATGCTTATGGTGCCAGACGTGCTGGTTTGAGTATTTCAGAACATGCTGATCATCTGGAATTCTCATCTACAAGTCTCTACGGTTAACACAAAATGGTGTGGAAAAACAAAAATCATCCAGTGAGCAGCGGTTTTGTGGGCAGAAATATCTTGATGAAAGAGCTCAGAGGAGAATGGCCAGACTGGTTCCAACTGACAGGAAGGCTATGATAATTCAAATAACCACTCTATACAACCATGGTGAGCAGAAAAGCATCTCAGAACACACAACCCCTTGAACCTTGAGGAAACCACAGGACAGCCTTTCTTTTTTGTGCATAATGTGACATGTTGCACTTCAGCTCGGCATTGCTGAACCTACCTGTGATTGTGTTTAGCAGAATGCATGGGAGTATCACATTGTTAAAACGTGAGAGCTCTGGGAATCTGTAAAGTAGACTTCTGTAGTCTCATGTTCCTTGGCTGTTAGAGGACCATGAAGAACCAGTCAGATGTAATGACTCATGCTGGATCTGGCTTTTTCATAGGTCTATATGTATACGTTAGCTCTAAACCGGCCATCATTTAATAAACAGCACAGAAAGCCAGTCCAAACCTTTTGGATATGAGTCATCATATCCATCAATAACTGATTCCAGGTCAAGCAAACACGCAGGAATTATGGCTTAGCCTCTCTCTCTTTCTTTCTCTCTCTCTCTCTGTCTCACTCTCGCTTTCTACTTCAGTCTGTGTCTCTGGAGTGGAGCCCTTGTAGTCCTTGTGGCTGCCACTGGTGTTGCGTGGGTGTTCTGAGTGCACCACATTTGCACAAGCAGACTCTTTGTACAGCTCCGTGCTCAGAGGGTTGATGCAGTTTGGAAAGTGGATTGCATTCTGATCAGTCTGATGAACCAGCTTCTTCTACCGCAGTGTGCTGCCCTCATGAGAATAAGACTAGCTTGCAAAGACTAAAGCCCTGATTTGCTAAAGTTTCAGATGTGTACCTCTTACTTTTCACATCACTCAGTTCTTCTTTGTACATCAAGTGCTCATTAAATGTGCTCACATACAAAGTAGTACTCATTATTTGGGTGGTTCAGGGTCTCAGGTGTCTCTAGACTGTTTATTTAGTGTTAATGTAATAGAAGAACCTTCCACCACTTCAGAGTAGCTTCTTATCTCACTGCCTGGCAAAATTGATCCTGAAAATGTCACAAATGACTCTCATTTTGGAAGTACTAAGGAATTCATGAAGAGCAAGTTAGCGAAGAAGAATGGACCAGAGATTTTGGGAGCATACTTTGATTTGGTGGAACAAAGATACTTTTGGCTGAACATCATCTCTCAGCCTGAAGCGGACATCTGAAGTTTGCTTTATTGTACGTTTATTAAAAAAAAAAAAAAAGGTGGTTAAGAAGATTATAGCTACAAGTTTCATATTGTGCATACTGGTCAACTAAATATCACATTTCTTCTTCTTCTTCTTCTTCTTCTTCTTCTTCTTCTTCTTCTTCTTCTTCTTCTTTCGGCTTTTCCCTTCANAGAACCTCAACATCTTCAGCTCTGCTACCTCTAGCTCTGACTCCTGTCTCTTCCTCAGTGACACTGTCTCTAAATATCACATTTGTTTTACATATTTAAGTTTATATCTGCAAAATGTTACTTGTTTAAAAAAAATCTAATACAAATTGCATTTTTTTTAGTTAGTACTGCCCTGAATAAGCTATTTCACATAACAGTTGTTTACATATAGTCCACAAGACACAAAAATAACTGAATTTATACAAATGAACCAGTTTAAAAGTGTACATACACTTGATTCTTAATACTGTGTGCTGTTAACTGGAGGATCAACGACTGTTTTTATGTTTTATGATAGTTGTTCACGTGTCCCTTGTTTGTCCTGAGCAGTTAAACAGCCCACTGTTCTTCAGAAAAATCCTCCAGGTCCTGCACATTCATTTACATTTACGTTTATGGCATTTGGCAGACGCCCTTATCCAGAGCGACTTCCAATGGTGCTTTGAAGTCTATCAAAAATACATTCTGATATTGGCTCACTAGGTCACAAACTAGGAATACCATCAGTCNAGGTAAGTCTTTAGACGTCGTTTGAAGACTGCCAGTGACTCAGCTGTTCGGACATCTAGGGGAAGTTCATTCCACCATGCAGAGTCTCCATCCATGTCTTCCTTGTACCCTGAGAGATGGTGGGACCAATGGAGCAGTGCTAGAGGACCGGAGGGAGCATGGTGCCATATGAGGTGGTGTGGCAGATGCTTTTTCAGCATCTTCTATATATTTGACCCCTTTCCAGCAGTGACTATATGGTTTTGAGATCCATCTTTTCACACTTAGAACAGCTGAGGGACTCAGTTGAGGTGCAAACATTGACTGATGCTCAAGAAGGCATAATGTATGTAATGTAGCGTGTGGATTGAGTGAGTGTGGGTTTGGATATGCAGTAGTCAAACTGTGCTTGTTTAGAAGTTAGCATAACTGCTTGTTCTTCACACACACACACATTACAATCCCACTTTATTCTGGAGAAGTACACTCATAGCGTGTTTTCTAGCCTTAAAATAACTCGATGTTACGCTCTGCTTCTGTGTTCCACTGAAAGATGCTGAAATAGAACAGCATGATGATGATGATGATGATGATTCAATGTGGGCAGACACACAATCTCAATTATTTCAGCTCACCTCTGGTGTATATATGATTCAATTTGATTTGTTTTGCTCCCTAGTTTATACCTACGTAGAATTATTGAAGTCGTCTCCACCCCCCATCCTCCACCCTCCCCCCACCTTCCCCCAGTCAGGGCTGACTCATAGATCTGCTGTGCCTTCAGATGTAGTTTTAATTTGCGACTCTTAAACTTTCTTAAATCCAATTCAGGATTTCTCATCACCTACAATTCAATTACATTCGCACTGTAATAAAAAAAAGATTACATCTGCCAAATTTATGCTGCAGTAGTTAGAGATCATGTTTAACATTCATTCTTTATTTGGCAGCTCCTCCTCCTGCTGACATCAGGCACACGCAGGAGGAGGATTGTGTGATCATTCAGCAGCTCGACTCATTCACAGAAATCTCACACAAACACACACACACACACATATACACACACACACACACAGGCAACATGAGCTCAGCAGCTATAACACTGTGCTCCAGCAGCTCGCTACACTGTGGAATGGGTAAGATTATATCAATCTTCTTTCCCAAGAGGGAACATTATTGGTTCAGAAATCAGCTGGTGGGTGGACTTGTTTTCTTTCTTTTCCTTTTTTTTTACTTAAATGTCTTAAAGCAGATTTTCTTGTTATAAAGGCTGACATCTTTGTGCTATAATTATAACCTGACTTTATTAACATGCAGCTTATTTTTTATATAATCTATAAGATGAATATGTACAAACTTTGGTTCTTGATCCAAGCTACTGTGCATGTAGTTTGCGCTTTCGGTGTTGTTGGTTCTAGTTAGTTCTTCAGTTCCTTGATGTTTGCTATCTACCACTATTTAAGGGCTATTGAAGCTGCACAAAGGGGTTTTGGGATCATTTCTGAGGTGATTTTGTCATAAATATCATTTCCAGTTTTCACTCCTGAGTGTCATATTAATTCATTTGAATGCTTCATTTGGTTTATTATTTCCATCAAATGTTCTTACTTGTCATAACATGTATTAAAATCTACATGTTAAGAAAATGTTGTGTGAGAGGACTATGTCACCAAAATGTAATAAGGAAGGAATAAAACACTTGGCGGTGTGTCGTTATAGGAAAATAATCAGTGACTTGGTGATGTGAGGAAGCGGCGTTACAGCTACAGCTACCACCCCGAAGTTATTATTCTCAATGGATGTTGTGAAGTGTATTATTCCCTTACAACACAGCAGTCTTGCCAGTTTATTAATTAAGGAACACCAAAACACAATTTTTATCCGTTTATAGCTACTTTAAATGTTGCAGCTGCAAAACAGGTTAGTCCTTGTTAACACTCATGTTGTATAGCGGTTGTATACCATCGTTTCCTCAGGAGCCTTTGTTTTTTCTCTCTCTCTCAGTAAATAAGAAAATATAGTGACTCATCATGCTACCAAGAAACTGTGAAAGCCTCCGTCCTGAATCGGAAAACTTAGTTCCAGTTTTACCTCTGAATGTTTCAAAACTCTGGACACTGGAGACTCCTTCCAAAAAAATGTCCTCCCAGAAAATTTCAATAACAATATCAACAATTTACAGTGACACCTTTTTAAAATGTTAGCTCTTTACAGCCAGCACTTCTGGCAGAGCCGCTGTTATAGAATAACTAACACCTTATGAATCAGAGTTGCTGGATTCTTGAATCTGTGTTATAAGAGAATTGAAATACTGTTATGTCATGACCTGAATTAATGTCTCTTCTATCCTCAGCTAATGGAACAGCAGGCAGTCAGCTGTCTACGCCTCGCTCAGGCAAGTCCCCGAGTCCGTCTCCCACCAGCCCAGCCAGCCTCAGGAGACGGCGGGTAAGATCTCCTCATCTGCGCTTCATAGTTGGAATTAGCATGTTGAGGAAAAAAGAGGTCAAAACTTTAAAATAAATAAATAAATAAAAATGTGACTGTGCTAGTGGTGAAGCACTGATCAGTTTAATCTAATTTAATCTAATCCAATCTAATATTGTTAGACTCTACCCATATTTTGCTTGAGCAGCTTTCAAAGCTGAAGCAGTGGTAGAATTTAGCGACCTTGACGGCTTCCTTCGCATGGCATCCCCCAGAAATCGATCTCAGACCTACAATATTAAGAGACTATTTAGCTTTATTTTGTATGAAGCATGATATGGACTTGAATATTAGATCTTATGCCATTCTATGCTAACGGTTATAATATAGTCAGAAGCCAAGTCAGCTGTAATTGTAGATATGACCTAGATTATGTGGTGATGTAAACCAGGTTAGTTGTATACTTTGCTGGTTATACTGGAAACATTATAGTTCAAATTCGAACAGAATAAAGTTTCACCAAAAAACAAAACGAGCAACCGGGATAGAGGGGTAATTATATAATAAGTAGTAAGGGAAATTAATAGCTACCACTTAAGCTTGCAGTTTGAACAAAACTAATTATACAATTTTCATAGCTGTGTGTTCCTGTGAGTAAGTAAATGTTTGCATAAGCCAAACCAAGCTAAAGTTCTCCACCCGCTGATTTTTTCATACACATGCATACGTCGATAACCTGTATAACGCAAAGCGAGTTCCCGACCCATAGGTACTTGTTTATAGTTTACGGCTATACGCAGACACTCTCATACTCTGTTTATACGGTGGCATTACTTGAATCATAATTGAATGGTTTGTCTTAATTTATGGGTTTGATTCTCTTTATTTTTCATATTGTTTAATTAACATTAATTAAACATGGCTTAGTTGATCATATACACGCATTTAAAGTGTAAATGGTCTAAATTGTTCAATTCATTTTTGCCCAAAGTATTATTTTAGAGAGTGAATGTGTCAACAGAACAACAGAGATAAAAAGGACGCATCTAAGCTGTGCTATTTTATGGCTTTAACATCTTTTTCATTTCCTACTAAAGAAAAACATGGACAATTTACAGAACCTCAGTGGTCGCTTCTAATTCCTGCTCCGGAGAACATGCATATCCGATGGTTGTGTTCGTTTTCCTTTTACTAATGCCACTAATGTTCATGATACAGTTGGAGAACAGTTTAATACACATACATAACATGTATTAAATAGTCTTTTGGAATAAAAGCGAGTGTGTCGGTTCGAGCAGCATCAGAACGCGTCCATACATTGGCATGGTGTGAGTGCAGAAGCAGTGCTGAACTTCACCATACCTGCTTCCCAGCTGTTATTCTTAGCACGTTTAGGACAGAGCGTTTCTATGGAAACTGCTGTTTTTATTCCTACAGCGTCTCTGTCCTGTGTCACATGTACAGCAACGGGAAGGGTGAGGGAACACCACGGTGTTAGAGTACTTTATGTTTCAGGTGTTCTGTTATTTTTACTGTTGCCACCATGGGAACTTGCCTTCTGTGCACAGACCTGCTACTGATTTGATCTGTCAGATGAACAAAAGAAAAGTGGCGAAATTTGTATTAGTGGCATTTTGGGGGTTGTGTTCATAAGGCTGCCGGACACCTACATTTAACATTTTACCAACTAACCTAAACATAAATAATTTATAATTCATAATGGCTTATTCCAACTGGTGTCAGCTGTACATTATGAAAGGTACAGTGAAAATTGCTGGCTGGCTGGCACATTGGGAATGGGCGACAACAAATTTGGGGGAAACTAGAGTAAAAAAAGTAGTATTAATAATTAAAATACTATTATTTAAAGTATTATGAGTATTATAATTATCAAGAAAGATTTTTAACAGATCCCAGACCAAGCAAAAATAATTACAGAAATCTACAGCTGCATACTGTTTAAAATACTGCCAATCATCTGTTTTTATTTCACTCCATTACTCTTTTCAAATGTTTTAATGTGTACACACATACACACACTGTGTTTGGCAGAGCTCCCAGCACAGCGGCTCGTCTCTCTCTCTGGCCTCTACTAAAGTGTGCAGTTCCATGGATGAAGGTGACGGTCCTGCTAGTGAAGGTAATAACGCAGAACTGTCTTCCATAACCAAGCCTGTGAGTCGCCTGTTTGGGCGTGCCTGTGTTTTGTGTGAAGCGTTTGCCCAGCAGGGGGCTCGCGCTGCTCACCAGCAGATAAACACAGTCATGATACTCTACACACAGAAACCCAACAGGGTCATGATGAATCTTATAACATGCAGTGTTAAAATAATTCATTTGTTTATACGGAGTGATAATGTCCAATAAGTCAATTTCCATTCTGCTAATAGTGTAATGCTGTGGGTGGTCGTGGCCTAATGGTTAGCGAGTTGGGCTTGTAACCTGAAGGTTGTGGGTTTGAGTCTCAGGTCTGGCAGGGATTGTAGATGGGGGAGTGAATGACTAGTGCTCTCTTCCACCCTCAATACCACAACTGAGGTGAAAGCAAGGCACCAAAGGCTCCCCGGGCACTGCAGCAAAAAAAAAAAAAAAAAAAAAAAAAGGGCCCACTGCTCCGTGTGTGTCTCCACACTTGGATGGGTTAGATGAAGCACACAAATTCTGAGCATGGGTCACCATACTTGGCCACACTTCACTTCACTTTCACACCTTTGTATCTTCTTCTTCTTCTTCTTCTTCTTCTTTCGGCTTTTCCCTTCAGGGGTCTCAGTTCAGTTCAGTTCAGTTTTATTTGTATAGCGCTTTTAACAATGGACATTGTCGCAAAGCAGCTTTACAGAA
>CM074958.1:19039669-19052189 GCA_037577455.1 Pangasius macronema
GGGATAGGTGGAGAGTGATGATTCGCTGTGGAGACCCCTGAAGGGAAAAGCCGAAAGAAGAAGAAGAAGAAGAAGCTCACTAACATTAGCCGTTGAAAAATCAACATCCTCGCATTTATAATTTGTGCCCAAAAGCCCTAAATGTGGAAAAAAAAACCAACTAAATTGTGTATTGTGACGAGATACATCAAACTTTTGCAATAATTCAACATTCTAGACCATATTTGGAGAATTATCACATATGTAAGGAAGAGTTTGGTATTATGATACCCAATTGCTTCTGATTCATACATTTGAATGCAAAAATTTGCACACCCTTAGTACAACATAAAGTGATACACTTTTTCATTTTCTCCTAAGAGTGTTCAAGATTTTGCACTGCAGTATACTCTCTAATGCTCCTACACAAGCTTGTCTATGATTGACAGTTGAAATGCGATGTGTTGCAGCTGAGGTGGTGGAGGAAGGCCCTCAGGTTCCTGCCTCTATAGCCGAGAGGTACAAGGTGGGAAGGATGCTTGGAGATGGCAACTTCGCAGTGGTGAGAGAGTGTGTGGAGAGGTCCACGGGTCGAGAGTACGCACTCAAAATCATCAACAAGGGCAAATGCAGAGGCAAGGTGAGATACGGAGACTGTCAGACATGTTCCTTTCTTATTTTACCATTATCAATGCCATCATATTCATTATTGACACTAATCCAGACTCAACAATTCAATAATAACTCTATTAATAAAGTCATAAATTAGTAAGAGAGATAACCTAGTGATCCGGAGCTATCAGGCCCAACATGCTTATGCTTATATACAGTATATACGGTATATCTGTAGGGTGTACAGATTGGGCCTTTGGTGTTCAAACAGTGAAATTGCATTAGATGCATAATTAACAGAAAGTTGATTTCCATGATGCAAAATTTTCACAATGCACATCGTCAAAACCCCTACTAGGCAGTTGAATGATTAATAATGGTCATGAATGCATGTTGTATGTGAACAGGAACATATGATTCAGAATGAGGTGTCCATTTTGAGGAGGGTGAAACACCCCAACATAGTCCTGCTGATCGAGGAGATGGACACCTACAGTGAACTCTACCTGGTCATGGAGCTGGTCAAGGTAACAGATTACTTTCATATTTGGAATTGTATTTCAAGAAGCTGAAATACAATGTACCTTTTAACAAGACAATATTGGGGAAAAAAATGAAAATGTATTAAAGTTTTTTAATAATGCTGTTGGGCTCCAGACCCAGCAATGTCCCCAGTTCTTCCTGCCATAAATGGATTAGAATAGTGGATTGATTATTTGAAGGTCATGTCGACGTCTGTCTTTTTTGGTTTGGTTTGTGTATACCTGCAGGGTGGAGACCTGTTTGATGCCATCACATCCACAAATAAGTACACTGAGCGGGACGCCAGTGGGATGCTGTACAACCTGGTCAGCGCCATCAAATACCTGCACAGCCTGAACGTAGTGCACAGAGACATCAAACCCGAGAACCTGCTGGTACACATCACACTTTTAGTAATGATTTAATCTCGGTAATCTAATTCACATGATTTACAGCCAGGACATGTTTGCTACAAACCTAATGTAGCTAAACATGTAAAGGGAAATCTCGCTCATCCAAAATATTTTCTGCGGATGTTATGACAGTTCCACCTTTAACTTCAGCTTTGTACAAATGTAAAATTAACTCATTAAAATTGCCAGACTTCTTGTTGTGTTCAGACTTTCTGTTAACTAACTGAAAAAAAAGCACACATGGTCAAGGTATTTTTGCTAATGTTTAAACCATGGCTAAGTTTAAAGCCATTTCTGTACTAATTTTCCCTTAATATAATATGGTAAGGTTTAGGATGATGAAGTGAATAACAAGAAGACACTGAAATGGGTTAAAGCATCGCTTGATAATGTCATTTGAAATAAGTGTATAAAGATTTGGGTGTTTTTGACTTCCATTACTTGTTAGCCTTGTAGCTTCGGTGCAAAACTAAAAATGTAAAAAAATCATACATGTTGATGGTCTACATTTACGCTGAGCAAAAAGTTACTGTTTCTGCTGTTACAGTGCTGTTACTGTCGTCATTCTTACTGATGCTGTAGGATTTGTAGTATTACTGTAGTGCGAAAACATTAGAACTTGCACTAAGACACACAGTGAGAGAGAGAGAGAGAGAGAGAGAGAGAGAGAGAGAATAGTATCAGGGAGGTTGCTAAATCTAGCCTTCCGAGTCAGCTCATCCATTCACCCACTCCACTGATAACAGCTAAAAACTACTGTCAGGCAAATAGTGAAGCAGTGTGCGTGTGTGTGTGTGTGTGTAAGGTCTATGAGCACCAGGATGGCAGCAAGTCTCTGAAGCTGGGGGATTTTGGCTTGGCCACGGTGGTAGATGGCCCTCTGTACACCGTGTGTGGCACCCCGACATACGTGGCTCCAGAAATCATTGCAGAGACAGGGTGAGTCACCGCTGTGCCCCGCCCTTCTCCATCAGCGTTACATAACACACAGTTCCTGTGCATTACCAATACTGTGCGCTTTAACCTGACTGATGTGGTTTCTCTCTGGTAGTTATGGCCTGAAGGTGGACATCTGGGCAGCTGGTGTTATTACCTACATCCTGCTCTGTGGCTTTCCTCCTTTCCGTGGGTATGTAGTGCAAGTCGTGAACGCAGAAGCAAAGAAATCCATTAAGGTGGACATTCTTATTAAACCCTAGATGCATTTAACAGTCTTAGAGGTCAATTTGTACACACACACACACACACACACACACACACACACGTATTTACAGAGCAGGACTAAAGATATAATGTAAATATGAACGTCTACTGTTGTGTTTAGCTCCCCCTGGTGGTGAAGTAACACAATGACGACTTTATTTCTTATCAGACTAAAATAAACTAAATGTATGATTATTAAACCTGTTTCTACAGGTTTCACCCAATTTCAAGCTTGAATCTAGAAATAGGTTTAATGATCATTGATGAGATTATATTATAACTTTTCCTTTATCTTCACTTGCTGTCATTTTTGCAGTGAACATATTTATGCATACAAATGAATATTTGAAATAATGAGTCTTCGTGGAGTTTGTAGAGGCAGCAGCAGTAAAGCTGGGACAGGGACAGATTAAAAATTAAGAGCAGAAGACAGAAGAAGGTCCCAAGTAAAATTATGCGAAATGAAAATGGATATTAATGCAGGTTTTTAAAAAAATATATACCAAATTTCAAACGAAAACTGGAAAAACTGTAAAGTTTTTATTAACATATAAGATTTGCTCCACTCAAATGGCAAGGGTGTGTGTGTGTGTGTGTGTGTGTGTGTGTGTGTGTGTGTGTGTGTAGGAGCACCGAAGATCAGGAGGCTCTCTTTGATCAGATTCTCACAGGACAGCTGGAGTTCCCTCTGCCGTACTGGGACAATGTGTCCGACTCTGCAAAGGTAGGCAAAACCCTGAGTGTGTACTGCTGTGTGTGCGTTTTAGTGACTTTGTGAAGCGAACCATCAACTGCAGGAACATTATTATTTATGAATGATTACAGTCTAAAACCTTGTGAATATTTACTGATAAACAGACTCTATTATCTAGATCACGATCAAACTTTGAGACGTTGGAGCAGAAATGAGTTTTGCACTCTTTCAGGACGTGACCAGGTCTCTATAAATTACTGTGTCTCTTCGCAGGAGCTCATCACGTGTATGCTGCAGGTGGAGGTCGAGCAGAGATACACGGCTCTGCAGGTTTTAGACCACCTGTGGGTCAACGTAAGCCATGTACTAGTTTATCCTTTAGGATCTTCTTCAGAACCTTCCTACCTAAACTCATCATTTACTTTTAGATTAAATAGATTAAGCGTGAAGTGACATGCTGCTTGGTGTGTTTGCCAGGACGATGGCTTGTCTGAGAACGAACATCAGCTATCTGTGGCTGGGAAAATAAAGAAGCACTTTATCACAGGGCCTAAGTCCAGCAGCACAGCGCCCGGCGTCTCCGTTATAACAGTAAGAAGTGCTTTTTTACTTACACTCCATCTCATGGTGCTGCTGCTGTTTCCTCTTTAAATGTTAAGCTACCAGAAAACGCATAACAAGGTCACGTTCACGTTAATTTAGTTTAAAGGACGGCTCCGTCGCTTTCAGGACAAAAAGCTCGATAACGTTTTAACACGACTGGGATGGAAAAATAATCCACGCAGGGGCTTTGTGATGCGGCCCAGTGTCAAGCGGTGCTACTTTTACCACCCAGTAGCTGCTTATTTTCCTATAACCGTTATATAACAATCATATGTTTTTGCTTATAAAAGAATGTCATACAGTTTTTATCCATTTGTAGTTACATGTAATGTAATGTATGGAACGTTGCAAAGCAGTTATGCAGCAGCTATAAACAGTCAGCCCCTCACTGGTGTTTCTTTTTTGCTCTTAAAGTTAAGACAAAACACAAACTGGAAAGAGAGAAGTCCTCCATACTGGAGACTCCTTCTTTCCAAAAATGATGATAATCCACTCATAATATCGGCTGTTGCTATGGTCCAAATCTAAGCAATCACCAGTAGATTTAGTTGAATCAGGCTTCAAACAAGTATTAGCACCCCCTAATGTTTTACATGGTATTTAGCAGTTGTTCAGAGCATCACTTTCAAGAACGCAGCGTCTCTGTATGATATTTAAAGCATTATTATCTGTGCTTTACTGTCATGATTTCCTCTGATGCCTCATGATATCAGCCAAATGATAAATGGAACAAGAATCAATATATCAGTTTGGCCCCATTTTAAAAGATATACGTAGCATAAGACACTCAGGTCATATCTGAATGTTGGATTACTTCCACACAGGAATTTTAGGAATGCTGCGCTTCATCACACATCCATGCTTTTTGTCTTATTCTAATACAAACACAATAACGATTAGATCTCTCTCTCTGAACTAATTCCTGTATCCGAGCAAAATCATCTTAGTGCTTTCAGGCCATTAAAGTAATAGTGATCCACTGGGGCACTACACCCTTGTGATTTTCTTCAACTCCAGAAGTATTGGCACCCTTCAGGATTTGAAATTGGGCAAAAATGTAAGATCTTGTTGGTCATTCCAGCAGAGGAAGACACCAAATATTAATTGGTGCCAAGAATTATGAAATGAATGTTGTGCAAAACAATGCAATAAAAACATATGCAGTATGGTTAAACTCACAGTAGCATGTTTTTTTTAAATTTCCGCTCAAGGCCGTGAAGGGTGTCAATAATTCTGCGCGGCCAGTTGAGCTGTGCTGAAGCATTTGCAGGATCAGGAAACGCGTGTGAGCGTGGCTGGCTCTTGACTCCATCGTGTGCTCTTTTTGGTCCATCATTTCATCCTACAGCTTCCTCCATTCTTTCTCTCTTCGTCACTGCTGCTGACCTCATTTCCTGTTCACCGCTAAGCCTCCTCTTGCTGCCGCTGTCGATGTGCTTCTGCTCGCACTGGTGTCGGCTGTCAGCACTGTTGTCAGGGAAATTCTGCTAGACCGCTTTCCTTTATGCAGCCTTTCTGTTTTTATTTTATTGATTATATAGCATGCATACTAGAGTATGTATGCAGTATTGACACAGTAACATGTAAATACTCATGCACATTACATTCCATTCAAACCATGCACATATAATACAGTTCAGTTTTACATCCATTGTGCTTTACCAAAAAGTTATGAATTTAGTGATTTTTTTTTTCCTTATAAGGTAATTACATGTCTCAAGGAATTTTGGGACCCCCCCGCCACCACCTCCTTGCAAGTTCATTGTGTGGATATTTTTGTATTTTGATTTGTCTACTTATTCAAATTCATTCATTTCTTTTTAAAAATACTTTTACATTTAGTCATTTATGAATTGTTTCTTAAGTGGACAGAATTTTTTTTTAAACAATAAATAAAGAATTAAACATGACTGGACATTCTGTTACCACCACAAACCTGATTATTTTCCAATAACAGCATGTGCTGAAGTGTTTTACTCCTCTTATACCACAGCAAATTTACCAGCAGTAACATTTTTTATTAAAGAATGACATCATACCTTTTATCTATTTATAGTTACTTGTAATCTTGTGCCTCAATTTATAGTTACTTGTAATCTTGTGGTTCCTAAGTTGTTCATTTTTATTTTCTCTTTGGGGGTTAATAAAGAAAAGAAGAAAAAAACAAAACAAATTCAGCTAGTTACAATACTAGAAATGTCAGAAATCTCTTAGTTACAGCTACAGAAAAAGGTAGAACTATTGCCTGAGTTTTATTCTATTTCATTTTTTAGTACTCAATTAATCAGCACCTTCTGATTTGGGAATTCAACAGTGCTGTGGTATAAACAGTCCATAACAAGTATGGGAATGTTCCTGATCTTCATCCTAAACTCAATCCAAATGTGTTCTTTGAGAAACTGTTTGCTTTAATACAACATTTAAATCAGTTAAGCTTAGCGATAGCTCAGTAGCTCAGAGCCGCATCCAGAACAGGGTGAAAGTGCCAAAGTGACGAGTGTTACACCCGTTTCTCTCTGCTCAGCCGGACGACGGGTTGTCCATCAAGCGCTCAGGGTCTTTGGACTACTCCTCCCACCCGGGGATGTACTGGATAAGGTACGCCAACCTGCAGTGCCAATCTCCAGTGTGTCCATGGCAACGTGCTGGCAGTCTCCATCACACCCTCTCCTCTTTCTCATCGCTTTTCTGAGCCACATCACTGCTCTGCTTTTGCTCACTGCATCACTTTAGTTGTTGCTAAACTTCTCTTTAATGATGCTCTTTTACTGTATCACCTGATTGCCAGCTTTCATCCTGATTGGCTGAGAGTGTGTTTGAGCTGATGTTCCCCTGATGGAATGTAATTAGAGTGTGTGTTACATCTGATTACATTCTGGCTGGCTTGTACAATGCTCCTTTGTGCTTCTACCTGTAAGAGTTTGGTGACCGTGTGTGAACTTTAAGCTTAGTGTGAAACACCATCTTCCAAATGGTGCAACAGGAAAACTATGGCATTGCCAATGTTATGCTTTCTTGGCCTCCATAACCAAGAGTCCAAGAAAGTGTAATTGGCTGTGCTCTTTGGTTAGTGTTGCTCTGATTGACAGGGCCGAGAATGATGCCATCCCTCGTAACCAATCATGGACATCTGTGACCTCAAGTATGAGGAAGGGGACAGAACTTGTCTTGTAGTGTGTTATGTAGGTACTTTAAAAATGCACAAAGACTGGTTGAAAAGCAAATGCATGACCTTAACCTACTTGGTTGATAGCTGTTGTGGGATAGAGAGCTGTCTTTTGGGTGGGAATTGCCAAATGACCAAATTGGGGAGAGAATGGGATTACTGTTTTTTTTTTTTTAATGAGTGACACATTTAACATAATCTAACTATGCACACTACACAAATAGCATAATTTTTGTTTTTTCAAAAAAGAGCTTTTTATTCTTACCTTTTGTTTTCTTTTTACTTCTCAAAGCTCAATATGACATAGCATCTAGCTCATTATTTGGCAGGAGAAGGTTCGTTTTTCTTTGGCAATTCTCTTAAGGATATGCAGGCTAATGGTACACCATTTGGCCAAAATTATGTAGACATCTGACCATCACACACCCATGTGGTTCTTCCTCAAACTTTTGCTACAAAGTTGGATGCACACACTTGTCTAGAATGGATTTGTATGCTGCAGCATTACGATATCCCGCAACTAGAGCTAAGAGGCTGAAACCTGTTCCTTGTGTACATGCCCCTGTACACAAAATGAGCTCCATGAAGACATGGATTGGCAAGGTTGGAGTCGAAGAACTCGAGTGTCCTGAACAGAGCCCTGACCTCAACCCCACTGAACGCCAACTGCTCACCAGACCTTCTCATTTGACATCGCTGTCTGACCTCACTAATGCTCTTGTGGCTGAATGGACAAATCCACACAGCCACACTCCAAAATCAAGAGTGGAGGCTATTATAACAATAATAACTGTTAACAGGGACTAACTCCATGTTAATGCCCATGGCCTTGGAATGGGTACATATGGGTGTGATGGTCAGGTGGCCACATAGTGTAAATCCATGTCACAATGCCAGTGACTCAAGTATGCCTTTATGTCAAAGTGGTCTAATTCAAACAATTTCTTCATCTCACTCATTTTAAAATAAAATATTTGCCACAAGAAGCTTAACATGTGTCCTCAATATATATTCTCATGGTCTTAATACATTAATTCATGGCCACATTTTGTTAAAAAAAAAATAACCACCTTGTCACCGGTCTCTGAAGCTCTACTACGAGCACATGCTTCACAAATTATTTGGATTTGCAAACTTGAGAAAGAAAGGTTTCATTTGTTTAGCGATAATGTTGGCCATCTTCATTAACTGATGTGTTTATGTTCTTATCAAAGCCGAAATTTCATGACTCTTCACTGTAGAGTGTGTCGAGTCCTGAGTCAGTCAAGTTCAAGTCAGAGTCGAGTGCTTTTAACTTTTCTTTTAATGCACCTTTGGTGGTTGAAGTTCAGGATCATGTTCTGTTGTAGTTTTCTGAATAGAATATGGAAAAATATAAATGAGCTAGTGAATGCTGAACAAGGTTGCACCGATACAATGACAAGCAGAGAGTGATGACACCAAAATGTTTCAACCGTTGTCCTAAGAGCTTCTTTTTCTGCTCTTCACCAGACCACCGCTCTTGATAAGGAGAGGCAGGTTTTCAGACGAAGACGCCACCAGGATGTGAAGTCTGCCACCGCTCGCGCTCCACACAGCAGCTTCCTGACGAAGCCTCTAGTCGGCTCCAGTCTCACCCCTGCAGAGTTCACCTCCGAGTCTGAGGACTACTCGCCCAGCTCCGCCGAGACCGTGCGCTCCCCAACCTCACCGTTCTAACTACCCAAAATCCCTCTCCTAGACACAAACCCCCTGAACAGGGCTGGAGCGTTGATCTAGCGTGTGACTGGAGAAATAGAAAAAAACTGAGTGGTTTGGTGATCTGCCGCTCTCTAAGAAACTGCCCTCATTTGCATGTTTTGCTCTGGAACACCTTGCAAATCCTGTATTCATAATGCATTATAAATGGGTTTATAATGATCTTTTACTGTACATAGCATGCATAATACATAAACACCTACATAACACACAAACGCTCATAAGCAGTATAACACAAGTATTAAGCAAGATTATATGACTTTATAATGTGAGGTTAAAAACACAGTGCTGAAATGTAACTATAAATGAATAAAAAAACACAGCAGTGTTGTATTTTTATTCATTTATAGTTACATTTCATGTTGAGGAATATCTCAAAGTAAAGACAGAAACTGACCAGAACTATCAGAGCTGCTGTTAGAAAATGAAATCAGTACTTCCTGCCCAATCAGAATCGACAACACCTAAAAATGCTGTGAGCACTATAACAGGCTCTGCTACAGTATTCGCACTACGAGTTAATAAAGCCTTATAACACGTACATGTGTTCTGAACTCAAAGTTCTTATGAACAGATACTCTCTTGTAGTGCCTATTACTATATGGAAAATAAGTAACCTTTCATTATAAAGTCATATTACCTTTTTTTTTGGAAATGCTATGCTTGTACCTAGACCTATTCGTGAGCAGGCATATGTTAGGCAGTATAAAAGTATTACGCATGTTATGTCATGCATTATGAGTACAGGATGCATTACAAGGTGTTACAGATCTGTTCTGTTTTGAAACTAATATAATAGCGTAGGTGTAAACTTGTAGCGAATTCAAAAGAAAGAAAGGAAAACAAAGAACAGATTCATTTACTCACTTGGAAATTTGTACAAGATTTGAGTATTTTTGAAGAAGCACAACGGTTCTTTTTGGTCTGAATTAGCTGCTGAAAAATAACTATAACTACTTTTCTCATTTGGCGGAAAAAGCACTACACTGATGGATAGCTAAAGGTTTGATGCTATAGTGAAGCACATGTTCAACTGCAGCACAAAGTAAAAGTTTTTGCTCCCAACCTATAGGCCTTGTCCCATTTCCTAAACCTGTTCATGCGCCCTCTAGTGGCTTTCTAGAAGTATAAACAAAAGTGCAAATATATGGAGCAAATGGCCAGATTAATGTAAAGCTCAGATAGGATTCTTTCTGATATGGAAACCTACTAGACCTTAAAAATCAGAAATCTTCCATAAAGCCAGAAGTCTGCATCTTTTTTTAATAACTTTTTTATATTTATTTCCCACCATTTCACTTCATATATTCTTCTATCCACAAATGCGCCTATTTCTATTGCACCCATGACGTTTTTGCAGAGGTCACGGTCGATCACTGAGCTCTTGAAATGCTTTACCATCACGTAATATCAGAAATGTAGTAGGTTAAGTTACACCGTTATACAGTACACCATATTTAGTGGTTTAAAAATTTAGGGTTAGAAATTGATTAGATAATTCTTAACTGAATCAAAGTCTTTTTTTTTAATTGAAGGGTGCTATTTTAAATAGACTAGAAACGTTTACAAAACAGGCCGATTCTCACATCATCTCACGTGTGCGAGTTTAAACATGGTACGTACCACAAGCTACAGCTTAGAATTACACTGAAAAGGAAGCAACCAGTGACTTGCACCTCATCATATAAATCTCAGACTTTCACTGCAAACAAAATGGCCACTATAGATGGAATAGAGCGCTATATATATGAGATATATATAGATGAGAGTTTGCAAGCACGTAACCAATATTTTAATATTTATCTACAACAAAAGAATACCATGAATAGTTAGAATCAAATATAGTTCAACTGAAAAGACCCAAAAGCTATATAAGAGGATATAAAAGGAAGATGGAGGTATAAAGGCAAAGGCATGGTATAATATTAAATAATTTCATATCTCATTCAGAAGGAGAGGTCTAAAATTCTACCTGATTTTATTTTTCACTATAAATATCATATCATATATCATATCATATACACTATTTGAGCATTTTGTCCTAATGGTGTGCAAACTTTTGCACTCAGTTCTACATGTTGGTGTTTGGATGTTCATGTTAGATATCGAGTTTTTTGTTCATTATGATTCATTTGGAGTGGAAAGTCAGATTTATACCTTTTATCCATTTATTGTTACAGCTAAATGTTGTGGAATGTTTCAAATGTTTCAGGATTCAAATGACTGCCTGTTATGATCAAGTCCCTGTGAATGGAGTTATTATTGAAGTGATAATACGTTAGTGTGAGGACGTTAATATCACGCTGTCATTTCCATTAGAGCCGTCGCTCCTGTCAGAGCTGCTGTTCTAGACAATTATAGAAAAGAAAAGAAATCACCACCTTCTGACCAGTCAAGAATTCAGCAGTTCTGTGATAAGACTGGTTCATATTCATTGATTTTTTTTTTTAAATTGTTTTCCATATGAATGTATCTTCTGTCAGTTGCAACAAAACAAATTGGCCAAATAAAAATGGAGGTAGGATAAGGCACAGAAATGATCACGGCCATGTCGGAAATGCCTTAGTTAGATAAATTGTGTCTTTTCTTATTGTATCTATCAAATGCTGAACTATTTCTGAATGTGAACTTTTGTAAAACATCAAAAACCAAATTATCTGCACCATACTTCTGGTTTGCGTCTTAAATAGCAGCCTTCTGGATGCTTCTCTTTTAAACATAGGATCATAGGATGACCCAGGACTCTTTAAACCTACCTAACTCTATATACTTGTGTTTTCTTCTGCCTTTTTTTGTCTTCGGAATTCCTTTACATGAAGATTTTTTAGGTAACACATTAGTTAAAATGAAATGTATTGTAAAGTTTGTACCTGTTGCTTCATCGTGCAGGTTAAAAGGAGGATTAGCATGAACAGGCACAACGTGAGATTAGCACAATGAGTAGCACGAGCACAAAAGGACAGATGCGCAGCATGAAAAAATGGCCTTCTCTTTGAAAAAGCTATACTCGATGTATGATTGTCTAAATCTTCAGTAACCAATGTGAACAGTTTGTAGATAGGACGCTGGTGATCTGTATGAAATTCACTACTTCTTACTGTCTGAGAAAGTATTATTATGCAAAGTCCATTAAACAGGAGGTTAAACTGTATGTTTTTAATAGCTATATGATTGGCTCGTCATTGTCTTTTTGTTTGAAAATGTGGTGAAAACACAGCTTTTCTCCTGACCGTGAGCAGGAAGTGGCTTTGCTTCCAAGTAGCATTTATTTGACAGTGGTACCCTCAGCAACAAGCCAAACACGAATAAACTTTTTTTCCTCAAAGAAACCCTGCGTTGTCTTTTTAATGTCTGGTAGTGAAACAAGGACACAATGAACTGCAATTTGTGGGGGGAAAAAAACTGAGAAAAGTATAAGGCATGCATAAAAACCATTCCATCTTAGAATTCACTCAACCATTTAAGTTATTGCAGCATCATTAACTCATATATACACACACAAATGTATGTGTACGCCTAATGGTCTGAGAGTCGGACTTGTAACCTGAAGGTGAACCTGAAGGTGGTGGGTTCGAGTCTCGGGTCCGGCAG
>CM074958.1:19052722-19067522 GCA_037577455.1 Pangasius macronema
CGGTTTTAGTCCCGCAGAGCTCGTATTTGGTCACACGGTTAGAGGGCTGTTAAAGGATCTAAAAGAGACCATGATGTTAAACAAGACAGATCGTAAAACTAACATCTGAGATTATGTGCAAGTTCTGAGAACGACTACATACCGCCTGCTCTCTCGCTAAGGAGTCTCATGAAGCGCCTTTTTGACGAGAAAGCAGTTTCTCGCTCATTTAAACCTGGTGACTAAGTTCTGGTTTTATTACCTGTCCCTGGTTCAGCTCTGTCGGCACGTTTTGCTGGGCCTTATGAAATTATAAAGAAAATCAGAGAGGCCAATTATGCTGTAAGTACTCCTGACCGGAAGCGCCAGTCTCGTGTATGCCGTATTAACATGTTAAAGGCTTTTCATGATAGAAATACGCAGGTCTCGGCTACAGAGAAGGTGAAAGAGCCTGTAGTTTGTTTGATGGCAGTAGTTTGTACTGCAGAACCCTCCGCGGTTGTGGATGGGGCAGATGATGATGGTATTGTGCTGCGCAGCGATCCTCAGCAGTGTGCCCGGTTGCATAACTCCGAGATACTGAGAGATTTCCCGTCACATTTCAGTCACTTAACAAAAACACAAAAGAATGAAATTATACAGTTAATCCATCACTCTTTTCTGACATCCCCACACAAAGTACAGTCTTAAAGCATGATATTAATGTTGGTAATGCAACTCCCATTAAACAACACCCTTACCGAATTAATATGACAAAAAGGTCCGTGATGAAAAAAGAGGTGGATTACTTAATGGAAAATGGTCTTGCTAAGCCTAGTTGCAGTCCCTGGAGTTCACCATGCTTGTTAATACCCAAACCTGATGGAACAGTTAGATTTTGTACCGATTACCGTAAGGTAAATGCGGTAACGGTACCTGGCTGTTGCCTCGTATGGAGGACTGCATAGATAATTTAGGTTCTGCTCGCTTTGTGAGCAAATTAGATTTGTTAAAAGGATACTGGCAAGTTCCTCTTACCCCACGTGCATCTGATATCTCCGCATTTGTAACTCCTGATAGCTTCCTACAGTACAATGTCATGGCTTTTGGTCTGCGGAATGCACCTGCAACGTTTCAGAGGCTTGTTAATTTGGTGTTGGCAGGGGTTCCTAATTGTAATGCTTACCTGGACGATTTGGTGATTTACTCTTCAGAATGGTCCGAACACACGTCCAGTTTGAAAACTGCTTTTGAACGCCTTGCTGAAGCTTCCCTAACCCTTAATTTAGCCAAGTGTGAGTTTGGACAGGTTACTGTTACATACCTTGGTAAGGAGGTTGGGCATGGACAAGTGCGCCCTATCGAGGCGAAGGTTACAGCCCTTGCCCAGTTCCCCGCTCCAAGCACGCGGCGGGAGCTGCGGCGGTTCCTGGGCATGGCTGGGTATTACCGCAGGCTCTGCAAAAATCTCTCCACCGTTGTTCACCCCCTCACCAGTCTGCTTAGTCCAACGAAACACTTAACCGTTTCAAAGGCGTATTGGCATTCCTTTGACCAGGTGAAGTGTTTATGTAATGCACCTGTATTTGCTGTACCTAATTTTGCATTACCTTTTAAGCTGGAAGTTGATGCTAGTGCTGCTGGTGCAGGCGCCGTTCTCCTCCAGGAGGATGAGCGGGGCATTGATCATCCTGTCTGCTATTTCTCCCACAAGTTTAATAAATATCAGGTCAATTATTCAACAATAGAAAAAGAGGCATTAGCGTTGTTACTTGCTTTACAACATTTTGAAGTGTATGCTGGATCCTCAGCTCTGCCTGTCACGGTGTTCACTGATCATAACCCGTTAATGTTTTTCTCCCGCATGTGTAATCAGAATCAGCGCTTAATGCGCTGGTCTTTAATTGTTCAAAGTTACAATTTAGAAATCAAGCATAAGTCTGATGCAGAGAATGTTGTGGCAGATGCGCTCTCCAGAGCTGTAATTAGTTCACCTGTGTGCTTCTTTAAAAACAAACAGGAGTTTTTTCTTAAGGGGTAGGGTGTTACATCCTGGGGTATGTTCGTGTGTTTTTGCTCTCTCTCTCTCTCTCTCTCTCTCTCTCTCTCTCTCTCTCTCTCTGCAGCACTGCCTCATTGGTTAACGTTCCTGTCCATCTTGATTAACCCTGCTGATGTCACCGGCCGTGACGCCCAATCGACCTCTGACCCCGCCTACTTAAAACCCGCCACTGTTCATTCAGAAGATTCTGTTCCTCTGTTTTCTTTCTGTATTGTAGTTACGTTGCCTTATTGTATGTGTTGCTCTTGTATGTCATTTGGTCCGTGTTTTCCCCCGTTGTCCTCTAGTCTCCTGTCTGTTTAGTTAATCTGTATGTTAACGTTGTTAGTGTTGGGGAAAAGTGGACAGGTAAGTACGTCACGTGACATACATAGTGCAACACGTAGGATTTCCGGTTTTTTGTTTAGACACATTAGGTTAGGAGCGAGCACCACCCTCTGTACTTTTGGTTATTGAAGAGACAGAGTAGGTTAGTTAGGGCGTCCTGGACGCTGAAGACTTTTTCTACCTTTTGTTATAGTTAGGTTAGAGGCTCGGACATTAGTTAGACTTGTTCTGTTCTTTGCTTTGGTGCCGCTTGCGTCCCTTTTCCCCTGAGTCTCTTTACATGTTCCTGTAAATACACTGTACAGATCTCCACTGTCACTTAGCACACACGGTTTTTGTCACTTGTATATAGATAAATAAATCACTTGGGTGCACGCAATACTTGTCGTTGGTCACTGATTACACACACACCTATTATTAGTAATCTTCACATAAGTGTTATTCCTCACACATCCCCTAGACTAACTGGGGACTTAACATTTGCATTCAAACTGGTAAAAACCTAATAAAAGCCTAATCACTGGAAATCACCAGAAAAAACATGCACAAGTCTTCGTATACTTGTTTTCAGTGATGATGAATACAGGTACATGCGTTCTGTAATTAAGATGAGGTTTGTAAATAAGATGGGAGAAATTTGAAATCAAGACTTTCCAGCTTCTAGCTTTCTGATACCATCCCAGCTTTATATTTGGAATCTAGTAGCTTTTGTTTGTTTTCTTTTATTTATTTTCTTTAAATGATTATTTGCTAAGCCAAAATCACTGGAAGATATCATACTAATTACTGGTATTGTAATCTCAGGACAATAATGGGGGCCTTAAATAAAACATCTTCCAAATAAATCAATTTAGGACTATGTGAGTTTCTTTAACTGTTAAAAGCACTGAAGTTCAACTTTCATCTATAAAAGGAGTAGAAACCTGCACTATATGGCCAAAAGTATATGGACACCTGCCCACCACACCTACAGCATATGTGGTTCTTTCCAAAAATGTTGCCACAAAGCTGGAAGCACACAACTGTTTAGAAATGCTGTAGCATTATGATTTCCTTTCACTGGAACCAAGAGGCTGAAACTGGTTCCAGCATGACAACGCCCCTGTGCACAAAGCGAGCTTCATGAAGACTTGGAGTGGAAGAACTCAAGTGTCCTGCACAGAGCCCTGACCTCAACCCCACTGAACACCTTTGGGATGAACTGGAANGACATGGTGTGTGAAGGTTGGAGTGGAAGAACTCGAGTGTCCTGCACAGAGCCCTGACCTCAACCCCACTAAACACCTTTGGGATGAACTGGAACACCAACTGCACCCCAGACCTCCTCACCATCCCAACATCAGCGCCTGACCTCACTAATGCTCTTGTAGTTGAAGAAACACAGATCCCCACAGCCTCGCTCCAACATCTAGTGGAAAGCTTCCCAGCAGCAAATGCCCAACTTCATATTAATGCCCATGGTACTAGAATGAGATGTTCAGCAAGCATACTTACTTATGGCCATGTAGTGTATAAGCAAAAGGGTGGATTCCAAAATTAAATCAAACTACCTGAAAGTCTCAGTTTTATATTTTATTATAAACATTTTTAATCTTACAGTGATCAATAATGATAAGAGAATTATAGAATAGGTTTAACAAAACTCTGAAAATCAGACGAAAAAGGGTAGATTCAAATAAAAAGGACACAAACTGCAAAACAAGATGAAAGGACATCTTCATTCTTTCATATAGGACATTTCATATTTAATACAAAAAAAAAAAAAACCACGATGACGCTCATGTTTTCGACCTTTTCTTCTGGAAGTACAGTACTTCAGTTCATGTTCACTTACAATGAATTAACAGATGGACCACACCGTTCTCCAGCAGGAACGAGAACGTCTTACACTTAAATTTAAAAAGGTGCCTGCCGTCAGTGCGGTTTATATGGAATACATTTTATTTTATATATATGCATTACAATATTATATGATCGAATGTTTTTTGGTGTAGTGGATGTTCTGAAATGAGACTGAAAAATGTGAAAATCTAAATCTTAAATATTAATAATAAATAACATTAAAAAAGTAATAAAATTAAACAGTAAAGCTTTCAAATCTAATCTTTTGATATACAGTACTGTGCAGAAGTTTTAGACACCCTGTTTTCTTTAGTACAAACTTTGCTATAGATTTTTATTTTTAGCAGATTAAGTAAGAGACACTTTTCAGACAAAGAAACAGAATGAAGGCTGCTGGGTTTCGCTGCAAAAATAAGAAGCGAGTCGACAGCCAAAGTCTCCAGATGAACTGGTGCTGGTTCTGTAAGATGCTCAGTTACACTTACAGCTCACTTCCTTATAAACCTGCACTAATTGTACCTGAGACTACGACTTTGTTTCTTAAAGTGAAGGATCGTCACACCAAATATTGACTTTGTTTCATTTATTACTGCTTACTGCTCTTTATAGTATTTTTTTTAATATTGAAACATTTAATTTAATTATTTTTGAAGGGATCTACAGCATTTCTTTGCATGTGCCTAAGACTTCTGCACAGTACTGTACGTTATATTTACCGAAGTAAATCCATGGTGCAAAAAAAACAAAAAAAAGAGAGAGAGAGAGGGGCAAACATTTAACACATTCATGTTAAAACAAAAAAGCAAAAAAAAAAGAGAAAAGATCCATGATGAATGTGAGTGAGAAATGGCTAAAACGGTACATTTCACAGAAAACACAGGGTTTATTTAGTCACAACACAAAACAATCTGATGCTGAAATCATTAAAACACTAACTGATCTAGTTGTTTAAGAAAGACCCAAGACAGACAATTTGAGGAGTTTAAACACATTTTAGAGACTTTACTCAGTAAGATTTAAGGAATACATTTTGACAATATCCATATTTACATCATGAACCACTATTTACCCTGAAAATAAGCCTCTTGAAGGTGAAATATGCTGCTAGCATATACAAATATACACTGTAGAAATGCTCATTTCCGCTGTGCAGAGGGACTTTCACAGTTTAAATTGTGGGAAATTGACTGATCGACATCAGATCATTGTTAGCTCAAGATTTCTGGGCTTTTTTTTTTTAAATATACTTTTTATTAGAATGACATTAGAATGTCTTTGTACAGTACTTTAGAGAAGTAGTACACAACTGGGTTGTGCTGTTAATAACAGTGCACACACTACACGAGAAATATGAAGTCCTTCGGTCGCCAGTTTGCTCAGTCTCGCTGGAAAGTGCTTCTGACTCTTCATTAGTGCTGCTGGTCGCTCATTGGCTCCTTTCTGGAAGCATGAGCATCTGAGAGAGGGTGTCGTCCTCTGAGCATGCTCAGTAGCGATTCTGGTGCTCATAATGCCAGCGGTTGAAATCGATGTTGAATGCTACAATGCTGCCAGACGCCATGCCTGTGATCAACGTCCTGCAAAGCAAAGGAGGATGTATGAATGAGTGTTTCTAAGCCATCAATAAATAATCTGTTATGTATTATATATAAATACATAAGAGATCCCTCAGAGCTCTCAAACAGGACCTATGTAATTCTGGGAGAAATTATATTTCCATAATTTGTAATGTTTTTTTTTATTACATAGAACCACGTGTTGTGTTTCTCTGGAAGTAGTAAGATTCTCGTTCCTCGTTCCTTTGTTAAGGCTTAGCTGAAAATAACAGTGTCAGATTCTTGAAATGCCAAAAGGATTTATTTCTTCCACGCATCTTGATAGGTAAGCCAAGGGAGAAACATAAATCTTTGTGTCCGACCAATCAAGTTTTGGCTTCCAATGGGTCGGGCCATTTTGTTGCAAAAAATGTATGTGATGTGGTTACATTTCAGATGAACAAAGTTGTAAGAAAAGAACACAAACCATACGACTTAACTCTAAGCTTTGTAATGCTTCATAAAAACAATTCTGAAACTGCTAATGTGAACCTATGTTGGGAAAAAACCCTCGCTCAAGGCCTTCTGGATGGCTGAGATACATCACTGAGGAAGAGCCTTATAAGATTTATGAGGAGTGCCATTAGATTTGTAAAGAAGGTGTACAAACTTGGCAATTTCAGCATGTTTTTCATCTGAAAATGTCCTAATTGTCACATTGAATTTATTTTTTTTCTGTTAGCGGTTACTTATGCATGGCAGTGTAATTAGTGTAATTAAGGCAGCTTCCTTTAAGGCTGTTCAGTGAATATTGCACTAAAAACTTTCACCATTGGTATAATGGGAGTTCTCAGATAAACTGGTTGATCCCAAACCTTTGATCATGTGACAGGTCCATGGCCCGGATCCCAGCGTCACAGCCTGGGTAGATATAAAGCTGCTTGAAGTCACAGGCCTGCCACACCTCCACCACTCCGTTATCTCCTCCAGTCACCAGCGTCTGTCCATCACTGCTCAGCAACATCGCCTGAAGAGTTGGAGCCCAGTAGCAGACAACAATGAACCTTCTGCTTGTAATGATTGTTGTTCTAATTTCATCTTGCGTCAGCCATTCTGGTTGGCTCATTTATACACTAACTTCACGTGAATCAATACTTGAAATGTTTTCTCTAATATTAAACCCATAAATATTGCCATCTGATTTTCTTCAGTCACATTCAGTCCATTGTTTAGTTTCACTACAAAATTGCTACCAAGAAGATCCCCAAACATGAAATAGGCATGTATGGGTCAATGTTATGAACTGGTGTCTGTCTAGATATATGATGTGTGATCTCTTACACGTGTGGTGTCGTTAATCTCCATCTGCGCGAGCAGCTTGCCGTTGATGCTGAAGTTACAGAACTGTCCTCTCTCATAGCAGATGATACAGTGGCCTTCGCTTGACACGGATATGAGCCGAGGGAGAGAGCAGTTATCAGGGCCCTCCAGAGCCCGGAGCAGGTCCCCGGTGATGGTGTGCACCAGACACGGACCCTCTGATAAAATACACGTCAAAGGATTCAACATTTCAACCTAAAGCATGAATGATGAGCAGAAAGGGACCACAGTGTTCTCCTGTAGTCATAAAGACTGTCCTGGCCAACATTTCAACATACTTTGTATCGTTTGTCTTTACTCTTCTTCACCTGTATACTGTAACCATTAATAATCCCACTATCCAGTATCACCCGGAAGAGGATGGGTTTCCTTTTCCTCTCAAGGTTTAGACATGTCATCTTTGCCACTGTTGACTCCGATCTGCTTATTTGAGACCTAATCTCTGCTGCGTTGTGGTAATGTCTATCGTTAAAGAGCTATTCAAATAAACCTTATTTTGGACTTTCCTTTCTGTTCCATAATATCACTTTAATAAAATTTCATGAGCTGAAAACATAGCCAAACAATTTGCACAGAATTCTGCTTATGAAAAATATTGGCTTTTATAACACATTTACAGTTATATTCAATATGTTTTTCAGCTGAATGTATGAGAACAATCTGTAAAGTTTAGAGCCTTCTGTTGCTTCAGGCAAATTTCCTGACATTGATTTGGCATTTCTATTTAATATTAAGACATGCTGATTATGGTTTTAAATCTTAATATATCCCTACATGTCCTTGCCAATGAACACATGGGTGTGTAATTATGAGATTCAGGCCAACTTTTCTAACTAAGCAGACACTTCTCTCTTTCCTAAAAATGATACATGAACCCAAACTCTTGCCACAAAACTGGAAGCACACATTTGTATAGAGAGATTTTGTATGAAACCTGCTCCAGCGTGAACACAAAGAAAGCTCCATGAAGACATGGTTTTTCGAAGACTGGAAGAACTCGAGTGTCCTGCACAGAGCCCCGACCTCAACCCCACTGAACACCTTTGGAAACACCAACTGCCCCCCCAGACCTTCTCACATCCCAACATCACTGCCTGACCTCATTAATGATCTTGTGGTTGAATGAGCACAAACCTCCACAGCCAAACTCCAAAATGTAGTGGAAAGCCTTCCCAGAAGAGTGGAGGCTATTATAAAAGAAAGGGGCACTAAATCAGGAATGGGATTTTTACAAAGCACATATAGTGTGCCATATAGAGTGGTTCTGGTCCACTAATTTAATTGCACAAGTGGCGTTCCAAGAGCGCTGCTATTTACTATAACAGCACTGGTACACTGTACTGTCTGTTTCACTCCACTTGTCCGTGTTCGCTACATACAATTCCACTTCTAGCAACATTGAAACTATTACTACACTCACTACTGGCTGTCAATCAGTCTGTGGGTTGGCATGGCAACCCAATGCTCTATCCAGCTATGGCTTCTCTGAGAACCGTTTTCACTGACAGAACAAACACATGTTTTGGCGATATTTGTCTGAAATGTCAGCTACCTGATATTAATTTGTTTGTTGCACTACTGTATAGACCTGCGGCTGAATCACAGCCGTGCTGACATTCAGTACAACAGCACTCTTGCTCAAGCGATATTGCTTAAATCCAGCATAATGGAAGACACCAGAGAAATGGATCAGTGATCAGGACCAAACAGGATTTGTTTTTCTAGCCTTGAGTAGGGGGTCTGGCATTATATCTGGGGTTTCTCACCTTTTACCATCAGTTAGGATTTTATAAACCCATGGCCCAGGCTTTACAATACCTTCTAATACACACTTTTCCTTTGTCATCAAAATGCAAATCCGTGAGACTGAAGTGTGGCTTGCTTAATTAATTGGTGACGCCCTGTTTGAAAATCATTTAAGCTTAATTGGAAACGACCAGCATGATGAATACAGCTTAAAAAAAAAAAACTGATATGAAAACTGCCTCGTGTTCATCATAAACAGTAAGCCAAGGAATTAAAATTTGTTTGATTTGGTGGCTTTTTCTCTCATTTCCAAATAAATAAAAAAAATTAGAAACAAGGCAATGTTTTTGTTTTTTAAAGCAATCAAATAATTAACATTTGAGCTTATTTTCTGTTCATAATTAATAATTTAACCAAAATTACAGCTTGTACTTGGAAAAAAAAATATTAAGCCAATGCAGTAATTGGTAAATTGCTTCATGGATCTTTTTCATAGTTACTGCTTATATCTAACAGAAGCTACTAGAAGCAACTAAGCCAATTAAACATTAATGAGGGAAAAATACTTAGTCTTTAAGCTCTCCGACATTAAGGAACAACTGATGTACCCAAACTCTCTCAATCTCACTCACTCATTCACTCTTGGTTATATTATTTTTTGTATTTTAATGTTTAAGATACAGCCAATAAGGAGGAGTCCTACAGGAGCTAGGACTCTACCATGTTACTTTCCATTCAAACTTATTTAATAATAATAAAAAAAATAATTAAATGATAAATACACATTTGAAAATTTACTAAATAAAAAATTTATTTTTAAAGCATTTTTTTGATTTTTTTAATAAATCATTGCATGCATGAGCCTCCCAGCACACTGGCTCGCCGTAGCCCAGCGTCTCTGAGCCGGATGAGCCGGAATGCTGTCATGCTTTATAAATGTTGAAATCAGCTTCAGGTGAGTTCAATTAGTCGTTCAGCCCAATTACACACTTTCACACTAACTGTAGTCTCAAACACGTCAGCTTTCCTCAAGCAACGTCCTCTGCCTTGCAACAAATCAAGCAACAATTTGGTTTTCACAATCGCAAAGGGAAATAGATAAATATATAAACATGTCTACAATGATAATCATTTTTATTTTGCTTAATACTGAAACAATGATTATCAACCAATTAGACCCAGAAATATCATTTTCGATTTAACATTAATAAAATCATATCCAGAAAGATTTTTGTTTATAAAAATTTATTTATTAAGTACAATGGCATTTATTTATTTATTTATTTATTTGCTTACTTACATTTTACTTCATCACAATTTTTTAAATTATTTCTTTTATTTTTCTTTCTTTTTTTTTGTTTATTATTTTTATTTCTACTGAAATGAATATATTTATGTTGTGGGATGCAGTATACCACAAATATTGCCCTGGATGCATACTTGGATATCTTTGGCATAGTGTAAATATTTATATTATACTGTTTTTTTTAAATATTTTTTTTAGTTTAGTATGCTCATTATGCATTATGCGTTACGAATTATTGATGACAGTCTACATTCTGTAAATGTAAATTCTGTAATTAAATTAAGAATGATCCTTAGGCACATCAGTGGATCTCTTAAATATTAAATGTAAACACTATTAGACTTATGATCTTTAGTTTTGCATGTTTAGCTGAATGAACGAGACCGGCCAGTGACTGAGGCTTTGCGAATGATTGGCCAGACTGCTTTCGATTAAACACTGAGGAAGTCAGTACATCTAATCCTGAATAAATTATAATTAATTATGCAACTTTATCAGTTTCTCAAACTAAACCAGTGACCTCACTGACCTTTGGCTCCACTGATGACCAGACCAAGCTCAGCGCACACAGACACACACACCACCTCATAGTCGTGACCGGTCAGGACCGCTCGGGGTGCTGGGTAATCGCCTGCAAACCAATCAGAGATTTATATTTCAATATATTAATTACACACTGCTGTAAAAAATAGAAAGAAAAACAATATCTATCACTGTATCACTGTATTGTTAAAAAAAGAGGGGAAAAAGCGTGTGTTTAGGAGCTCGGTCCATCTTCATTGACTCAGATGTGAGGTCTGCAGAAAGATTCTCACATGAATAGACTGTTGATTGATGAGGTGGGAATAGAGAGGTCAAACACACACACACGCACACACACACACACACACACACGCACACACACCTGCAGCAGCTGAACATCACAACAGATCAATAAAGAAGCAGCGTGACGAGAAAGTAACACAGCAAGCTGCTATATTAAAGCGCTGGTGGATTCTGATGCTTAAAACAGGAATTCAAAACATTAAAACTTTAATAAAACTATGAAATGAGGCAGTTGACTTCACCGGTAACAAATAATAATAAAACGCAAATAAGCAGATGACAGAAAAACTGTCACGCACATTCAACAGGATCAAAATCTCAGCTCATGCTATTACCGTAGCTGGATTAGCTTTAATAATAATATAGTAGAAGTCAGATCAAGAGACACAACATCACTGTGTGTGATAACATGAAGCATACCAACATGAAGTTGATCATTTTCTTATAATATCGCATCCTGAAGTGCTTTATTCCCTGTCCCTGTTATCACTTACGTTAAAGCAGCTATAAACAGTCTTTCCCACACCTGCTTCTCTTTGATCCTCTCTCTAGAAGATAATAAGACAAAAATACATCCAGCTTGTCATGTCACCTTGAAAGTGCAAGGTCCTCCATCCTGAGAAAAACTTAAAGTTAACCTCTAAATCCTACAAAGCGCTCACACTGGAGACTCCTTCCATAAATGTTATATCAATCACACCAACCCCAGTGTTGATTCATTTCATATAACAATCTCCTTACAGAAAGCTAATCACGATTGTACTTCTTTTTCTTTGCTACACACACTGTGTAGCATACAAGTCCCAGTGAATGTGCTGTTACTATAGAAACCATAACGTATTAGAATGAGACAATTAATCTGACCAATCAGATTACAGAATTCAGCAGTGATACGATATATAAGTAGTAGCTATTACCCTTGGTAGTCACGCATTTTACACTACATTTTCAAACCAGTTGAGATCTGATCACAGAGCTGAACACTTGAAGATTCAGGAACCTAATCAAGCTTCTTAGTTAAGTTCGAACCACTTCTTCATTTTCACTTAACGTTCAATAATAACCGATCGTGGAAGAGAACATCGCACTAAATAGCATTTTAATGGCCTTGCATAGTTGAGCCAATTGACAAACGTACAGAAACATGACTGGATTCATTTACGAGCTTCTTCAGGAACTGAATAAAGAGCTCACAATGTGATTAGCTCAATTAGCGTAATGAAGACGGATGAAGATGTTCACCGGCGATCAATTCGGCGGCTTACCGAAAACACCGTGCGGGCGAGAGATCATCGGAGCAGATACTGAAATGGTTACAGATGTAACATCGCTTTAATTAACACTGGGGCCATTAGTGTGAATGCAAACTCTACTTTTAATGGACAACAAAATCAATGCTGCGCCAGATGATCAATATGGCACCGGATCCACTGATCCCGCTCCTTCCACATAGGTTTGTGTGTGTGTGTGTGTGTGTGTGTGTGTTTGGCAGTGTTCAGTCCTCTAGGGAGATCCACAGCTCGAGATCAGCTCACTCGTCTTCCTCACAAAAGATTCAATCAGTGTGTGCGCGAGCCCCCTGACGCCCCGCAGGTCCCCGGGAGCACGCCAACACAATTAGGAGGCAGAAATTGGAGCCGGGGCTGGCAGGGCCGCCGTGCAGGGGCTCCGTCAAGCCGGATGTGATTTTAATCACCCTGTGTTTAGGACACAGCGTTCTCTGCTGCGAGTACCAAATCAATTCCTCCACCTTGTGTCAGGGGTCTGGATGTGGACATGCTGCTGAATATTCATGACCTTTCTGGCTGTCGTGACCTCTGTGGAGAGATGTGTGGAATTAAAGCATGCTGGGAAAGGAGAAACGTCTGACCCCAAGACTAAGATTTCTGTCATAAAACAAAGACAAGGGATAATCTAATGTTTGTCACTGACTACTGTATGAAATGTAAAGTCTACACATCTACAATCTGTTTTCCAGAGTTACACTGTTTCATATGAGGAAGCTGAATAAGGTTATTAGAGGAGGAAAAAAAAACAAACAACCACTTTCAAGGTGAAAAAGGAGCAAAAGAAGGAGCAATGAGAAAATAGAGGGACGAATAGAAGGAGAGAGGAAATATGAGGGAGGGAAGAAGGTTATGATGAAAGATAGAAGCAGGGACAAAGAAAGAAAGAAAAAAGAACAAGAAAGAAACAAGAAAGGCAAAGAAAGAAAGAAAGACATGAGAGAAGGAGAGACACAGATGGAGGGATGGAACATCCGAGAGATAAATGAGAAAGAATAATACATAGAATAGAGGGAGGGGAAAAAAGAGACAGGAAACAAATGAGAGCAAAAATTAAAAAAAAAAGAAAATAAAGGAAGAAGAGAATAGGAAATGATACAGGGAAATAAGGGTGAGTGAGGTAGAGAAATCAAGAGGAGGAGAGAAAGAGTGGATGAAAGAGATGGTGAGGATAAAGAGAAGAAGAGGGAAAAGTGCAAATGAGGGAGGGAAAGAAATATATGAGAAAGAATGAGAAGAAAAGACAGATCAAGGGAGAGAAAGTTTTTTTTCCCCTCAAAAATAAGAATCAAACTTTTTGAGCTAAAATATGAGCTGATTTTATTTATTTTTTTGTCACTGTGTGGAAAATATGTGGCTCTTATATTCACCACTAGAGGGCACTGTTACTTTTTAAATCTTACTGACGCTCACTATTAAAATGCCGCTTAAAAGACGAAAATGTGTATGTGTACGTGGGTGTGGATGTGTGTGTGTGTTTGGTGTTGATATTGTAGTGTGTGATAATCATCCTCCATCCTGCACCAGAGACAGTTATTAGCCATAGCATCGCTCCTGAAATGTTGTGAAATGTTGCAATCATTACAAATCCTGACAAATTGTGCCTAGAACTGGATATACACATTCTTTACACTGTAAAGAATTAAATTACTTCCTTTACTTCCATTCAGTAACTTCCTAAAACAGTATAACAATGATAATTATTGTTACCATGCTAATACAAAATATTTTAATAACTAGCTAGCAAAGTTAGCTACTTAGAACAGCTACTGAATTAAAAAAATGCAGCCCCTGCTAATATTAAACTTTTTAATAACTAATAGCAAAGATAGCTACTTGGAAAAACTACTGAAATAAAAAAAATGTAGCCCCTGCTAATAAAAAACAGTAGATAGCGAAGTTTGCTATTTGGAAAGGCTAGTGAAATAAAACAAAAATGTAGCCCCTGCTAATACAAAACTTTTTAATAACTAGCTAGCCAAGAGAGCTACTTGGAAAATACTACTGAAATAAAGAAAATGTAGGCCCTGCTAATAATAAAAAAAAAAAAAGTAGATAGCAATGTTTGCTATTGGGAAGAGCTACTGAAATAAGAAAAAAATCTAGCCCCTGCTAATACAAAATGTTTTAATAACTAGCAAGCAAAGTTAGCTACTTGGAAAAACTACTGAAATAAAGAAAATGTAGCTCCTGCTAATAAAAAAAAAAAGTAGATAGTGATGTTTGCTATTTGGAAAAGCTACTGAAATAAAACAAAAATGTAGCCCCTGCTAATACAAAACTTTCTAATAACTAGCTAGCAAAAGCTTGGAAAAGCGACTGAAATTAATAAAAAGTAACCCCTGCTGACACAAAACCTTCTAATAACTGGCTAGCGATGTTTGCTACTTGGAAAAGCTAATGAAATCAATAAAGAAAACTTCTGTGGTAGGTTTATCTGCTGAAGTGCGTAATATACACTACACATGTCCACACTTAATGCATCAACTTCACCAAACCTCATACACACATCCACACAATGTATAAAATATCA
>CM074958.1:19082589-19093489 GCA_037577455.1 Pangasius macronema
TTTTTTGTCTCTTGCTCTTGTTTCTTCTTTTGGCATTTTGAAGAAGTTCTTACAACCTGATTACAATCCACCAGTGAGAAGTGTGAATACTTGGAATATTTTCCCTGGTCTTAAGATTTTGTTCAGGAGTGCATATATAGGCATATATATACCACACCTGACCATCACACCCATATGTGATTCTTTCCCAAAGTTGGAAGCACACAATTGTATTGAATGTCTTTGTATGCGGTAGCTTTACAATTTCCCTTTACTGGAACTAAGAGGCCCAAACCTGTTCCAGCATGACAAAGCATCACAAAGTGAGCTCCTTGAAGACATGATTTGCCAAGGTTGGAGTGGAAGAACTCGAGAGTTAGCCCCACTGAACACCTTTGGGATGAACTGGAACACCAACTGCAACCCAGGCCTTCCCATTTGACCTCACTAATGCTCTTGTGGCTGAATGGGCAAATCCCAATAGTCACGCTACAAAACATAGTGGACAGACTTCCCAGAAGAGAGGAGGTTATTATAACAGCAAAAGGGGAACTAAATCTGGAATGGGATGTCCACAAACTTTTGGCCATTTAATGTGCAAACTTTAGAGAGTAACACCCCAGTGACAAGTCTGTATCATGGAAGAGACAGTTTCAACTGATTTTCCCAAAAGTGAGGAAAGAAAACGCTGCAGAGGTTACATACTAAACATTCCAGGCGACAATATGGAAGCCATGCTTTTAAAAATATTTTTTACAGAGTGTCAATATACGTACAACATAGAACATGATGCTCTATGGATAACAGACTGGCCCCATTGTCACCTGATCTCTCACCACTTGAGTTTATATGAGCTGAAAACTCCATAAAACTAGTCAAAAAGGATGTATTGGGAATTTATAACAGCTTGGCATGCCAAGTTGAATATATCTGTTTGACGTTAAGGATAAAAGAGGATACAGTTAAATATACAGTATTGCTGCAGACATTTAGTCAAAAATCTTTTCAAATTACATTGTTCAGTATTGATTTTAACAGTTCCTTTCAATCAGTACAAACCTGAATAGTAGATAAAGCACAATATTATATTCATGTTCATTAACTTAGTGGTAAAATCGCTAATTTGTTTGGTTGTAAGTACATTTAACAATTTCTATGATATCATCTGATATCATACATCATTATAAAAGTCTTTAAACGTTGGTAAGGTATTTATAAACTCTAGTAATACCTCATGAAGCTCTAATAATGTGTGCTAACTAATTCCTAGATAACTTGTAACTAATCATTATAATGTCACATGCTGTACTAAATGACATTTAGAACTAATAACCTGTGGATAATAATTAAGTTGTAAAATGTATTAGCAATTATAAAACATTGTAAATATTAGATTATACACATTTAATTTAATTCCAGATTAATTACAGAAACACATACAGATATTTTATTGCAGGTGGAAAAAGTAATGAAAGAGTAAAGTCAAAATAAAATATGAATTAGTCTGTAACTAATTTGAAACAGCAACAACAAGAACATAAAAAAAACCTACTAGGTATTTAAAAACCTACTAAATATACTTAATACTTATTAACTTTTTTTTCACATTATTCACAGGTCATTATTAGTAAAAAAAAAAAAGGCTATTTAGTACTTACAGAGTATTATTAAAACTGCATAAGGAATTATTAGACTTGCCAACTTACAAAGAATTCTAAGCACAGTTATAATGATTTATGAACATTTGCTTCATAGAAAATGTTACCGTAAATTTTTTCATGTGGTCACCAGACGTAATTTTTGCAGCCAGAAATAAATGTACCAGCGCAACAGGGGATGTGATAGTTGTCAAAAAATGTTACTGCTGAGTAGGATTTTTCTGACAGGATTAAAATTCCACAAAAAAGTTACACATGATAAAACTGGCACTGTAAAAGAATGGTGCAATGGTAAGTGTGTTAAATATAAAGATAATTATCAGATAAAATGTAATCATTAGTGATAAAATGTGATGCCACGTATACAAAGGATAATTCACATCCTACACAAAGACGCCAATCTAGTCTAGCACGATAGATGCAAAGCTAGTGCTATCCACTGTGGCACTGAGAAAGTCGAAGCGTGATGTGACAAATGAATCAGCACCGATGCGGAGGACGGTGAGACATAGCCAACAAGTATGGGTTTATGTTGACATGGCACACAGAGTGTGAGCTGTTCAGCTAGACTGAGAAGGAGGCTTCACGTGGCGAGAGCTGATGGATGGGACTCTTCCATCAGCCACCGGGGGTCTTGTAGGTGTCTGTCAACACTAGCAAACATGGTGGCACATGCGTTCGCTGACACGGCCACGCGCTCCTGTAGCACACACTATCAATAACCGATGTATAGTGTCATGCGTCTGTCAGAGTTCCAGACCAAGAAAATATGTCAAATGTGGCAGGTGAAAAAAAAAAAAAAAAATGGCGGCCCACATTAGGAAGTTGTGTAATGCATCCAGCATCGTTGTCACTGCAGAAAATCTTTATGTAATCATATTTACTGTTGCATTAATCAATGAAATGTCATGGACATGGGAGAATATTCTACAATTTAAATCTTAGTAATGCTAAATATGAAGTTAGAATGCTAAGAAGGTTCAGTTCTAGCAATGCTAGCATGCTTTGTGCCACAGTTTGCCATATGAGATTCATTTCTCGTTGTAGTTTGTGTAAATACTGTATACTGATTGATTTGGAAATTTTAATGCTAACCATTATGTTGAATAACATTTTTTTTTAAATTTGGAACTTCTCTCATATTATGTCATGTTTTCCTGTAAACAGAGACATAACAGTGGAATGATATCACGAAAAAGGACAAAACACATTGAGTGTAATGTTATAAGGAACATTGAACATTGAATATTTTCCAATACTAGCGCATCTAAAAGTGCTTTATTACTCTGACACCACAGCAACTTGCCAATGCTAGCAAATTTTCTTTATTACAAGAATGACCTCATACTTTTTATAGTTTCTTTTAATTTTGTGGAACATCCGCAAAACAGCCATTGCCTCAGCAGCATCTATTTATTTCCTCTCTCTTGAAGTTAATAACACAAAAAAAATGCAGTTTGTCATGTCACAGAAAAACTACAGAGTGTAAACTCCTTGGTGTTGAAGACTTTCTGGTGTAAAATAAAAATAAAAATAAACTAAGAGCATTAGCTTTGACTGCTGGAGACTCCTTTCATAAATGTTCAATAAACATCTCCTTACAGAAAAATTTGCCATGATTACAATTACATGTCCTTTCAATCCGTTTATGCCGAATGTCCATCATACGAGACGAATCATTAAAAAAAAAATCATATTTGTCCCATGTATAGCAATTTTCTATCCATGTTTCAGTTGAATTATTAAAACCATATACTGATGGGGGGTGGGATATCAGATCAGACGGCCAAAACGAGAACGTTCTATGTGCTATTTGACTGTCATCTGCATTTCATTATTTCATCAGCCATTTGTATGCTCCTTTAGATAAATTTTCAATGGTACCATTACAAAACCAGTGGTAAAAGCCAGTGATGCTACCTGTACAAAAGAAGTATGGAAAATTGCCCAAACTTGGTCATGTCATTTCAGCATGGTCTTATGATTCGTCATCATGCCTCATCGCAGGCCTGACCTCTGCACCACTGGACTCTTTTGCAAACTTTGCCAGAGCCGCCTCTAACACATTTGGCAACCATTAAACGTCAGTCACCGCTGCTTTACGCCGCAGTCCATCAAGTAACAACCGACTCGCATTATAGCTATTTTAGGTTAGGCTCAGGAACAGGGGTCATGACGTCTGCTCAAATAAAGTAATCTGATCCAAAGATCTGAGAACCAGGCAGCCATGTGGAACACATCACTGTGTTCCTGCCAGACAGCACAGTCATGAGGATGGAGAGAAAAACAGAGACAGGAATTTCTGCAAAGAGTCACATTCAAATCACAAGCAATCGTGACCCAGAAATTGAGAGCAATGGAAAACATCTACACAGGGTTTTTTTTCCTTAGAAGAAAGCAAGAGCGCCAATGATAAAATATCCACGTGTGAATAACTGTAGCAACAATGAGATCAATGTCAAGGGAAATTGTGCCAAATATGCCAATTATCCTGAAAAGAAGCAGATGTTTTCTGGTTTCGACCTTGCAATTTAACACGATGGGAAACTCTTCCTTCTCCAGGCTGTCTGACTTCACGGCATCACCTCTGGAGGGTGAGATCTAAAACTAAAGCAGCAGCGGAGGTTATCTGTAGGACACATCCCTTTGGACCATCCAACATGCCAATACTCTGATCATCACACCTTTACAGGAATAAAAACAGGCTCTATCACCAATGGGAATCTGGAACCCTTCACTGGCAGTTAATTACATTAATCCATGTTAAGCTGCTGTTTGTTAGCATTTGAGAGACCTCTTGCTTCATGCATACAACTGCATTCCCCAAAGCTACACTCTTATCCCCACTCGCTTTTAAAGTATATGTATGCGAGATGGCTTCCACATGTACTCTGTATAACTCAACGTTATTATCAGACTATACCTGTGTCTCAAATCACACACTTATGTGCTATTCTAAACCATTTCTGAGTATAAACACCAATTATGAAACCAATTTTCCTGTAAAACTGTTAGTGTTGGAATTTTAAAAAACCTCTCATGTTGCGTATAAACCTAATGTACTAATCTTCTTGATCTTCTGGATCATCATATATTTACATCGTACATATACAACATTTGGCAGGAGGCGGTTTGATGGTATAGCGGTTAGTGTTGTGGCCTCACAGCTCCAGGGTTCCCAGGTTCAATCCTGGGCTTGGGTTTCCTCTAGGTTCTCCAGTTTCTATCCACCTCAGAAAAACATTTGAATAGGTTGATTGGTGAATACATCACCCCTAGGCATGAATGAGCATGTGGTGCCCTGCAATGGATTGGCGTCCCATCCAGGGTGTATTCCCACCTTGATTCTAGTGTTCCCGGGATAGGCTCTGGATCTACCATGAATTGACCAGGATAAAGTGTATATGAAGATAAATGAATGTGGCAGACACTCTTATCCAAAGGCAAGAGAAGTTCACACCAGCACTTTGATCCATGCCTTTCTTCTGTCTTAAGGAATGGCGCATAAAGTCAAGAGAAATATTTTTACGTATAAGGTCATAGTATGCAATTTGAGACACAGCTTATGACGATAACCACAAAAAAGGCAAAGGGTTTACTTGCCACTCTTCTGTCATTGTGTCCTATGAAAAGTTGGGATGGAATCGCTAAACATTTTGACCTAAATGTTGACATAAAAAGCTATCAGACAGAGATGTTTCTGGCCTGCCTTATTCTCTCTGGGATATTGAATTTAATCATTTACAGGAACTCTGGAAAATGAACAAGGCTGTTTATGGCATCTGTGTGTGCACACATACTGTACATATAGTACATACGTACAAATCAAGGATATTCATTCATTGCTTTTTGGTGAGTGCTTTTGCTGATCATGGTCATGGTGAACCTGAAGTATACACTACATGGCCAAAAGTTTGTGGACACCTGATCATAACACTCATATGTTTTTTCTGAACATCCCATTTCTGATTCAGTACACCTTTGCTGTCAAAATAACCTCCACTCTTCTGGGAAGGTTTTCCACTAGATTTTGGAGCGTGGCTGTGGGGATTTGTGACCATTCAGCTACAAGAGCATTAGTGAGGTCAGGCACTGATGTTGAGCAAGGAGCCCTGGGGTGAAGTTCACATTCCAGTTCATCCCAAAGATGTTCAGTGGGCTTGAGGTCAGGGCTCTGTGCAGGACACATGAGTTCCTCCACTACAACCTTGGCAAACCACGTCTTAGTTCCAGTGAAGGGAAATTGTAATGCTACAGCATACGAAGACATTCTATACAAGTGTGTGCTTCTTTACTTTGTAGCAAAAGTTTGGGGAAAAACCGCATATGCGTGTGATGGTCAGGTGTCCATAAACCTTTGGACAGATAGTGTATCTCAGGAACACTTGGTATGAGGCTGGAATACACACATTGGATGGGATGCCAGTCCATTGCAAATGACCATGCACACACATCCACACACTCATCCACACCAACCCGAATAGTTCCAAGGAAAGTATATTGTAAGCCTTACAAACTTTCCATCTATCTTCTTTAAGGAATATTGGTTACTTCCCCAAATCTCAAAGGTTCTATATAGAATCTTACAACAAAGGGTCTACTTTTGACTCTGCAACCATCCAAAGAACCCTATAAGAACCCTTTCATTTTCTAAAAGTTTAATCAGTACTTTTGAATGGATCCAGAGCATCCACCATAATCTGCAATATAGTATTTGTTCTAATCTTTGGCTGTTTGGAGAGAATATCTCAGAGCTTAAGAAGTGTATTCATTCATTCTTTCATTCATTTGTCTTCAGTAAGTCATGGTGGATCCAGAGCCTATCCTGAGAAGACTGGGTGAAAAGTGAGAATACACCCTGGATGCTACACAAGTCTATTGCACGTCATCATGCAAACACATATTCACACTTAGGAGAAATTTAACAGCTTGATTTTGGTTGGTGAGAGGAAACCAGAGAACCCAGAGAGAACATGCAAAACTCCACGCAGACAGTAACCCAAGCTCAGGATCAAACCAGAACATTTCTCTCATGGAATAAGAGTGTGTAGTAGTGGAGTTCTTCCAAGAACAGCCATATCAATATTTTTACAGTCAATATTTATGGAACTCATGTACGATTCTTAAAGTCCATCTTTGACCCCAATCGTAATGTTTTGTTGGGTTTCTATGCACCTACAAATCTACAAATTTAGAACCAGCATCCGGAATAAAATTAACAGCCGGCACCAAACTCCATCCATTAAACCAGCTTTGTTTCCTGAAGATACACACTCTGCTACTCAGCTCCTTCTGTATAATGCCCTGCTAAGACATTAAACACTAAAGGCCAATTTTACTGACTACAATGTTGAATAAAGCCCGGCCATGTACCTAATGGATTTTTTACAGGCTTCCAGGGACTATACAGAGATACAATCATCACTACAGCAAGATAATTATAGAAAATGAAAGAACACAATGCCATAATCATATTGTAGATGCAAACAAAACACCTACACAATGTCACATAGACAGACAGACAAACTGTCTAACATCTCAATAAAAGATGTTACAAAGGAAAAACCCTACTAACTGTCTATTAATCTAGCCACAGAGTTTCTGTGTGTTTTTAATATAATTATTAATTCACTTCATATGCATTAATCCATTCCCATTAGTATGGATACTGTACATCATCTTTGCATATGAGCTGCATATAAGTCTTACTTGGTCTCTACACATCTTTAAAAATATCTTATTAAAATAAACACGGGTGTTTTTTTAAAAAAGACTTTGTGATAAGCAAAACCATTAGGAAAAGTAGAATATAACAAAGCTTTAAAAAGAGCAGCGCAATTTTTGTAGTATGTACAAAATACATTATGTACAGATTATAGACTGAATACTATAATTAAAGATTATAAGCATTATATGAATATTATAATATTGATAGTGAACATGTAAACACACTTAAGAGATGCTAAATATGCAGTAGTCAGTAGAATCTACTCTACTGTTCTACTATATACTATCGATTATTATATTCGAATGTATTTTATTTTACTATATGGTCACAATATGTGTAGATTTTATGAAACCTAACCTCATAAGAAATTTGTATTAATGAGCAAGGGTGAAAACAGGGTGATTTTGTTTGATTTCATAAAAAAATAAAGCTGTAAGAAAAGGAACATATGAACGCGTATCCTTTTATTCTGAATTGTTATCATTTCTTCTGAAGTGCAGGACCCAGGGAGCCCCAGGCTAATGAATACTTGAGAGAATACTGAGTGGCAGTAATTAGTCAGGAATTTCCCTAATGAAGGAAAAGAACAGCTCATGTCAATTTAAATTCATCTGAAATGTTGAAATGTAGGCCAACAGAGGTAAACAGGGGTAAATCCGAGTAAGAAAGAAAGACTAGCCGCTCTAGAATTAGCATTAGCTCAAGGTGTAGCTATTCCGCATCCTGCTGTTGAATCTGAAGCATGTTATAAAAGCTCAAATCATATCTCCATTCCCTCCATCCTTCGTGATAAACACAACGTGAGTCATCTCTCACCCTGTCTTATACAAATGCACTTCTAGGTCTGTTCACTAGCTAATATTTTCTCCATGCTAGCTGAGAGCAGAGTGATTTTTAGCAATGCGTAATGTACACGCTGCCATGTATACTTGTCATTTTAATATCGCCATGAATTCATGTTATGATCTGTGTTTCTACAGCTGGTCACTGACAAATGTTTGATTTCGCACCATTTCGAGTCAACGGCAGCCTGAGGGATCACCGTCCATTTGACATCCTGACATTTTAATGCCATTATTGCAGTGCTTAATGTTGATGCCGTGGCTGCACCTGTCAGAAGAGAACGAATCAATAACCTGGAGCTAAAGCACAGCCTGACTCTGTGAGATAGCAACATCCAGCTTCATACTTGTGTGTGTCTGAGAGGGCCATCAGACTGTAGGACAGGATCAGTGTCAGGCAGCAGAGCCAGAAGCTGGCCTGGATTTCAGATTCACTACTTATTTCTAAATATCCTAATCTGAACGAGAAAGTATTAGGTGAGTTAACAAATCATTATTAATCTCAGTGTATTAACATAAACACAAATCTACAGCATACATTAGTAGATTATTAAATCCTGTTAGATAGTCACGATAGTGCTTAGAAATAAGAGTGAAGAAATTTTTCCCATATTTTCAGCCTCACTGTGAAACTCATTTTCTGTTTATTTACTAACCATGAGAAATTTATTATTTATAATTAAGAATTTGGGGTGCCAATACTTTTGAAAGCAGTGTAAAGCCCCAAAAAAACAATGTTTGAAAAAATATATATATATATATATATTCATTCCATTTTACACACACACACACACACACACACACACACACACACACACACACACACACACACACACATATGTGTATATATATACTATACTATATATATAATATCTATATAATATACGTAGTGTACTATATACTGAATAAATAAATAGAATGTGATTTTTATCTTTGTTTATTTAATTTATAAATCTTTATTTAAATTGCTAAACATAAAAAGAATTGCAAAAAGGTTTTAGGTTGTTATTATATCTCTTATTTACACAGTACATTTATTTTTTTTGCTTATAACTACATTACAATGACAATATTTTTATCATATTTATTCAATTAATATATTATTTATTTTAATTTCTAAATATAAAAGCAAGTAATAAATTTCATTGTAGTTTTTTATTTTATTTTTACAGTTTCTTTTTGTTTATATTTTAGGGTGCACATATGTATATATTCACATGATCAAAAAAAAAAATCCCAGTAATTCAAATGATCTGAATAATGTGAATGATGTAACCCATTTTGTGACCCTGTGATGAACGCAGTAATAAATAACAACAAATAAAAGTGAGTTAGTTCTTTTTAGAGGCTGGTAAAGCTCACGTTTTGCTTTTGCTCCACCCAGAATGGTGGACGTCCCTCGGAAACAGGGAGCTGCGCTGAAACAAAGATAATTGTCATTGTGTGTAAAGTAGCAGGGAATGATACAAAGCAGAGCTTCCTCCATATTGTTTGATAATTAGCCCCCCTGGTTGGTGAGTGATTTGCATAGTGGTCACTTGACAAATAAAGGCAGTCCTGGAAGTGACAGTATATAAATGACTTGTTTTGCAGACAGCAGATGGTGGGTATCGCAGGGAGTGAGAGCAAGGGAGAGAGAGAGAGAGAGAGAGAGAGGGAGAGAGAGAGAGGGAGAGAGAGAGAGCGGCGGGTGGCGGAGGGGAAAACACTCAGCCTACCAGCTGCTGCTGTCTCTGAATCACATCCTCTAACACAATTAAGCTGTACGCAAACTTCACGGTGCGGGTGCGGATATTGATCACACTGATCCATACGGTTTTGGATATTGGAAACGTTCAAATAAAGAATATTAAATTAGAAATGATTATGGAGATTATGAGCATGAAACGCAGTATTTCTAACACCATGGAGAAAGAAGTTATTACTTGTATAAGGTGATGAAATAAATACAACTACATAGCAATAAATAATAGATAAACATTCAGCTTTACACTGAACATATAACACTTTATATTCATTTTTCTCAAAAATTAACAATGCATATCATATGTGTATACACTGTAACTATGACTGTAAATAATCAACAATGAGACGGGGTCATGTGACCAGACTCAAACCGGAGCTGCTATTACCACACAAAAGCTAATTATTTTCCAAATAAAAGCAAGTTCCAGAGTGTTTTATTTCTCATACCACAGCAATTTGCCAACACTACCAACTTTATTAACTAAAGAAGGACACATACTTTTTATCCGTTTATAATTACATTTAATGTTCTGCAACTTCCGCAAAGCAGGTTAGGTCCTGTTCTTACTTATGTTATAGCTGCCCTGAATATAATCCATACTCTTTTTTTTCAAGTTTATGAGACAGAAAATTGAGCTTGTTATTGAGAATTCACAGAAGTCCTTCGTCCTGAAGACTCTGCTGCGATGGAAAATGTAGATACACAGGAACAACTTTCCCTCTGACTGTTACAAAGCCCTAACACTGGAGACTCCTTCCAAAAATGTTAAATAAACATCTCCTTATGGAAAACGTCACCATATCACTGATTATATGTTTTACTTTGTTGAATAAAAACATTGTTTAGTCAGTTTATTATTAGTGTTAGATTATGGAAGTGGAAGTGGAAGTGACTTTGTGGCCAAGTGTGGTGACCCATACTCGGAATTTGTGCTCTGCATTTAACC
>CM074958.1:19094221-19111570 GCA_037577455.1 Pangasius macronema
GAACCCACCACCTTCAGGTTCACCTTCGGGTTACAAGTCCGACTCTCAGACCATTAGGCCACGACTGCCCCATGTGGAGCGCCTCCCCTACAAGTCTCTCTGTAAGCAGGTATTATAGAAATGACAACGCTAAACGAGTGCGTTAATACAAACCGAAAATTTGCCTTGTAGCTGCACTACTGTCACAGCTGCTCTTATAGGAAATTAATCAACACCTTTTGACCAATCAGAATCGAGAATGTGTATTAGAAAATCTAATCTAGTGCATATGAAGTGTATATAAAGTGTGTGTGTGTGTGTGTGTGTGTTTTGAGGTTATCAGATGATCAGAGTTGAGGTCGGAATACTGAGAACTGTATGAGTCAGCAGGCTGCTCTCATCTCATAGGGCACATTTGCATGAAGAGACATGGATGGCACAAACATGAGCACACACACACACACACACACACACATATGCACAATGTTCATTTATACCACATAATATATAATGTATAATGCTGAGTTCGGCTGCTCCTGTTAGGGGTCGCCACAGTGGATCGTTGGTCCACAAGTTTGATTTGGCTCAGGTTTTACACTGGACACAACCCTCCCATTTCATCCAGGCTTGGAACCGCCACTGGGAGTACATTCCCAGTGGCTGGGTTGGTTCCCTGCCCAGAAATCAAACCCGGGCGGCAGGGTGAGAATGTAGCAGCCTTGGCCGCTAGACCACCAGGGACCCTTATTATAATGCTGAGGATCTGACCATAATTTACCTGATTCTAAATAATTCAGTAATAATTCATTAAAACAGCAACATGAGGACACTGAAGGAGAACTTACAAGGAGGAAGTAAATTTGTTTCCAAAATTTTAAGAGATTCCCCCACCACAACTGGATCATACAGTTCTAGTGTATATGATTGGAATCAGTTCTAGTCCTCGTGTTAATATATAGTTTAATTAATTTCCATTTAATTAAGTCTAAGTTTAAACCCTTCTAACTCGATCGTGTCTTTATAGAAAACTTAGAATAACAACACACATAAACAAGGCTTGCACTATGTAGAATATCTGCCATACAAGTTGCTGTGTGAATTGTTACCATAGAAACAATAATGTATTAGAACAAGCATTAATATAAACCTGTGATTCGAATGACAGCTGGCCCTACGGTTACAGAAAATTAACCAACACCACCTGACCAATCAGAATTGAGCAATGCTGTGCTATGACATTTGTTAATGTGTCTAAGGTTCTGTTATAATCATGAACAGATTCTTACTCTCTTATTTGGTCAGTTCATCAGTTATTAAGCTCCAGTAAGTGGTCTTACCTATAATAATATAATAAGACGAATCCGGTTACCATGGCTACTACCACTGCACGTTCGTAATGTTTGAAGATGACTAAAAAGCTAAACTAGTTTGAAGAACGGCATGTCGGTTCAGCAGTGATGTCATGGCGCTCATGTACCTCACGCAGCAGTGGGTCGGAGGCGATGCTGTCGAGGTTGACGAAGCCCTCGTAGGTCAGGTGGTGAAAGACGTTGAGAGCGCGCACAGCCTCAGGGCCGCGCTGCTTGTAGCCGAAAATAAGGTCAATCCACTGGTGCAGCTGACATGAAACATTGAGCGAAAGGTCTCGGACATTTTCTCTTCGTCGGTTAATTTCTCCTCTCTTCGTTTGTGTTGTCACTGTACGTATCTCATCCATATAAACACAAAAACACTGCTTATAGCAAAGCACGCACACACACACACGGAGCAGAAGAGCGGAACACAGATGGAAAGAAACATAGCTAAGGAATTGAAATGATACTTGTACGTAATGCAATAAACATTTACGTTAATAAATGTCTCTTGAAATTAATAAGACAAAAATGCAGCTGGTCATTTCAGAGAAACCATGAAGCTTTACCTCTGACTGTTACAAAGTGCTAACACTGGAGACTCCTTCCATAAATGATAAATAAACATCTCCTTATAGAAAACCTCACCATATACTATAAACACTTACACACATTATAAATCTGTTTATGGAGAGTTTGCTGTGTCAGCTGTAACTATAGAAAGGATAGGAATGAGCGCATTAATATAAACCTGTGATTTGAGATTTGAGACTCCAACAGCATAATAAACAGCATAACAAGGAATAATCATGTCAGGATCATTAGTGAAATATTAATATATTGATTACTGAGGGTTTTAATTTTAATAAAAACCATATACTCGTTTTTTTATGAAACTTCTCTCAAACTGATTAGCCCCCAAATGACCTGATTTATGCTCCTTGACCTGAACAGTGCTGATGAAACCACCATGACCTCTCACTTATACAAATGAATATGAAAGGATACAAAGGTTAGAGGTAGAGTTAGCATTCATACCATTTCGTATTAACACTTCGCTTGCGAGGAGGCTGAATTCGGCAAAAACTAAATTTATGGAACCGATATATTATGTGGATCTCTGAAATTAAATTCAGATGTGATTATTTTAGTATCTGCAGGAATATAGATGAGTATTATGACCATGTAAAGTGTCTTTAAGATGCAGTGAGTGCCATTACTGCCATTACCATATGTCTACAAGGTTCTGTGAACTTGCTATAAAATTAATAATATAGAGAATGAATTGTATTAAGTAATAATAATAATAATAATGATAAAGTGTCTTAAATGGAATAACACATTTAATACACATTATACTGTATAATACTTAGAGACATTTTACTATTAAAAGATGAGACATTCATGATACGTCATATTACACAATATTTACACAATATATGTGGGAAATGGATGACTACAGTAATAGTTACTAAATATTTATATTGTGACACCAAAATGTACTAATTTGCAACTGGCCAATACTATAAAGCTATATTTCATTGGAATGATAAAGCCAGACCTGCTATTTCTGTATAATGGTCTGCTAAGACATTAAACACTAATGTAAGGCCAATTTGCTGGCTACCTTGTGGGATAATGATCATAAAACACGGCCTTGTACCAAATGGATTTTTTACAGCCACCGCGGGACTACACAGCCATACAATCATCACTAGAGGGAAATAATGAACGTTATACTGCAGATATAATGCAGATTCCTTTCACAAAAGAAATAAACACCTACAGTCATGGTCACACACACACACACACACACACACACACACACACACACACACACACATAGGCACAATGCTGGAATTTAGAGCCTCTTTCCTGTATCAGGACTAGCGGCAGGCTGAGCTCCGGAGGGGGCTGTGCTCGCCTCGGGACATGTCACTCCAATCGAAAGTGACACATGCAAAGATGGGAACACTAAGCGAGAGAGAGAGAGAGAGAGAGAGAGAGAGAGGAATGGATGGAGAGGGCAAGAGAGAAGGGGAGGAGGGTAAAGATATGGGGGAAAGGAGGGATTAAACAAGAATGAAAGAGCAGCATGGAGAGATGGAGGACGAGACAAAGAGATCAAAGATGGAGGGAGACTAAGCACACATCACATTCTCAGTGAAGTCCAACAACAAATTCGCACAAATTCAGGCAGATGTGGTTATATTTTGCTCATTTTTATGCTAATGAAGTTATTAAAAATATTATAATATAGTCACGATCGGGGCGGGGATTTGAATTGGGATGGGTAAGGGCTGGACCGGAAAAAGTTAAAATATTTGTACGGTTTGTTTCCTGTTTACACTTTTTGACAAAATGTTATGTATCGTATTATTTTTTATGTCCACTCTGGTTGGCTATGGGTTTAATTCGTTAACCAAGCAGTGAACCCTCTCTTAATGTATTTAAATGAAAAAAAGAAATCTGTCAATCATGTGATTATACAGTACATGTACAACACAATGGGCTGAAGAAGTGACCCTTAATAGTTTTCTACAACTTGTGAGATCAGGATGAAACTCCAGGTGCAAAAATGAATCATGTAGTACATAAAAAATAAAAGAGAAAAATTCTTTAGAGCTCCTCATTAAGCCAGGAACCACAGGGAACAGGTATGGCTTTATTTCCATACATTTTCAGTAGTTTTATAACAGTTTTATAATTTGCTATCACTTATATTAAACCTGTAAGCAGTCGTTCCCTCACCAGCCTCTCATTTCTCTCTCTCTCTTAAAGTTGCTAAGACAAAAAAAATGCAGCTTGTCCTGTTACCAAGGAACTACAAAGTATAAAATCTAGTGATGACACTGGAGACTCCTTCCAAAAACTATTAAATAAACAGGTCATTCCTTTTTCTCCCTCTTTCCTGAAGTTAATAAGACAAAAGAAATGTCATTTTTACCCAAAAAGTTTTGGAGACTCCTTCCAAAAATGCTGCGTAAGCCTTCATTACAGCTGAGCCATGTTCCCAATTATTATTATTATTATTATTATTATTTTAATTATTTAAATTATTAGAGCTTTCCATTAAGCCACAAGCAAAAAGAAGTTAAAAATGGTGGTTTTGTTGCTGATTGTTTTGAAAATCTATAATTCCATCTATAATTTTCATACATTGACCAAAAACCAAAAAAATGTGATTTCAGCTATCAAATATCATTACAAATTGTTGAATTTTTATGTTCCAGCAGTCATTCTTAATTCTCTCCATACCGAGTCGTATATGGTCGGAAAGCTGCTTTCCTCAGGCGTAATGCTGCGCAGGCCGTGTGCAGACGTACTGAAACGACTCGTGCTGAAAGATGAACTGTTTCCTGCAATTCTGTTGGTTACTGACATTTTGTTAATCATCCATGTTCTTAAAATGACCTGTTTTCCCATGAGCCAAGTCATTTTTCTCAACCTTCAAAGGACGAACGTACTCTGAATTCCCATTATACTCATATAATTACGTAAAGTATGCGTATACATGTCACATATGTGAAAATTGCTGTAGTTTTTTTTAAATAATTCAATGAAAATTTGATAAAACTAATAAAATGTGAAAGTCTACAAGTCTACTCATCGGAAGAAAACATTCTGAGAGCAATCTTTCTTAAAAAATGGTTGTGGATTTGTGTGATATGCAAATTAGCACATACTTAATGATCTATTGACTCATCGGCACATTAAAATAAATTTGTACACACACACACACACACACACACACACGCACACGAAAATACACTTTAAACAGGTTAAGGTTCAATTTGATGAAAAAATAAGCCTTTTGTGTGTGTTTTAGGGTTTGGTTCATGACCTTTAGTGGTTTAATGAACTAGTCTTGATAAAGAAGTTTCCCTAAAACACATGGTGTGTGTGTGTGTGTGTGTGTGTGTGTGTGTGTGTGTGTGTGTGTGTGTGTAGGTTAGGAAGTGAAGTCCATTTTAGCACTGATCAGATATTTCATCATAAGGCTTTGCCTCTGTAGGAAGTCTTGGCACTTACTGACAGCTGGATCACAGCCCACATGTGTATTGTGTGTGTGTGTGTGTGTGTGTGTGTGTGTGTGTGTGTGTGTGTGTGTGTGTGTGTGTTTTAACAGGCTGAGAAGAAAGCGCTGAAAGAAAGGTCATCCCTATGAGACACATACACTCCGTGACACACTCCACTGTCAGGGCAGCTGAAAAGGTCAAGTACGTTTCCCACAGTATACACACACACACACACACACACACACACACACACACACACACGCCAGCCTAGGTCAAAACACAGCATGACCCATCAGCTAACTGCACACAGGGGTAGGCAGAGGAGAGACTGATTAAGGCAAAGAAAGTTGCTTTGCTTTTTTTTTTCCAAAAAGTGGAAAAAACTAAACAACAACAACAACAAACAACAACAACAACAAAAACAACAACAACATTATTTGCTAATAATCCAGTTACAATCAGATATTGATAATTTATCCTATACCAAATTGCAAATATTACATATTTGAGGCTTTGCTGCTGGTGGTGTTTAGAACTATTTTTAGTATCATTTAATTAGCTAGTTAGTTAGTTAGTTAGTTAGTTAGTTAGTTAGTTTAATGCATAGTATCTTAAATACTCCCTAATAAATAATATAATTAGAAATGTTCTGTTTTCTCTTTTTTTCCTGTACCACCCCAAACTTCTTCACCTCCACAATTTACACTCTCTCTCTCTCTCTCTCTCTCTCTCTCTCACACACACACACACACACACACAGTGTGTGTGTGTGTGTGTGTCCCCAACAGTCTCAGACCTGTCCACTGGATCCAAATCATGATTGATGAAGCCTGCATTAGTGTAACGTTATAGGGGACAGTGACTGGATCTGTCCTTCAGTGACATCACTGAGATCTGAGCCGGACTGCATTAGTATCGAGCTGTGCAGTCCATTAGCGTCTTCGGGAGGAGACACATGACACTGCAGCGTACAGATGAAATGCAGGGCAAGGTATTCATTTGGAAATTTAGCGACATACACATGTAGGTATGAAGAAAAATCAGCATTACTGAAATTCTGTAAATCTGGTTAGAAGTTTTAGTTCACTTTGGCTGACAGAAACATTTTACTAAGAGTGATAAATGAGCCCTCCTAGTTTTACTACTGTTTTATGTGTTGTAACAGTTCAACGCCAACAGGTCTGTTCAGGCAAAACATCATCCGTGTTTCATCAGGTGTTCAAAATCAGTCATAATTAGAGGAGACATTCTGTTCCACTTGGCTGAATATTTGTGCAGTGTAAGTCTGGATGGATCTCTCACCATTCTGTTGATCCTCACAAAGTCCTCAGGCGTCTTGGCCCAGGCAGGAAGCTCTACATCACACACCGGGGTGCCGTCAAGAGACAGGGGGTTTGGCATCGGCAATGACAAGTGTTTGTAGAGGCCGTCCATCATCTTGAGGCCCTAGTCGAGGATATAACAGATTGAACAGACAGACACGGCAGAGGAAAGTTACAATAGTTTTGTGATTTGTTCATTCACACTGTTTTATAAAGTCTTGGATGTGCTGGATGCTGTAAGTTGATGCAGACATGTCATAGGTAGTATTCAGCAGATCCTAATAATTTTTTTTTTTTTTAAAAGCACCACAAGAAGCAGCATTTGATTGGGACGTGACTTGATGCCATCCTGCCTCCTTAGTTAGTACAACCTCACTAACAGAATAACTCAAAAAAATGGCAGCAAATGTTGAAAGCATTTCAAGCAGCCAGTGAAAGAGCCTCCAGATGAGTTGTTAAAGACTTTGCAGTGAGTTGTAAAAGCCAGCACTTAGGGAAAAGGGAAGGAGTAACAAAATAAGCAGAAGAGATGAGGGGTAAGCTGCAGTTATTTCCTGTCTAAGTGCTGGGCTGGATGTGTTATGTTTGGGGGGATCAGGAGGTGGTTTGGGTTTCTCGAGTACCACATGGGCTCAGGATGTAGACCGTGTTAAGCAGAGAAGGTGGAGCAGAATTTCACCACTGCTCCCATGTGTGAATTCAAACAGCCAGTGACTGCAAATAACAGTGCGAGCTCAAAGAATTTCACATTTCAGAGATATGTGAGAATAATTAGTTAGATATAAGAATAATTTGTTCTAAAAAAAAATTCACATTGACTCCAAATGTCAATTAGCCATTATATTTCACCGTAACTACTATATGCTAAATCCTCATATACTTGAAGTCTCATTTTTGAATAAATAGTGCCAGGTTTTCCCAAATTATTGATTATGATGATATTAACTGGCAAAAGTGTAAAGAGTGTTGCACCTTTTTTTTTTTTTAACTCAACACAATCATTAAAAGAGAAGCAATAGTCCATATTTACACTTTTGAATTTCAATTCAAAGAGGAATTATTTTATCATTAGCATAGCTTACAGCTTTCAGGAACAATTTCGCCTTCAGAAATGTCCGCTAAAACACATTATAAAAGTTTGTTAGCATGTGATAAATATCTGTGAAATCTGTGATCAGACCTTCTGCCGATTCTCTGAGTAATGTTTACGCTCAGCATTATGGTAACGCCATACTGTGAACTTACAGTGTCCCTAAAACAACAAGTCTGCATGGCATCAGTGAAGAACCGGATGTGGTTGGAGGTAGCTTGTATTTTATTAAGAGTAATCCAAGAATCAGCTACAAAGTATGTAGACACAAAGTGTGTAAAACACAGGCAGAAAGCATAACAAAAAGATAATCCATGGTCAGTAATTCAAACCAGAATTATTACTACAGTAGATGTAAAAAACTGGGGATGTGGGAAATTAAGGCTTGGACTTTAAAACACAGAATAAGATGTGGCGGAAATAGCCAAACTAACCAAGGTGAGACATGGAACAGGTGAACACATTAGGATAATTAGCCAATGTCCTGACAGGGTGAGAGACAGAGAATTAAACCAAAACAAAAACACATGAAGTGAGCTCAAAATATAACTACATAGGATTTTTTTAGTTCAACTACACACACTGGCAAACACACCATAAGCTGAGAGGCAGAATTTGGTAATTTACAGGCAATTTATTTTTAATTAAAAGATGTAGGTGAGATTCCTCCTATACGTAGGTGCATTAGCATCATAGCTCCAGTGCAAAATAAAAGAAGCAAGTCTTGGCTGATGGATTCCTGTAAATATCTGGTGTAAAAGTTTGCCTGTTGATTCATCAGTCCCACTGAATGTTAGACAATAAAGGCAAAGGTACTTTACCTGGGTCGTTCCCCATGATTCAGTAGAACTGATGAGGTTCCTCAGATGTGAAACACCTTTAAATTTACAGCACTCTGTCATTGTGGTACTTCTTTATAACAACCTCAGCTTATAAAATGTTCATAAGCCATCATGAGCTCTATTATACAATGAATAAGATTCCTCATAGGTCATAGATTTTATTGTGGACAAGGCAGTTATCTATTCAGGTTAATTAATTACATTTTTAAGTAAAAATATTTGAAACAGTAAAACAAAGTACTATAAAATAAAATAAAATAAAATAATAATACATTTGCGTAGAGGTTACTAATTATTTATGTTATCACGTGCAAATCGGTCTAAAATTCGCACTTATTGAGCAATCGTGTAGCAGAATATTATAGTAAATTTTATAGATCTGTTATTGGCTTTTGAATAAGGTGATGTTATTATAAAGCCACAGCAGAGTTCAGAATTTCAGCACGTTTTCAGCACACTGGACACCTTCAGCCAATAAAACTTCAACTTCATTTAACCCACAAGGATCCACAGAGACTGCCACATTCCAAACCTCAGACATGTCCCTCCACAAATTACCCAGAAACCCCTGTGAGAGCATGTGGAGCATGTGCACATGAGGAATTTGGCCTCTTCTCTTTTAATGTCATTCTGAAGCACTTGCTTTTGAAGAGCATTTAAGATCTTCTCCAAACAAGTGAATCTATCAAGTCAAAGCTTAAAGACGTTTTAACGTACACACATGGTAGAGCTTTTAGGACTGTACCGTGTGTGTGTGTGTGTGTGTGTGTGTGTGTGTATGTGTGTTCATATAGATGTAGCTTTATTGACCAAGTTCACTAAAAAAAAACAAACTACAACCTAACTACCTAAATATTGTCCTCCACTGAATGCTAATGGTCACCATATGCTCTGAAAGCCCAGTGTACTCACAGTGACACAAATCATGGATTTAGTAAAGCAGTGCTGTGGCAGTTTCAGAGTCTTAAACTTCACCCAAAGGACCCCAGCCAAAGTTGGATGGAGAAGTCAATCTGTCACCCCGCTGGACATTCTGTGGTGAGAGTTGGCTGATCGGAGCTGAGCTCTGAGCCGTTGTGAGTTCTCTGGCCTCCTCCACCAGGCAGCCATTAAACCCGCTACAGCCTCATAATGGGCTGACGAGTCAATCACACTCCGCCGCTACCTCTCCACGGCGCTAACGTCCAAATTCCGCCCACATCTGCAACTGTCACACACTCCACACCTTCAGGCAGACCTGTTTTTTAAGAGATTATTGAGAAATTGCTGGAGGTTTTTTTTTTTTTTTTGAGGAAAATGCTTTCACATTCTCTTCTTTTCTCTTGGTCTCATCTGCTTGCCAAGTTAATGGCAGATGGATGCAATTTTGGATTTTTTTGTTAGATGAGGTCATTTTTTTGGATCACACTACTGGGAATACAGTGTTAGGTTTGAAGAGGAACCACTTTCTAGCTCTCTCATTTCTCTGTTTATATATCTATTTATTCTTTTTTCTTTCTTTGTTTAAAGGCAGATAGAAAAGGTTGCCCTAACATTAGCTGCTCACTCTTTGTTGAAAAGAGTGTGTAGAGTTTAAAGACAGGGTGAGCATGTCTGTGTACTGGGTCATTTGCTCTTTTAGGGAGGTCGCCCCTGTTAAGCCAGCTTTCTCTGACAGCTTGTACTCATTACTGGAGGAACAGGGTAATGGAGGGGGTCGGGGACAGACACGGAGGACAAGGGACTCAGAAACAAGCTTCCCTTTAATCAGACTGGATGACTACATTCTTCGAAAAAAAGAGTTTGTCAAGGGTTCTTGGGATCGTTGCGGGTCCTTAGTTTTCTAAAATGGTTCTAATTGGAACTGTTTCTGATTGAGAAATGCAGTGTTTTTTTTCATCAGACTGTAAAGATTTCCCCCAGAGTGACAACCAAAGAATCCTTAAGGGTTCAACATTTGGCCTTCTTTTATAAGAGTGTCCTTAGCACTAATCTTCCAAAGGACAAAGAGTAAATGAATGTGCAAATATGTGTTTATGGACACTGGAGCATTGATAGTTCGAGCTTTCTAAATGACTCATAGTTCAACGGGACAGAATAACCCTTGTTGTTAAACAACCTTTCAAAATGTATGTTGACAATTCTCTAAGGGGTTTATCTGTTTGCAAAAAAAAAAACGCTTCAGGCTGCAAGATGAAACCTTGTTTTAAAAAAAAAGCTTCTGATAGGCATAATACGCTTCAGTTGGACCTGATGATAAATTATGTGAAATAGAACAAGTGGAACTAAATTGTTATGAATTTGCAAGTGTGAGAGCATGTTTGGTCAGATATATTGATATATTATCAGAAAGAGATCTAAGTAGAACTGATTTAGAAACCATTTTAGGAAGCCAAAATCTTACCCAGAGAACCTTTTGAAGGGCTTTTTTTTCTAAATGGAAGACATTCTAAAGAGTTATTTGGTTTGTCCATTTGAAGGACAAATGTCTTTCCTTTTGTTCCAAGTAAAACACTATCAAACTACCAAAGGAACCCTTTTACCCAAGACTGTAAGATAATAGGCAATGTGACATTCTCTAAAAGATAACACCTTTGACCGCATTATTTACCAATTACTCATTGACATCTCTCTGGAGGTACGCTTAAAGATTCTTAGTATCATACACCTGAGGTGTTTCTGTTATTAGAAATGGATCGAAGTAGAAAGTAGCTAATATCTTACTCAAAGAACCTTTGGAAAACTTTTGAAGGAGTTCTTTTTTTTTTCTAAGAGGGTAGTATCCTAAAGAGTTGTTTGGCTCATCCCTTTGGAGGGTCCATGAAAAGTTCTATGTAGTATCCCACAATAGTGGGTTTCCTTTCCAAAAAAGTAGCACCCATTCAAAAATCTATAACCATAAGGGATTCTTGGGGAGCTTATAATATATCAGGTGATGTGCATTTTATCACCATCCATTTTCTGTACCACTTATCCTACATGGGGTCATGGGGAGCCTGGAGCCCATCCCAGGGGACTTGGGGCACAAGGCAAGGGACAACCCGGGACTGGGTGAAAATCCATTGCAGGGCACAATCGCACATGCACCCCTTCACACACTACGGACAATTTAGAGATGCCAATCAGCCTACAATGCATGTCTTTGGACTGGGGGGAGGAATCTGGAGTACCTGGAGAAAACCCCTGGAGCATGGGGAGAACAGGCAAACTCCACACAGTCTGGAGGTGGGAATTGAACCCCCAACCCTGGAGGTGCAAGGCAAATGTGCTAATAAGCCACCTCACCCCCCCATTTTACCACTATCATTCTTCAAAGGATAAAGCAGAACAATATCCATTGGCAAAAAAATAAAGATCCCATTTACCCTCACTCCATTCCCATTATTACCAATTACCCATGTAATTTGGTACATGGGTACATGAGGTACCCTCAAAGATTGTATACTGTAAAGCTAGAGTGTTTTCCAATGCATTCCAAAATGAACCCTTGTAGGAAGCTAAAAACTTACCCAAAGACCCTTTGGAAAACCCTTGAAGACTGCATCTTCCTAAAGAGTTCTTTGCTGTGTCCCTTTGGAGGAACTCCGGGAAACTAAAGAGGAGGAAATTTCTATGTAGTATTCTACAACAGTGCTATACCTTTTCTACTTCCATTCCAAGCCAAACCTATCTGAAAAGCTAGAACCATTAACTATCCACCTAGAAAACTGTGGAAAACATGTTTCTCTTCATTTTCTTGCTCTAACAAGAGCACGTATGGGACAATCTCTATTTGTGGCCAGTTCTACTAGGTAAAATTATGTCAGTTCAGACACACAAATGGTGCCTGCATTTGTTAACAGGGCCGATGTTCCACCAGCATTCTGCCTGAGTGTGTGTTTCGCCTGTACTCTGCATCGTAGCTTGCTGTTCCTGTGTCACATGAGACCGTAAACCATGGCTTTACATAAAAAGACTACATTTTAAATAGCTTTTGTCATTAATGCTTTATTAATTGCCCGGGGTGAAGCTAACGTGACGCGGGGTGTGCTGGAAACGTCTGACACTTTTAGGTCAGCACGAGTGTGTTCCCCTATATGCTGTGGAGCAAAGAAAAGGAGGAGGAACAGGGCCAGGTTCTCCCTGCTGTGAAAGATTGGTTCAGCTCAACGAGTTTTGCAGTGTGCTTTTCTTTAAAAGGCCTTAGGCACGAAGTGAAATGAGGCTCATATTATTAAACTGTGTGAATTACATATGGTAACCTCGAGTTTTGGGAGTTTGAGAGTGAGTGCTGCAGAGAGCGTTAATAATTTAGACAGTGAGTAAGCAGTGGCAGGCATGTCGCTGCAGATTATGAGGTGCATTTATGAGATATTTAAATACAAAATGAGAACCTTTAGGCATAGTTCATTTGCTAAGGAATTTACGCAATGTTCACACTCACGATAAATACTGTCGATCATCCTAGACATGTTTAGTGTCACAATATTAAATGACCAAAAAACAAACATACAATTCAATCAATAATCAATAAATCTACCTATCAGTAACTCTGTTCTTATTATGAAAACATTATGGTTGAGCCTGTAAGCTTCAAGTCTTATCATAGGCATAAAACTATCACATGCACACTAAGGAACACATTCGCTGAATGACAGATAGGCAACACTATTCATGGTTGCTTTTTTTTAAGTCCAAAATCATGCAGTGTCTCTTCTGACTAGCAAGCACTGTAAAGAGAAAAGTTGCACTTTTAGCCAGCTCTTTAATTCAAACCACACAGAACTTATGGTTCTATTGTTTGTGCCTTCGACTGGACAACGTTTGCTTAGTTTATTTACTTCTCGTTTCTCCAACTGAATTTTGCGAAATCAGTGATCGAGTACGTAATCCATCTCGTTTGTATTTCAATAACTGCTGGCGATGTGTTATAGATGTATGGGTCAGAGAACAGGAAGGAGAAAGCAAACAAGCATATTCCATAATTGTAACACTAAAAAAATGAGCTGAAACCAGGATATACAAATCACAGAAGAGTATAAATAGACAGACTGATCGAGATCTAAACGCAAAACAGATGAACAGAATCAGGAAACAAACCATTGACAGAAAACGGGTGGAGACAGAACCAGGAAGCAAATAAACACATGTTTAAAAGAAAAAATTTCCGTGCAGTGCTCACTGTGCTGGGACACATGTTGAGCTCCACATTGCAGTGTCTGATGCTAGCAAGGCTCTCGAGATACTGAAATACTAAAGGTATATAATCTGGATCTATAAGCAGTTCCTGATTTTTAAAGGTTATAGGCTAGTGTGCTATTGTGCTATTATATGCTAGTGTGTCCTGTCTCACCTTGACATCTGAGGTGTCGCGCTGGCAGTGCCTCCACGACCGCATGATCCCAGAGAAAGTACGGTTCGGGTGATGGAACTTGTTGCCATTGGAGCTGAGAAAGAAGGTCGTAAAGGGTTCCTGGATTTAAAAATAAAACACGAAGAACTTGTCACACATTTCTGTTAACACATTTCATTAGCAAGAAATGTTTATTCCCGACACCAAAACCACAAAGTTCTGCAGCAGGATCCAGGCTGTGGAGTAATGGCCGCATCGCATTACACGGGATTGCCATGTGATCCGTTTCCTGCCGAGCTTGACTGATAATTAAGCACTTGCTTCGACAAATCTGCATTTTTCAAAGGAACTAATATCATTCCGCTACATAAACACTGGCAAAGTGAAATCCAAATTCATTTCTATGGTAATTTGACGCAATGGCATGATTGAGCGCTCCAGGAAGCTCGAGGAAATGTTCCGTTTGCATAAACATCTCAATGTGGAGGACATATCTGTCAGATTATGGAGAGTTAGTGGAGGTTTTTTTTTCTTCTTCTCCCTTTCTCCTCTCGTTTATACCCACGGTGCCTGAGGCAGAATTAATTACTGAATGTGGCCTGTTGAGGAGCAGAGCTCTGCCTCTAATTGGCTCATATTCGCCATCATCAGCCGGAGCTGGAGTGACACGGTGAGGCAGGAGGAGGCAGCCAGGGAGAGATGATGGCGTCTACATTTTCATTCAAGCCAAGCTTAACAGCTGTCACAGCACCCTTTCTCCAAATCATCATCATCAACTCTGTACGTTCTACTGGCACAGCCAATTACAGCCATTTCATTTGTAATATCTGTGAAATTAAACATGCACTGCTTATTTAATTGGGAATATATTTAAATGAGGAACGTTAAGCTTATTTGGTTGGCTTAGTATTGATAGTTTAATGCCTGCTGTAATGGCCTGCCCTGTAGTAGGCTTAAAAAAAATAAATTAAAAAAAAAACTCTGATGTAACAACCAGGAACTGTTTTTATTTTAACTGCTATACAATATAAATTGAATTAGCAAATTGAAAATGATAAATTATATATATTATTTTCTTACAGAATTATATTATTATTCACTAATTGAGCCTTTTTTTTCTTTTAATGGTATCGCTTTCTTTTATAGTCCTCTAAGATATTAACCAGTTAATTGTGTGGTATAAACTCCAAAGAACTGGGTAAAGTATTTTGGTACAAAGGAAATTCATTCACTATTAAATAACTAAATAAATTTCACTAAAATTTTGGGCAGATTCAAGCTAGGGTCCTAGCATTTAAGTGTACAGTGTAAACAACAACAACCAGTTAATTATTATGGCTAAATGTTTTTTTTTAAAGAATCGTTTCAAGATTGGGGTGCATTTAAAACATTTTAAGACATTTTAAACACAGATAAAGTGTCTTTTAAAAACATTAACAAAATTTACTTCAGCTAGAAAGCAGCATTTTGCCTGTCCCAATCCACTAAAACTACACTTTAGGTTGGATTATAATACAATTTATGAACATGTCACATGTTCAACACTTCCAAATTTCCTGAAGATTATGAGAAGAAGAAAAGTTGTCTCCTTGTATTTTCCTTATTTTCAACGATATTGTGAGTTTGACTGAAACTATAGACTTACAGTAAATTACTAAGTAAATTACTATAGAACAATGTTCACCCTTATTTCAATAGGTCATCATTTCAATCTTGGCCATGTTCTCTGGGTGGGAGGGAAGTTATCTGTCAATCACTGTGACACTAGCCAATCATGGCCGTCTGTGAGCTCTTGTATGTGAAAGAGGGCAGACAGCACTTTCCTCAGAGGGTGTTGCGCTGCCCTGTGATGAGAAAAGAAAAGAAGCATTTGGCTGGCCTCATGTATCTCGGAGGAAACATGGGCCAGCCCAGGTCAGTAGCTGTCATGTGACAGGGGAGGGTGGGCTGATAGGTAGGAATTGGCAAGTGACCAAATTGGGGAGAAAAACAACTAAATCATTAGAAATCATTCAAATGACCTTAATGTCCTCATGCTGTTAGCATGGCTGCTAGTTAACAACGATGTGTCTATGCTAGCAATTATATTCTAATTCTATGTAACTCTGTTACTTTTAACACTATTACTCACTTTAAGAGCAAAATGCAGCCATCATCAGCAAAGAAACCTTGCAAAAAATAAAACGGTTTCCTGAAGGGGCTTAACGCTTTTTTGATTCTCTCTCTCTTTTTTTTATTTTATGGCAGCGCAATTGAAGAATCACTCTAATAGCACCACGTAGAAAGACAATTGAACTAAAACAGCAAGTATTCTTTGTATACACATCTCCCTCTTCCAGGTCAAACGAGGACAGGAGGGAGAAGCCGTGATTGGCACGTGTTTCTCAGGACTTTCTGCACTGTCTGATAGCCATAAAGCTAACACGCAGCGGCCTGTAAATCATTAGCACTCACACATATGCTAGTTTAGTGGGCTGTGAAAGCTCGGCCCTCTCGTGTGAAACCCAAAACTGGCCTGACTGAGACGTTGAGTTTGACTTACGTTCTGTTGTGAGTGAAGCAGCTGACATGCGGTGTGATCGACTATCAAAGCCATTCTCGTTCAAAGGTCTCTGTCTTTAGCCTTGTGTATTGAAATGTTATAAGGGAAACAGATGACGCTTAAACAAATGGCATCTTGTGATCATTTTACAAACGCAACAATGCTGGAATTCTTCGCAAAGTTTGCGATTGGCTTTCCATGAGATCAAAGTTGTTTTATATGAGATCACATGCACTGACAAGATCAAACGGGTGAAAATGAACTCCAGTTACGGGACTGAACAGATTCAGCGTTTAGTTTAAACTCCAGCATGGTTGCTGGGTTTAAACTAAATTATGCTAATCCTACAACTGATGCCTATATAAATTATATAAATATGTGTTAGCATAGTACCATGGAGAATTTATTATATTAATATTTATTTATATAGATAGCATTTTCATTTTGAGTTTAAATTCTCAATTCTTGACATTTAAAAGACAAATTTTTTTTATTATTTTTATTATTATTATTATTATTATTATTATTAGTAGTAGTAGTAGTAGTAGTAGCAGTAGTAGTAGAAGTGGTAGTAGAAGTAGTAGTACACTATATGGCCAAAAGTATGGACACCCCTCCTAGGGTGATGATGGAATTCAGGAGTTTCAGCCCCATCCAGGTGCATCAAATCAAGCACCTAGCCATGCAATCTCCATAGACAAACATTGGCAGTAGAATGGGTTGTACTGAAGAGCTCAGTGACTTTAAATACTGACAGTAGAATGGACCAAACTGAAGAGCTCAGTGACTTTAAACATTGACAGTAGAATGGGTTGTACTGAAGAGCTCAGTGACTTTAAACATTGGCAGTAGAATGGGTTGTACTGAAGAGCTCAGTGACTTTAAACATTGG
>CM074958.1:19111603-19132632 GCA_037577455.1 Pangasius macronema
GTTGTACTGAAGAGCTCAGTGACTTTAAACATTGGCAGTAGAATGGGTTTTACTGAAGAGCTCAGTGACTTTAAACACTGACAGTAGAATGGACCAAATTGAAGAGCTCAGTGACTTTAAACATTGGCAGTAGAATGGGTTGTACTGAAGAGCTCAGTGACTTTAAACATCGGCAGTAGAATGGACCAAACTGAAGAGCTCAGTGACTTTACACACTGACAGTAGAATGGGTTTTACTGAAGAGCTCAGTGACTTTAAACATTGGCAGTAGAATGGGTTGTACTGAACAGCTCAGTGACTTTAAACATTGGCAGTAGAATGGACCAAACTGAAGAGCTCAGTGACTTTACACACTGACAGTAGAATGGACCAAACTGAAGAGCTCAGTGATTTTAAACATTGGCAGTAGAATGGGTTTTACTGAAGAGCTCAGTGACTTTAAACATCGGCAGTAGAATGGGTTGTACTGAAGAGCTCAGTGACTTTAAATATAGCACCATTACAGGATGTCATCTTTGCCACAAGTCAGTTCGTAGGATGATTGTGAGCCAGGTCTTCTTGTCCAACATCAGTGCCTGACCTCACAAATGTTCTTTTGACTGAATGGGCACAAACTCCCACAGACACACTCCAAAATCTCAGAGTGGAATGGGGATGTCCAACGAGCTCATATAGGTGTGATGGTCAGGTGTCCACATATTTCTGGCCATATAGTGTAGTAGTATTAGTAGTATTAGTATTAGTATTTGTAGTAGTAGAAGATAGCAGGGCTTACTACTCGGATGAGCCAGTGGAGGGTGGAAGCTGCAGATGAGTAGTGGGTGGAGTAGTGGCAGGGTGACGCCTCATCGTCCCACGCTTCATAGCGCTCTGCATAAAACACGGCACGCTTTGGGTTCAGCGCTCCGATTGGCTGCAAAGTAATAATAATAATAAAAAAACAAAATTTAAAGTCAGAGAATCATATAATATTAGTTACATCACAATGCCATGTACCTCATATTAATGTACTTATGATATAAGAATGATATATTTGGACCTTCACATGATGCCAATTTGCAGTATATAAAAAGCTTATTATTATATTTATCAATGGTAACATGTTATAATAAGCACATTATTACACTATAAATCATTTGCAAACTTTTGGTAAATAATCACATATTACAGATTATATTCATTAGTAACCCATACAGAAACACCTTTATTACCTTTCCTTCATAACCATATGTAACTTATCATATGTATGACTTAATTTGGTTTACATAACTACTCATAAAACCTTTATTACAATTAATAAGGATCTTTATATGCCAGGAACTAACTGTTTGCAGCGTGAAGGCATCTTCTGGGGATTGACCCAAAAGCAAACGATATTTCTGAGCATTCTTCATGATAAAACTGACCAAGTATTCCTGCTTAAAACATTTCAAATGAATAACTCTGCTGTTATATGAGTTACTGTTTCTTTATTAATAGTACCAAAACTTTTAATATTCAATTAATTAATTATTAACATTATTAATAATAACATTTTCAAGAAAAATAGCTCTCTGAACAAGCGGAAGGTTTTGGTATTGTTTATGATAGTCACAGAATATATAAGTGATGATGATGATGATGATTATTATTATTATTATTATTATTATTATTACTGGTACTACTACTACTAATAATAATAGGGTCTATTTATGTATTTATTTGTTGTCTTCCAGCTAAAATGTTCTCCAGAGAAGTGCACTGGAAGCAAACATTCTGCAAACATCCCTCCTGCTCCAGGTTTGACCTTTAAAGTCGCAAATTTTGACATTAAACCCAAACAAAATGTTATATCTGAGCTCTTACACTGTGCATAGAACAGAACGGAAAACCATCTCATAAAAACATCTGATGCAAACATTTCATCTGCTATAATGCTATGCCGAGGGTGGATAGAGTGCATGAGAAATGTGTGTGTGTGTGTGTGTGTGTGTGTGTGTGTGTGTGTGTGTGTGTGTGTGTGTGTGTGTGTGTGCGTATACACGCAGTACAGTCCTGAATGTTTGATGGGCGAGACTTTGCAGAGCTCCATTAGCTGCTGTTCTGGATTCAGCACTGTGCTCTGTCTGTCACACCCTATTACACTCTCCGTCCTCAAACCTCAAATATTATCTGCGGATGTGGTTTGTGTACGCCACGCAAACCTCCGATTTGGACGTAAACTTTAAGCATGGTTTGTGCCAGAAACAATATGCACTTGTTTACACACAGATCTGAGTGTGTTTGTAGCAATCTGAAAGGCTCCTGTTGAAGGCTGCAGGTAATCTGGCCTGTCTTAACCTCGTCTGACCCGACTTATGCCATGTACATCTGCGCACACACACCGGCGCTGGCCTTGCTCTGCAGTTAAGCCCCTCACACTCTCCTGCACAATGTCCAGAACAAACATCCACACTGGCATTTATTCAGCTGAACTGGGTACAGACACAGATGGTGATAAACCTGTCTGCACACAATGTAAACATTTTGCAGCAGAGAAAAGCAGTGAGAATGCAACCATTGAATATAATCCATCTCCGTATTTCAGCATAAAAATGCACAGTGACGTGTATTTCTTGGAAATGAAATGGCTTTTATTATCAACATAATGACCTGCGGTCTATTAACCTTCAGCCTGATATTCACTCAATTGGCAGCGGAGCAGGAAAAGCCAATAGCTTTAAATGTCAGGAGGTTTTTCCTTCGTCTAGCTTCCACAGTTTAGGCCCATACATCAGTTTGCTTAATCTGACCTGGTTTTGGCTCTCCAGACAAACCCAATTAAACGGTCGTCCAAAATTGATCTATAAGAACAGCCAGGTTTATTCACTATGTTTGGCCCATTGCTGTGATTCAGAACTGTTGGTGTAAAATACTCGTTCATTAAACCAACTGAGCCAGTTAACAAGTTTACAAATGTGACATGACCAGTGACCATACTCAGTAATTTCGGTAGATGTAAGCTCAAAGTTTAAACAAACACACCCCTACCGCCCTAGAAAAGAGGCGGAGCTTTCTGAATTAACAGTCAACTTGATTGACAAGTAAGTAGAGATGTCCCTTTATCTTATTTGGTTGGATGTTAGTTATTTGCTTCACTTTTTCCCTCCTGTTTATTGATCCCGGGGTGTCATAGAATTGGGGCAGTCGTGGCCTAATGGTCTGAGAGTCGGACTTGTAACCTGAAGGTGAACCTGAAGGTGGTGGGTTCGANGTGAGACCCTTGAGCAAGGCACCGTTCCCCCAACTGCTCCCCGGGCGCCGCAGCTAAAATGGCTGCCCACTGCTCCGTGTGTGTGTTCATGGGTGTGTGTGTGCACTTGGATGGGTTAAATGCAGAGCACAAATTCCTAGTATGGGTCGTCACAGTTGGCCACAAAGTCACTTCACTTCACAAGCAATATTTTACAGAACCTGGCAGAATGTGTACAGAAAACATTAACTTTTTTTTTTGTTTTTTTGTGAAAAATATTATGTTGATGACTAGCACAAATAGCGGGTTAGCAGTAAGAGTCATCTTAAAACATAATCCCAACCCCAACTGGGATTTAAATTGCACATAGATTAATTAATAACAAAGTGAAGTTAACTGTTACCAGAAACAAATTGCTTTGACATGTTTACACATTTCCTCAGTTTATCAATTTGTCCATCTGGTGCATGGTTTGCGTCTTAGGAAGTTGTCTCTCAAAGTGAAAGTCTTTTCTAAGGAAATCTGAGGAAATCTTTGACCTTGTTTTACGCCCCCGTAAACCATATGAACTCTTGTTTCTCACTGAACTCCTATTTTCCCTAAAGACATATTCCATTAAAGCTATTTGTTCCTTTAAAATTACATGAGCTGTGAATTTACACAATTTAAACAATATCACATAAAAGAGCTGCTTTGTTGTACAAAATGTCAACCAGATTATTTTCCAATTGTCGTTGTAATTTTCAACATAGCAGTATTACACTCTGTGAAAAAAGAGTATTATTAATACTGTACACAATTAGGACACAGATGTTCCTTAAGGATTTGTTGAATAATTAAGAGTTCCTAAGGGATATCCTCTAGGAACATCTTCTGATAGAGAAATACTCTGTTAAGGGTTTTACATAGAAGCTTTAATAATGACACACCTGAAGAACTCTTTAGGGATTAAGAGTTAACTATTTTTCCATAAAAATCTAAATCTATATCCTTTAAAGGTTCTCCAGTTTTCCCTTCTCTGTAGAAAACCTTAAACGTTCTATGTAGAACCATAAGACAGAGGGTTTCAGACTGAAACTGGGTTACAAGTTCAGCTGTTTTAGTGGGAAAAAAACCTATAAAACCTTAACTAGCCAAAGAATCCAAAAAGCTTAGTGTTTCTGTGTTAGTCCAAGGAAAAATCCCAGCACGTCCAAAAAGCTGCTACTGACCCCTTGAGTGAGATGATAAATTTTCAACTGCTCAGCTTTACACTTCTGTCTTCTTTGCACCACTTTGGATAACGGAGTTATCAATGAAAGCATGTTAATTTAAAATATTTGGGGTCCATAAAAATCACCTCACAGGCCGGATACTGACCTTAACACCACATCATGGATGAGAGGAGGACTGAAGCTGATAAAAGATTGCTTTTATATGAATGTACATCTATAACCTTCCCTGAAAGACGTACATCCGTTCATAGTGAAGCTCATTTTGTCACACAAAATCTTTACACTTTTGATGTGGGGTGATATGTGCCAAGAAGTAAAGCTCTCGACTGTTTATACTGTACATTATTAGGAAAGAAAAGTTCCTCAAGGGCTTGTTGGATAATTAAGAGTCCCTAAAGTTGTTCCTCTATGAACATTCTCTAATTTAGGGAAATATAATTAAGGAGTTCTTTTAGGAAAATTCTCTGATAAGGAAATTCTCTTAACCCTGACCCTAACCCTAGTGTTTTTAAGGGTGGGACTTTTAATAACAACAAACTGAAGGACTCTGAAGTGGTTTAGAGTTTACTTTTTCCCCTCTTCGTAGAGGTAACGTTGTAACGTTTGTTACGGATTGGTCCTCAACGGTGTTACGTCGATAAGTGAAGGAGGTATCTTATAGAGTATAACTTGTGAGTCACACTTCCTCCATTAAAAAATCCTTTAGACCAAGGAAAATTGGCTCCCAATGTTTTTCAGTCCCATGCTAGCACCAGCTGGAACGTGGGCAGTCAATATTAATATACTCAGTGTCAGGGAGTGTGTGGAAGCAAGTCCTGAGGGACAATCGATAGTCCTCTGGCTCTCAGGAGTAGCGGCGTGTAGCCGCTATGTTCATGGATTAGCATGGAGCATTAGCCACTGCAAGACAATAAGTGTCTAGAAACCTAATGGAAGCGGTAAGAAAGCTCTTGGAGCGAATCACATCACCAGTGGAATGATTAAAAAGGATGTGAATGCTAGATGGAAGAAATTTGGAGACATCAAATACCAACACGATGGAGAAAAGAAAAGCATCATCAAAATACTTTAATACGGAACAAGTTTCCACATGTTTCTGCTTCTCCCACCTTTACATTCTCCCCTTTCTGTCCTCTTTCCCACTGTTTTCCTCCCTTTTTAATGACCATCCTCACTAGAGTTAGCACAACTGGCCTGGACGATAGAGGAGTTTATGGAGATCTGCTCAGATTAATGGGCTGATAATGAGCTGCCATGTGATGGCCAGAACCGAGCCTGATAGGGCAGGCAGCCACAGGAAGTCTCACACTCTGTAAAAAGTTGCATGGTGGAACCAGTCAAAAGTGCAAGATGAGTCCAGATCATTGGAAATGTAAGATCCACTTAACTGAGAAAATATTGTTTGGCATGAAAGAGAGTGCATGCCAAGTTCAGCTAAGCTGTTGGAGAAGTTAAGACCATGTGGAGCAAAGAGGATAAACATGTTTTCCAGTGGAAGTGAAGTGGGTGTTCATTGGAGCGATTTCTTTAAAGGAATAGTTTGGCCAAAAATTTAATTTGCACAATTTTCCACTTATCTGAAGTTTAGCGCCAGTCGGTTCTATATAAACCAGTGATTTGAGAGACTCGACACTCCTGTTTCAACGATATGTATTATGTCTTACTTGTACTATTCATTTTTACTAGTTAACTAGTAGTTACTAGTTCAAAGAAGTAGTCTACTAGTCATTTTATAGTCCATAATTTAAGCAAAAACTGATTAAGGACATCACTGTTTTATTATTATAATTATTATTATTATTAATTGATTAGTGTGATTAATGCTGATAAACAACAAGTTCCTTAACTTCCTTCCCCAGACTACAGATTATATTTCCAGCCTGAGTGTTTTTAAGGCGATATTGTTGGCACAAATATAATAAATATGTGTATCATAGTACACTATTTAAGGTTGTACCCATTTTTAAACGCACGCTCATGGATGAGCTGAGGGTCAGCTGAAAAACAACTGAAACTTTGAGTCGCACGTGTCGTACCTTCGAGTACAGACCGTTGTCTTCCTATACTCTACTCGAACTAGTTATTATAGCTAAATGCCCGGCCTTCCTAGGACGGAGGCTTCTATGTCTACAGCAGCATATTGGAGATTTTTCCCATCCTCTACCTGTAAACTAGCTGAGTCGGCTCTGAATCTAATCAGCATAGTGCTGCTCATACCGGAATTTACTCTGCCATAGTGCAAGAATCTTATTAAAATTTTATTAAACAAAATAACTAACAAAATACATTTAGCTACCATCGTTATCGTCTCACTGCCTCGCTGTTTTCCCTACTTTCCTGACTAGTCAGCAGCTCCGCATAGCAGTGACAAGTAAATATATATGAGTGGACTAGTCTATGTAACCGCCTCCTATTAAAAGAAACAGTCATAGCTATTAGTTTAGCATCCTGGAAACTACATATCTGAAACATCTCACATTCTGAAAAGACTTTGTTTGGTTCAGTAACATCATTTATACATCAGCAGCAGCCAAATTAGTCTGTATTTTAAACATCTGCAAATGAAACTGGAGCTATATTTTATCCAAACAACATCAAACTTCGTGCCACACCTCCTACCTGAGTCTTATACTTGCTTTGATACCAAACTGTACACACAGGAAAAAAGAGATTCAGCTTTAAAAAGGCTGCTATACTGTTTTTATCTCTGTGAAATCCTTTGCCCTTTTTACACACAGTATTGTGTCATACAAAGTCTGAAAGAGATAGAGATAGAGATAGACAAAGTCAGTGTAGTATGCATGTTGGTAGCGATAAGCTTCCTTTACTTGCTAAAGAATCTCACTTCAAACAGCGAACATATCTTGGCTGATCTTGGAACTACCTTTGTAGTAAGACAGAAAAGTCGCATTTGAATCTATAACGATATACTGTAGTGTTGCAAGTGCTAGCGATAAACAAGAAAATCTACATCCATCAGATATAAATCAAAGAACATGCCGCTGTTTCAGCTTACAGCCCATAAAGAAATATATCAGCAACCAAAAGTATGGAGGATTCTTGGAGAAACACGTTTTATCACTTTCTGTTCAAAGTACAATGACCTGCTCAGGGCACTTATCTAAGACAGCAGAGGGATTCGGCGTATGTAATTGTTTAGATTTAGATCCTCTGGGGAATGCACCTGAAAGAAGAAAGCAGAATTTTCCAGAAGTCTGGTCACTCAGCTATCAAGAGGAAACACACTACACCAGCTTCTTCATGAAAAAACAACTTTACCCAGATGAAAGAGAAAATTGGCTAGCACTTTATTTTACAGCACAGTACATACCTAGTATTTATCGGATAAGTATGTGGTAATTTCCATCCATCCATTTACTGTACCAGTTATCCTACACAGGGCTGCAGGGAGCCTGGAGCCTATCCCAGGGGACCCGGGGCACAAGGCAAGGGGGATACCCTGGAGAGGGTGCCAACCCATCACAGGGCACAACTGCACTCACACTCACTCACTCACTATGGACAATTTAGAGATGCCAATCAACCTGGGAGGAAACATCCAAAGCATGGGGAAAACATGTGAACTCCATGAACACATGGTAGAGGAGGGAATCAAACCCCCAACTCTGGAGATGCAAGGTAAAAGTGCTAATCACTAAACCACCGTGCCCCCCTACATGATAATTTCTGGTACATAATTTGCATATTGGAACTTGCCAGGTTTGTACAGCAGAACGTCAATATATTAACTACTCAAAATTTAACAGCCAATAATGTAGTACTAAAGGATGATTTACACTTGCTGTGAATTACATGTATGCAAGATGGCTGCCTTATGTGTATCCTGCAGTGGTTTGGCGTGTCACTTGTGCGTCCGTGTAGTGCAATACCAACGTAAATACTGTACTATTCTGGACTGTACCTGAGAAATAATACTAACATTTTTCCTATTACAGTTAGTGCTCGATTTTAAAAACCTCTTAATTCTACTGAAAGGTCTGTTTTAAGGACCAGACTTCTGGATTTTCTAGATTAGTAAATACTTTTGAATGTATGCTGAGGGTTTCTGATTTGAGACACAGATCATGACGACAATCACAATGACAGCAGAAAGTTTTAAAAAGAAACAGAGCTCATTCCCAACGTCGCTGTGCATGAAATCGCTAAACATTACAGTTCAACTTGGAAAGTAAACGGACACAGATGTTTTGTCTCTGATGTGACATTTAGTAGACGTTATTTATAATCCTTCAGCTATTCATAAGACAAACAAGTGAGTATTTGAATAATGACGCTCGCATAGCAGGTGTGCGCTTGTTGAAAAATATCTGCACCTTTATAAGTAAAACTTGGTGCCTCTGTTTTTGTCCCTGGCCAGAACTACTGTCAGAGCTGCTGTTATAGAGAATTCATCCCCTTCTGACCAATCAGATCTGAGAATTCAGGAGTGGTGTGATATAATAGGTAGTTACTGTACTGCAATATAAAGTGCTCCTGAAAATTATGCCAACGAGCATGAGGAAAAAAGGGAGCTGTGTTTTTATGGTATTCAGAAAGCTAAAAAGCTAACCATGTAAATCATTTTGATGGTAAATTGAAATTATGGTAAAATCTGAATGTGAGTTTATGAGAGGCTGAATAAATTACACTGCTCATTCGGAGCTGAAGTTAATTTGGCCTAATTTACATACTAACTGCATCCTTTATTATTCTCATTTCTGCCTAGTAGATCCTCTTTAAATGAGCTAAACCTGATCAGAAATAGCTTGGGAACACTAAAAGACATTCTTTATTGAATATCAGTAACAAACTGACCTGTACTTCATACCTTAATATCCAAAACAGGCTGTTTGATAACAAACTTATTATCATTTATCTCTCATCCCCGCTGACCTCATTAGGCCAAACCTATTCAAATGCTAATGATACATTAGCCATGGTGTGATAATACAATCGCAATAACCTCATTATCAGACAATTAAAAATCCATTTGCTGTGCAGCGGCTTTGAGATTTAAAGGCTCGTAAAGAATGTCTGAGTGTTTCTTAATCCCTCAAATTCTCCATCTCAGGGAAAAGTGCTTGACCTGATGTCTCATAAAATCTATTACATAAATAAAAATCCCAGCTCGCAAATTTTACTGAGATGTTAACGATACATAAAGATTTTTTCTTTTTTTTTTTCTGGTGACATGCAGACCAGCTTGAAATAACAAGCATTAGTCAAATACTTTTTTACTGAAATATTTCTCAGTTGTAGTGTGACTTAGTGAGAGTCAGCACAATGTACACACCAAAAAAGGAGTAAAAGAAAAGAATTAAATAAAAAATTGTCCTGATTTAGCAACATTAGATGAGTACGCCAGCTACCTGAACAAAGCACTAGCTAGCTACTAGCTTATTAACATACTAGCTAATTTAAGCTAATTATTATATTGTGCCATTAAAACCAAGCTAGTGTTTTAAGTAGATTTTATACTGTTTGTAATGTTTTAGTTGTTTGTTATAGGAAAATAATCCATTTCAGGGTGGTAACAGTAACTCTGTTTCCTGTTGGGCCACATTACACCACTTATTGGTAATTTCTACCAATAACCAAATGTGCTAGCAAGTGCACTCAAAAAAATAAAACTATGGAAATTAAGGGGAGAGTTTCCACATGAGTAAAATCTGTAAATCCAGCAATGTTCAATAGGTTTATGTTAAACTCATTAAATAGAAACACATAGAAATATGCACTTAACATATTGTAGCAACATGGACATTTATATTTCATGTACATATGTTACTGAAGTGGAAATTCGGCACTAAATTTAAATACGCTTATCCATGAAGCGTTCTTAGTTTGTCAGTGTGTTCAGTGTCACTATCACACATTAGTGGCAAAGAAACCTAGCTAGAGAGTGAGAACTGGCAATAATTAAAATGGATACAAATCCCAGCTAACAGGGAACATTATCAGAGCATCCATCCATGTTTTACACAACATGACTTACACTTCCTCGTTAGCTATAAGCTAACATTATGGAACTGTTTGCATTAACATCGGGTATGGATATGAATGTGTGTTTATGCGTAAATCGTTCATATGAGCAAATATACACATACATATACATAAATGTACATTTGGAAAAACATTTGTATCTTATTCCTGCTCCTGAGTCTGTGTAAATTTATGCATAAGAAGACTAACTAATGTAACTCTCAACTGATCAACTCTGAATCGTATCATTTGCGATGAGTTACTGCATTTTTATATACGGATTATGCTGTCAAGTTCACTGTCAGTTTATTTCAAATACACACAAGTGAAATATACAAAGGATGATGAGCTATTCTGTGCAGATGGCAGCCTCTGTCATTTAGCAGTAATACTTTTTTGAGTAATACTAGTATTTATGTCAAACCATTGTCTTTTGACCTCAATCATATTACGCTGGATGGACAAAACAGAATTCACCTCCGTAATTTCTCTCCATATTTTGGTCTTTTCAGGTGCTGTGATTCTTCTGTATATGCTAAGAAATAATATTTTTTATTCTCGCAGACATGAGTCAAAAGTACTTTAGCTCCTGCCTCAGAGAAATTCTTTTTTTGGCTGTTTAATAGCCAATTTGTGCTTTCCGCTCTGTGAACTTGGCCTTTTTTATGGAGGTTTGTGGGCGGCACCACAAACAATTCAGCTATGGTGTGCACATGGGCAGTAATTTATGGGTGATTGCCATTTATCAACATATATATAGAAAATCAGCCTTTATGAAACTTGTAAATCCAGCTCATGCAAACACTGACACACAACTTTACTCAAAGATTGATGAATGAGGGCCAATGTTTTTGCAGCAATTATTATTACACAGAAAGTTCACAGAACAAGCAGAAAACCTTGAGATTTTCCTGAAATTCCTGGAAAAACCATTGTGCTAACCTAAACTTTTTAGCTAGGTTCCTATTTTGGCAAAGATATCCCTCATAGACTCATGTTACCTCAAGAATTTTTTGAATCAGGCAGCTAATGAAATGTACCGAGACACCACTCAGCAAAAATCAAGCCAAACTCTCTCACTATGTGACTAATCATGTACCTCGTGTACCTCATTACTGTAAAAACGGACTGCTATCTTCAAACCCAATCAGCATCCGTTGCTGAGCCTCCAGATTTAAGCAGAGCGGTTTGGAGATTAGAGCACAGGAGAGTGCATTTAGCCTGTAATATCTGCCCTGCTTTTCCCTGGAGACAAGCATCCAGCATTTCATATTTCAGAGGAAATTACATTAGGGCTCAGCGCGATGGCAGCGTCTGTCATGGAAGCAGCGCTTGTTTTCTCTGGCCTCGTCAGCCAGCGAGAGCAACGTACAGCTACAGTCTGATCTAATCAAGATCCTGCGAGTCAAAACAAAGCAGATGCTTCTCTAAAATATCGGACATGACGAAAGAATGGTATGCATGTGCGCGTATTTATGCTAGGTTATTATTAATCTGTCTTTCTAGATGTGAACAAGCATGAATTGGTGGTGAAAGAAAATTCTACCACAGCGCTGTTAAATTCTGCATTCTGATTGGTCAGAAGGTGCTGATTAATTTCGCAGCTCTGATACTAGTGCAGCCACAAACCACAGGTTAGCTTAGTGCATTAAAAGCTAATTCAGCTAATTCAGCTAAGCTAATGTAGGCTTGTATGTATGGTGGATGCTCCATATTAAAAAAGTGCATAATTACTGATACAGTCAAGGCTTCTGTGAGGAGACATTTATTTGACATTTTTGGAAGGAGTCTCTAGTGTCAGGTGAAGCTCTAACTTTTTTNTTGAGGAAACATTAGACATCAACTATATTAAATATACTGCTATTTAAGAAAGCCTGAATTTTATTGTAATAGTTTTGGCATCAAATAGGCCTTTAATAATGAAATTTCCTTGCTAGCAGACTTGTACAACTGAGATAATTATGTCTGCTGTCCCTCCTCCACTTTCCTCCACTTTCACGCCATTGTGAAAAGTTCAAACTGAGACAAGTCATCTAATTTCCTGTCAAAGCCGCACAAAAGAAGTCGAATAACACGCGCTGAAAAGGCGGCGCTGAAACGCGAGCGTCTGATTGGTGAGCATTAGCATGTGCTAATTAACAGCTGCAAGCTGAGCATTTTCTCTTTCCCATCAGCTCGCTGTCTGTCAAAAAAAGAAATAATCATTAGATTCCAATAAATCCGTCTAGCACCTGAACGCCGCTGTCATGCAGAAATGAGCAAGCCTTCGCCTAGAGCCCAAAAACAACCGGACCTGGGTTCTGAGTCACTGCCCTAAACAGGATGATTGCAGGTGTGTGTGGTGGGTGTGGTAGGAGGGGAATTAATGTACGCTTCAGTGGCAGGATGCCTCAGTGGCACGAAGCTGCTCGTCACGCAGGCCCTCGGGGACATTCTCAGCTCCGTGACTGGCAGCTGTTTCCTGCTGGGCGAGTTATGGAGGCTCGCACCGAACCGCTTGGCATGGCAGTCCTGGGAGAGTGGCATGTGAAGTGTTTTGAAAGATGGAGCTTTCGGGTGAGATTGCATTCCCAAGGCAAGTATTTGCATAACGCAACATCAGCATTTATTACAGTCCTGTCCAGGATACACACAACGATGGGACCAATAGGAAAGTGACATGTATGGGAGAAATCAATAAATGTGTGTTATATTTACAAATATGTAATTGTAATTGTATAGTTTAACATTTAGGTTCTATTTGGGACAAAATGACCCCAGATTTCAACCATGAAATATATGTATTACATTTTAAACTGGGCAGGAAATTGTCTTCTCTTGTCTTATGTTTAGCAACTCACCCCTTTAAGAGTATTCAATGACGTCCCCTGTGATAAATGCTTAACGCTTGATCACAGCAATTTATAACAATTTATAACAAGATTGTGAAGCTCCTTTATGTTTTTTTTTTATGTTCTTATGTTTTTTTGTGTCTCATGTTCTATGTTCAGACGACTGAATCATGTCTCTACGAGTGTGAGTGTATGTAAGTGGTCTGTGTGTTTGGTGTAGTTATTGTGAAGTCAAAGACAATTTTCCAGAAAATGAACAATAAGGTTATCAATCAATCAATCAATCAATCAATCAATCAATCAATCAATCAATCAATCAATCAATCAGCACAAGCAATATAGCATTTGAAAGTTGTTTTCCAGGTGGCTGGAAAGTGCTTCAAGAGTAGTTTAGCCTAATTTTGATGATGAACTCTTACTAAATGTTAATGACCAGACATATGACTGGTGTAGAGACTGAATAACAAAATATATGATTTTTTTTCCCCAAAATAAATAAAATCAAACAGCAAATAAATAAAAATGCAACAACCAAGAAGTGTGTGATATTTTTTGTGCCAAATAATTCCGTAATTTTTAAATGTTTAATGGCCCCTCATGACAGAAATAAGGGCTACAGGTCGTGTTTACATCACAGAGGTTATGATAACTGATTATTTTGGTGAAAACATGCAGGTGATTCTTAAAATGAACCCAAACGGTGATTTCAATCACTGTCTCAATCACATTCTCATCATTTCTCATTTTCACTCCCACATGTGAATATTCACCTGCATCAGGAGGATCCTGGAGCATTGGAAGAGCATCAGTGGGTTCGGTTTTTATAAATATCATATATATTACTAATATCTGAGATGATGATGAAGTCTTATCTGGAAGTTCTGGTGTAGCTGCAGGTTTTCATTCCAACACAAGCAGCAGCCACACCTGAGAGATATCTGAAGATAAAGATCAGCTCTGGCTTCTGATTGGTTGGAATGAAAACTTACAGACGCCCAGACAATTTGTGAACCATATTGAACATTATATGTATTAAAGTTTTGTATTAAGGTTAAAGTTATTAATAAGCTTACAGTCACTGGGTTAGAATTGTGCAATCTTCATGTCTAAATGATCGCATGCTTGCCTCAGAAACACATTATGTGACTCATTAATATCACGTTTGCATAATAAAATGAAGCCGCACCTGCTACCTGAGTCAAAGGAAGTGGTTCAGCTTCAAGATTTTCTCATCCGTTTCTCCAAGTGTGTAGATCAGGAGAGTTCTTAAATGTTTTTGCACCCAGGGATCATTTGAACTGTGAAAGACGGAGCTCCATGGACCAATTAATTTCCTGTAACCATAGCTACTTGTTTTAAAGTATGCGGTAAAAAAACGAATGTGTTTATGAACAACATTTTAGAAAATAATATATGCCTTGTCAGAGTGACATGTCTCGCTCAGGGGTCTAGCTAGCATAGCATATACTACGGAAAACCACACAAGGGTGTGTGCATCATAGGAAGTAGAACAAAGTGTATTTGCTCCACTAGAGGTGAACTTTTGGAGGTGTGCAGCCTCAGCTAGTCAAGGACAAGCATCAGGAGGCCTGCAGCTCTGCTCAAGTCCTGCTAATGAAGGCAGCTCATGCTGCTAAAGAGCACCATGAGGGTGTCACATTATAATGCATCAGTGTCCTCCTCCAATGACCTACTTCCCGTGCCTCTTCTCTGCTTTTTGCTAGAAGGTCCAATAGATTATTGTTTTATTTGCATATATAAATAATGAGTTCCACATAAAACTCTTTAACTATAGGAAGAATCTTTGAAGAACCCTGTTTATAATTTTTTTATTATTCCACTTTTATTATTCAAGTACATGATATCAGTGTTTATGTATCTCCTTTTCCGAATAATAACTTATCCGTTCTTTTGCCTTTATAACGCCGCCAACATCTTTCACATCCTCAAAACAGTTGTAATACCTCAGGGATGAAGAAGTACATTTTCCACTTTTCCATCCAAAAAAACCACAGGGGATGCAAACTTTTGCATTTAAATGTAATCGCTAAGATTTCCACTTAGTAGTGTATGACGTACTGGGATAGATATCCAACAGAGGTTAGTAATACTCATGCTGGAATAAAAGCTATGAAGAAATATGCTGAAAAATGAAGTAATGAATAAGAGAGAGAGAGAGGGAGAGAGAGAGAGTGACAGGGAGATGCAGACAGAGATAGAAGAACGAAAGAGAGAGACAGAAAGACAGATAGAGTGAGAGACAGAGAGAAAGAAAAAAAAAGCCAAAGAAATAGAGAAAGACAGAGAAAGTGGGGCAGAAGGAGAGAGATATAGAGAAAAAAAATGGAGAAATAAATACTTAGAGAGAGAGAGAGCAAAAAAGAGACAAATCAGGAAAGAGAGAGAGAGAGACAGACAGAAGGAAAGACAGTGAGAGAGACAGAAAGAGAGATAAAAATACAGACAAAGCGAAAGAAACAGAAATCGGGACAAATAGAGACCGACAGAAAGAAAGACGGGGAGAGAGAGAGAGAGAGAGAGAGAGAGAGAGAGAGAGAGAGAGAGAGAGAGAAGAATGCAGTTGTTTTCAGGTCACTGAGCTTGTTAACTGTAAGAATGAGCAGAGAACAATGAGTGAGAATGGATGAGAAAAAGAGAAAACCTGAACAAACGTACATGATGAAGACACTGAAGAGAAAGAAAGAAGGAATGAAAGATTTAATTTATTGATACAAATTATAGAAGGACAGACAAGTCTCTTTATTCATAAGTATAATATCTGAACCATTCATCTAAAATGGCAGGCATATAGCGCATATATCTACAGTCAGTTCCAGAATTAATGGCACCCATCAATCTATACTTTAATTTTATTTTTATTCTTATTAAAAGTCATTTATTCCAGCATTTGAGTGGAACTTTTCAATCATTATGAGTAATCGTAACTTCATTCATTTATTTTGTTCATTTACTTGAAGGGTACCAATAATTCTGGAGTTGGTTATAGAGTTAAACACAACTTTAATTTAGTTTTTCTTTAAAATACAGAGTGGATCAATCCATCCCCAGTCATATGCTACAATGTGGATATTGTATACCAATTACGGGTGGTGTGTGGGTGAAGATATGTCCAGGATAACATCCAAATACAATTAGTGTTTTTTTCCCTTCCATTTAACGCTGTTGGATAATTTCATGTCATTCGTCTCGTTTTACATGGTGGGATCTTGTTAAGACATATATACACCCTTTTTTTTTTAAAAAAAATCCATGGAAAAATATCTCATTAAACCTTCTTAGAGAAGCAAACTCTAGAATAACACTCACTCGCCTCTTATTTTCGGTTTCCTCCAACAAATGGCTTTGGATTTCCTCATTGCTCATTAATGCTACAGTGCAGTGCTTTTAGACGTTTTATTTCCATATGGTTCGGTTTGCTTTTCCTTCGGATATGACCTGCCTCTGGTCCATCTTGCCTATTTAAGTGATTAGTTTAATGGAGGGAAAATTCCGATTCCAGCCACACTCACGCAGGGAAGAAGTGGAATTATGGGCCGATCTGAGTGTGTGTGCAGAGGTCATCAATAAGATAGACGGCGGTTTGAGTTGGAATTAAACAAGCCTGCCTTTGTTTGAAGGGCCACTTAGGTTATGATTTAAAATTGCATAATGTGTGCTTTGGTACGCAGATCCTTTTTACGATCTATGGAAAGTCGACAGCGAGTTGCCAACAAAGCGACATGTACATTTAATAGAATGTTAATGTCAGGTAAATAAGAAGAAATGTTCAGCTCCATAGAGAGTCATTTCAGAGAATGTTGTAAATCGACCATCTCACGAAAAATTTATGCAGGTTTTAAGCCATTAATCACGTACAATGGGCAGAAAGATCCTCCACCTCCACATTATGTGTTTCAGCAAGCGATGATCTATTAGACACTTGCACAGAAGTGTATATTTAATTTGTACCTTAGACAGATCTCGGAAGTTGCCAGGCAGTGTGAGGTCCAGCTCCTCCGACTCGTAGTTGGTGAGAACCCAGGGGAAGACGGGATATTGGTTCAAGTCGTTATACGTCCGTCCTAGCACAAAAGAGCACAAGGGGTGTTAATTTAATATATAATTGAGTGCAAAATTTACACCCCCCCATTGGTTTCTGGGGTGAAACGTTAATATTGTAACTTTACTCCAATTATCTATAAAACAGAATTCCATTAAAAGTTAATTTTTTAATGCTCTTGAGTGGTGCAACAGAAAAGCATTTGCTTTATCATCTGGATATTGTGTTGTATTTTAAATCACAGTGACTTTTGCCAATCAGGGGTATCTGTGAGCTCATATATGCAGAAGAGGGCAGATAGCACTTTCCTCTGAGTGCGTTAAAAAAATAAAAATTAAGTTTACCAAGCTTAAATGTTTGTGTCTCTGTCCAATACTGAAACAAGCTCAAACACTCAAGCAGTCTGCTATTCAGCTGGGTTAAGAGTCAGCGGGAATCAGGAAATCAGCTATCACAAGACATAAAACAGAAAATAATGACCTTTCGCTGAGCTGGAGAAGGGGATAAATAAGTGTTTAATAAGTGTTAGGGGACACCATTACCAGCAGTGAAAGCTATCATTCAGAAAGGAAATATATATATATATATACGCTAAAACCTGAAGGAGAAAAAAAAAAAAACTCGGCCAGAGAGATTCACAAAAATCCAAAATAAACAGCAGAAAACCTGTGAAAAGTCATTAGAGCCAAGTAGAATAAACATCCACATTCACACCATATTCATAAATATAATCTGGATTTTTTTTTTTTACTATTAATATCTTAGTGCTGATAAACGTTTAATGAACTTTAAATAATAATAATGATAGTAATAGTAATAAAGAAGCAATATCTGTAAAACCCAGCGTGTCTAAAATGTCTTGATCTTTTCATCATTTAAAAATATGCGTGTGCCGACTTTTTATAGCTGACATCAATAGCTCAGTAGATTCACACCAATTACAGAAATCCTATTAACAACCACACCCTCAAATTCAAATCAATTACTAGTTTTATCTCATCTTCTCATATTTGTTGATTTTTAGGGTATTTTACAACCTTAGAGAGGCTAAATATCATCTACAGTATATACTGTAACACATATTTGTGAAAATTCATTCACTCATCTTCCATAACCACTTTACCACTCTGGTCACACTGGGCCTGAGGCGGGAATACACACGGGATATGACGCTGATTCATTCGAGAAAACCATGAACACACATACACACACACACTCATTCAGACCTAGGGGAAATTTAGCATAGCCAATCCAAATATTGCCATGTTTTCGGTAAGTGGGAGGAAACAGGAGACCTCGGAGGAAACCCATACACACATGGGAGTATATGACAAGCATGTGGTAACGATATCTGCTGCACCACCTCACCAACTGTATTGCGAAAATGTCTTCTATTGTGATCGCTCTTGTCATATTGGACACCACTAGAGATTAGTTCTTGGTTTGGACCTTTGTTAATTACCAAGCATATCACTGTGACAGGTTGGGTAAAGCTCCGTAAGCTCTTTTATTAATGTTCACAGACGTCCTAGTGGTCACTCAGAAGCACAGCAGCTGTACATCACTGCCATCTGGAAGGAAAGTGACAAAACCTTGAAGAAAACTAAGAAATATCCATGAAATATCCAAGAAATGCCATATGGGGCATGGTCTTAGCTTCCTTCTTCTCAACATATGTATTCGGTCTCTCTTTCTCTCTCTCTCTCACACACACACACTCCCTCTTCCCCCTCCTCTGCCTGCTTTCTTGGTCTCTCTCACTTTCACACTAGAAATCTAAGTTTCAGATGGCAAAATCTACTACCACTGCATACACAGGCATCAGAAACAGAGCTGTAAAATCGCTCCCTTTCTATCCTGTCGAGCTCCTCACTGAAGAGGAAAAAACCTTTTATCAGGTGTGACATTTCCACTTAAAGCCAGAGTCTCACACTCACAACTTCTAGAAGAATCAGCTTTCCATAAACTGAGCAGTCATCTCAGATATAAGATTCTACTTTTGAAATAAATGAAAATAAGAGCTTACAAACAAACAAACAAACAAAAAAAAAGTGCTGCTGAAGACAAAGAAGATTTTATGAAAAAGTGGCGGCTCAGTGGATAATGCTTTCAGGTACTGATCATAAGGTTGTGTGCTCCAGTCCCAGCACTACTAAGTGAACCTTCAACTGCTCGATTAAAAGTTCCTTTGGATAAAAGAGTCAGCCAAAGAAGTAAATGCAACCTTAAAAAGGAAAGACACAAGAGTTTTGTACACAGAGCATGCCAGAGCATTGTTTAATTAAGAACAATGTTTCCAGGGCTTTCCAGTTTCCATGGTCTAATGGTCTGAGAGTNCCAGCGCTCTCTGCCACCCTCAATACCACGACTGAGGTGAAACCCTTGAGCAAGGCACCGATCCCCCAACTGCTCCCTGGGCGCCGCAGCAAAAATGGCTGCCCACTGCTCCGGGTGTGTGTTCACAGGTGTGTGTGTGTTCAATACTGTGTGTGTGCACTTGGATGGATTAAATGCAGAGCACAAATTCAGAGTATGGGTCACCACACTTCGCCACAAAATCACTTCACTTTAGCTATACCACTGTGAGTAAAATACATTAGAGTAGCAAAACCTACAGTCATAGCACATCAGAAATGAGTTAAGTGCACATGCTGGACCTAATAATGAAATTGAGCACATAAGTATTTAGGTTGTGGAATTCACTGTGGATATAAGTGTTGTTCGGAGAGCTGTGCGCAAGGAGTTAGCCAACAGCAGAGGCATATCTGAGTTACGTATGATTCTAACACTCATTGTGACACCGCCTATTTTCTGTAAAAACAATACAGTATTTCACCCTGAAACTGATGTTTACTGAAATGTCAATTTGAAGACTTTTCTTTTTTGAAAACCTTTCAAGAACAGAAGTGAATATAGTGTTGTTTAAATAATCAGATGATTTGCCCACACTTTGGTGTGAAAAACAGTGTTTGGAGTGTGATGTGGCACGATATCACGCAGAGTTAATGTTAACAACCCCATGTTGATTATTTTCCAGTAACAGCACAAGTGTTTTGTTCCAACGAAACAATTCCTCAGAATTAAAAAATTTAACAAAGAATAATGTCATACTTTTTTATCCATTGATAGTTATATTTGGTGTTTTGGGATGTCTGCAAAGCAAGTTAATTCCTCTTATGAATCATGTTATATCAGATAAAAGCAGCCATGCTCTCATCACCCTCTTTTTTTATAAGCTGAAGCCGTTTAAAAAAAAAAAAATTCTCAAGTTACCGAGAAACAACGTGCAAACTAGTTTCTGACGTAAAGCACTAACACTGGAGACTCCTTCCATAGATGTTAAATAAACGTCTCCTTTTATGCACATTTTTAATCTATTTACGTGGAGTGTCCACCAAACAACTTATCAGACAAAGCTATGATCGAAACAATAACATTAATGTAAACGTGATTTGCGGACTTACTACTGTCAGAAAATTACTCAACAACTGACCAATCAGAACTGAGAATGCAACAGTGCTGTGGTATAAAATATGTCACTCATGAAGGAGCATACATGTTTTACCATTTAAATGAAATAGACGGCCTCATAAAAGTTTGAAACATGAAATTTTATGGTGCACCAACAAGATGGATTACAATTACACATCTTCTTTCTTCTTCTTTCGGCTTTTCCCTTCAGGGGTCGTCACAGCGAATCATCACTCTCCACCTATCCCTATCTTCTGCAT
>CM074958.1:19135549-19148359 GCA_037577455.1 Pangasius macronema
AGAAGTTCTTACAACCTGGTTACGATCCACCAGTGCGAAGTGTGAATACTTGGAATATTTTCCCTGGTCTTAAGATTATATATAGGCACTTCTGACATAACACCTGAGCCAAAGTGGCAGAATTAATTTTATTTTAATAAGGTTTTTTTTTTTAATAAGGTTATGTTATGACACTTGACACTTGATGGTTCATGATAAAGTCATGAACCCTGACTTTGTAGCAAAGTAAAGTTTGAAAAACCTTTATGAAGTTATGATTATGGTGCCTTTATAACACATTTCTAAGCTATTCATAAATCATTTATAAAGCAGGGGTGGAGAATTTATGCTGGAAATTAGAATTTATGCTGGACATTAGCAGCAGATCCTTTAAGTCTGTAAGTTGTGAGGTGGGACCTCCATGGATTTGACTTGTTTGTCCAGCACATCCCACAGATGCTCGATCGGACTGAGATCTGGGAAATTTGGAGGCCTGGTCAACACCTTGAACTCTTTGTCAGGTTCCTCAAACCGTTCCTGAACAACTTTTGCAGTGTGGCAGGGTGCATTATCCTGCAGAAAGAGGCCACTGCCATTAGGGAAGTAGGTGTACCTGGACTGCAGCAATTTTTAGGTAGGTGATATGTATCAAAGTAACATCCATGTGAATGCCAGGAATCTCAAGGTTTCCCAGCAGAACATTGCCTAGAGCATTACACTGCTTCCACCAGCTTGCTATCTTCCCAGAGTGCACCCTGTTGCCATCTCTTCCCCAGGTAAGCAATGCACGAGCACATGGCTGTCCACACCAGGCCACCTTCTTCCATTCCTCCATTGTCCATTGTAGGCACTTTCGGCAGTGGACCGGGGTCACCATGGGCACTCTGACCGGTCTGCGGCTACACAGTCCCATACGCAGCAAACTGCGATGCATTGTGTGTTCTTCTATGTTCTATATTCTATACAGTAGCTCTTCTGTGTTTTCATACAAGCTAGCCTTCGCTCTCCACATGCATCAGTGAGCCTTGGGCGCCCATGACCCTGTCACCAGTTCACCGGTTGTCCTTCCTTGGACCACTTCTGGTAGGTACTAACCTCTGCATACCTGGAACACCCGGTATGGAGATGACCCAGTCGTCTAGCCATCGCAATTTGGCCCTGATCAAAGTTGCTCAGATCCTTACGCTTGCCCATTTTTCCTCCTTCCAACGCAACAACCTCAAGAACTGATTGTTCACTTACTGCCAGATATAGCCCACCCCTTGATGGTCTGTCATTGTAACGAGATAATCAATATTATTCACTTCACCTGTCAGTCGTTTTAATGTTATGGCTAACCGGTGTATGATCTTGGCTTAAGTAAAGTACACCACTAAATGTACATTTTTTAATGCAAATTAGAACCTGGAAACATATTAACTTGCCTGCTAAGCTAGCCAGCTGGCTAACTGGCGTGTTTTTTTTCTAGAATAATCAGACAGGTGACCTCCAAATGTACTGTTTCCAACATCTGTGCCAGTGGTGTACATGGTAATAGCATAGCAAGACAGTGATGTTAGCAATAGCTAAAACTGTGGCAGTTTCCCTAATTATGAAGTAATTTGCCAGTCAAAGGGAAATGAATTCTAACCATTCTGCCACAATGACAGCAATTATCAAACATCATATGTTTCACTCAACCACAGACTTATGAAACAATTCCTCACTATTCGTTTCATGATCCATGACTGATGAAGAGTGTAATAAACTCTAACCTGCAATAGTATTTAGGAACATAAGGTACTCGAAGTTGGAGATCTCACGTCTCTGCCAGCGCTGTGTCATATTGGAGGACTTGAAGAGCTGCCGTGGCGTGGCCAGGGAAATCCGCCTGCAAAAAAATAAAAATAAAATAAAAAAATAACAGCTTTACACACTGCTGAAGCTCAGACCTCCACATTTCCTGCCACTGGATTTGGCTCCACTGAAGTTTGGCTCTAAGACATAAGAGTTTGAAGAAATGTGGAATGTGCAACTGTTTCGCCAGAAGAAACACAGAGAACCAAGAAAAACAAGAGAATATAAACAGGCACGGTCACACTCTCAGACACGCAAGGCTGCTCCGTGCCTTCATGTGGGGATTAATGAAAACATGGCCGGGACTGAATGAACTGCTTTTCAGATGTGAAAAGTGCTAATAGTGTCGGTTTGAAGAAAAGCCGAGACATGAGCTGTGAGAAAAAGCCGCAATGACATAAGAGAGATCAAGCGGCAGACATTATGAAAGGCCAATTAATTACAATTTAAAATTTTCACCTTTCCTATTCAATTAATAAAATTTTACCCACTGCATATTTATACTTTTTTTACTTTGTCTTCACATGATTATTATTTATTTATGAAGAAATGAATGAAGAAGAACAGGAAGAATAATTCAGGGAGCTGCAGTGACCTTCAGCAACAAAGGGATATGTAGCAAAAAATTAAGTATAGTATACCAATTTTCCAAAGATACAAGACATTTCGATTAAAATCCCTTCAAGAAACAAAATGCAAGATATTCAGCACATCCCATTGTGTTTTATTCCTTTTATACCACATCAAGTTGCCAGCAATTGCATTTTTTTAATTGCTGAAGTCATGATTTTTATCTGTTTATCTCACTTATATATCTTTTATATCATCTCACTTACATTATAGCAGTTATAACAGTAGCTCCCTCCTAAGGCTTTCTTTTTTCCCCTCTCTCAAAATGCAAAATGGAGCTTGTTAGGTTGCTGATGAAGTCCTCTGTCCTGAAGACTTTCCCATGGTGGAAAACTTACTGATCGTTACAAAGTGCTAAATGATAAATAAACATCTCCCTAGACAAAATTTGATCATATCAACAATTATACACTTTTTAAAAAATATATGTTTATGTCCAGCATCCACTATACGTGTCCATAGCTAACAAATATTGTTTGCTACTATGGAAATTAAAACATAATATAACAAGTGGATTATGAACAATAAACATGTGACTTGCATCTGCACTACTGTCAGAGCTGCTATATAGCATATATATTATATATTAATTAATTTAATATGAAAGGTGATAAACCCAACCTAATTAGCAACATGACAGTGTTAAATCACCAAGGAGCAGCTGTATATGGATGAAAACCTAACATTCGAAGTTATACCTGTAATTAAATATAATATTTTGCTAAGCTTCTATGTATATGACGTATCTGACTATAAGACTGAATTTTGCTTCGAAAGATTCTCGAGTCTCACCCTAGAGGAGAGATGAACTAGTTCAGGGTAATCAGGGTCAGATACCACTCAGCTACAAATAAATAGAAAACTGTGGCTATAATAACAGCACTGCAACCTGCACTTGAGTCTCTTAGGTGCATAACTAGGCCTAACCAGGCAAAACATTTGAAATTGAAAAACTTTTAAAGTGGTCAGACCTAAAATATAAATTAGGTTACTTGTTATATGTCCAATGACATACCTCGCTTGTGGGAGTCCATAGCTTGTGCCAACACCTACACGAGGTAAACTGTAGACCACTTTCTTCACTGTGGGCTGATCAGGGAAATTAAACATCACCGAGGCTGTAAGATAGAATGACATCAGGCCATAATTCGCATATATATATATAATAATACAATAATGCCTACATAACAATAACATATATATATATATATATATATATATATATACACCCATCAGCCATAACATTATGACCACCTGTCTAATATTGTGTTGGTCCCCCTTTTGCTGCCAAAACAGCCCTGACCCATCGAAGCATGGACTCCACTAGATCCCTGTAGGTGTGCTGTGGTATCTGGCACAAAGACATTAACAGCAGATCTGCGAGGTGGGGCCTCCATGGATCAGACCTGATGGCCAGCACACCCCATAGATGTTCGATTTGATTGACATGTGGGGAATTTGAGGGCCAAGTCAACACCTGGAACTCTTTGTCATGTTCCTCACACCATTCCTGAACAATTTTTTACAGTGTGGCCAGGCGCATAATCCTGCCAAAAGAGGTCATCTCCATTAGGGAATACCGTTGGCATGAAGGGGTGTATCTGGACTGCAACAATGTTTAGGTAGTTGGTATGTGTCAAAATAGCATCCACATGAATGCCAGGACCCAAAGTTTTCCAGCAGAACATTGCCCAGAGCATCACACTGCCTCTGCCAGCTTGCGTTCTTCCCATAGTGCATACTGGTGCCATCTCTTCCCCAGGTAAACGATGCACATGCACCCGGCCTTCCACATGATGTAAAAGGAAATGTGATTTATCGGAGCAGGCCACCTTCTTCCATTGATCCGTGGTCCAGTTCTGACGCTCATCTGTCCATTGTAGGCACTTTTGTCAGTGGACAGAGGTCAGCATGGGCAATCTCTGACAGATCTGTGCCTACACAGCCCCATACACAGCAATGCACTGTGTTCTGACACCTTTCTATCATAGCCAGCTTTAACTTTTCAGCAATTTGTGCTACAATAGCTCTTCTGTGGGATCAGACCAGACGGACTAGCCTTCACTCCCCACGCGCATCAGTAAGCCTCGGGCGCCCATGACCCTGTCGCTGGTTCACCCATTGTCCTTCCTTGGACCACTTTTGGTAGATACTAACCACTGTATACCGGGAACCCTCCACAAGGCCTGCTGTTTTAAAGATGCTCTGACCCAGCCATCTAGCCATCACAATTTGGCCAATGTCAACGTCTCTCTAATCCTTACGTTTGCCCATTTTTCCTATTTCCAACACATCATCTTCGAGAAATGACTGGTCACTTGCTGCCTAATATATCTCAACCCTTGACGGGTGCTATTGTAACGAGATAATCAATATTATTCATTTCACCTGTCAGTGGTCATAAAGTTATGGCTGATCGGTGTATGTAATTGCCAGATATTAATAGGACATCTAGACTTCAACCAAAGCAAACAGTTTGACTATGCCTTTTGAGGATGTAGACACCTATTGTTGTTTTTTGAAGTTATTAAGTTTGCTGTAGACCTAAAAAGTAGTGCTTTAGCTCAGACAAAGATTAAAGGACAATCCTTCTTGCCTTGTATTAAAATCAATAATAGCTTTACACTGTATGCTATTATAAGATTAAGCCCTGTCTTGTGCAAAAAGTTGGAAAGATGAAGGATTTACTTCTGTTGGCCATAAAGACTTCCAGTGCCGTGTTCTGCAGCAGGTAGCGTCGGGCGAACACAGCTCGGATCTCGCTGAACATCCATTTTCCATGCAGCCCTTCGGAGTACACCAGCACCTGCTCAAAGCACAACAAGGCAGAGAGGAAAGTGAGCTAATGTCCCTCCACTGGGTATTAAATATCAGAGCACTTTTCTGTATTGACACTGATCACAACCATTCAGGGAAGTTTGCTAATTGCATACTAGGTGCTAAATTCACATCCCAGAAGCATCAGGCTGAGAAAGTGTTCAAGTGGTTGAGTAGTTTATAGTGGCCCTTCAAACATTACTGAGTAGTAAAAGTCATTATAAGTTCAATTTCACTCAGGAAACCTGTCAGGTTAGCTCATTTTAGCCAGCTGGCTAGTTTTAGCTGTGAAGACTGTGAAACTGTAATACTTTAACATCATTTCATTAATCCTGTCAGGTTCATGTTAGATATCTTATGTTAGCTAGTTGGCTAGCTGTAGCAGTAAGGCGTATCACAATTATTAGTTAAAAATTCTCTCATAAATCCTGTAAGGTTAACTTTTGTTAGCTAGCTTGCTAGCTTTATCAGTGAAAATGATAAACATATTGGATATGACTTAAACATTCCCTCAGAAATACTGACAGAATCGCTCATGTTAGCTAGCTGGTTAGCTTTGACAATGATGACTGTGAACATGTATGCATATAAATTTAAAATCTTCCCAGATATCTGCCAGGTTAGCTCATGTTACCCAGCTGGCTGGCTTTACCAGTGAATGTCATGAATTTGTATACATGACTTAAAATTGTCTAGGAAATGCCATCAGGTTATTTAGTTGTCAAGCTTCAGCAGTGGACATTATGAACATTTATTACGAGTTAAATTTTCTTTCGGAAATCCTGTCAGAATAGTCTATCTTACTTAGCTTGGTAGATTTAACAAATAATGTCTAGCTAGCTACCTTTTGAAGGTTATAAATATCATAAATATGACTTAAAATTTCCCTCTGTCAAGTTAGCTAGCTTTGTAGTTTTAGAAAACTTTGACAGCTTAAATAGATCTGTAGTTTTAGGAGTGGCCATTGTGAATATTTTTACGAGTTGAGTCCTGACAGAAATCTTATCAGAATAAGTCATTTTAGCTATCTGGTGAGATTGACCAAGCACAGACAATAAATATTTATTAACAAAGTAATCTTGAAAAGTTTTAACAATAGATCCTAAGCATTTTTGGTCACAAATCCTCTCAGAAATCCTGTCAGACGAGTTAGCTTGCTTAATTTAACAAAGAAGTTTCCCAACATTTATCAGCTAAAATGCACTCGGCTTAGCTAAAGCTTAATCCAAGCTAAATCCAAGCTTAGCTCATGTTAGCTAGCTGGCTAGATTTAACAAAAAAGATTACACATATTTATGTACTAAAATGCTCTTGGGAATTCTGTCAGGTTAGCTTATGTTACTGTGCTGGCTGGTTTTAGCAGTAAATAGTATGAACTTTTATTGGTTAGCTCATATTAGAAAACTGGAGGGCTTTAGCCAATCAGAAATCCAGTCAGAAGTCTTGTCTCATCTTAGCTATCTGGGTAGGTTTACAAAGATGACTACAAAAATGTATGTATTCAAAACCTCTTGGGAATTCTTTCAGGTTAGTTATTGGTACCAAATATGTTAGATAAGAAAATTAGTGAAAAATACATGCTTATACAGTATACTGTATGACTGTAGATGATTTCCATTTTGTCTAACTGAGCACACTCAGCTTGTGTCCATTAGGATCGCATTGGCATGGCAATAATGCCTGCTGGCTTTGATTATCATCTACACACTTCTATAAAGAGGTACGCATTGGCCTATTGTTTTCCTCTACTGGTCTTTTACTTTCCTCAGGTCCTCCAGGGGTCATGTGACTGTAAATAATCAATGCCCACACACGGGACCAGGTTGAGAAAGGGATTCATTAGTGAGACTCTCCAGAGAGAACCTCAGGGCCTTCTGGGGAAAGGATCAAGAGTCCCCATGACAGGTGAAAATAAAGCTCTTGCCCCCATCGCTTGTTCCTCCTCCTCCTCCTCAAACAACTCATTTCAGATTGGAGTGGTACATTCTCTGATACACACACACACACACACACACACACACACACACACACACACACGCATCTTGAGCACACAAACAGATTCCAGATTGGATGGCACAGAGATGAAAGCTTTCTTGCTTGAAGAGATGAAGTGAAACTTGATTTGTAAGTGAAAGTGGACATATAGTTTGTACAGTAACAGTGAAAAACAGAAAAAGAGAATAAGAGCCAGTTAGTTCCCAGCAGGCTGTATAGTCCCCACCACCCATCCACTGCTCATTTAGAGGGAATGACGGCGTTTGCCAGCCGGCCTGGACCTGCTTCATTTCTCCGTGGAATGGCGCTCGGTGCCGATGCAGACATGCTTTCCGGTACAAGCGAGTCTCCAGGGCTCAATTAAAGCTGGATTACACTGCAGTACGCTCCATCCTCCAACCCTCCTGCTTCCCGTCTCCATCAAACATCAACCCCCTTCACCACAAACAATCCCCTCAACTCTCTCAGCTCTCTCTCTCTCTCTCTCTCTCTCTCACACACACACACACACACACACACACATACACAATGCCTCAGCATCAGGCTTTCCTTGACACCTTTATCGACCCTTGCTCAAACAGGCAGGATTTGATACGGAGAGGGCAGCATGGAGTCAAGCGGATAGGGAGTTATCCAGGGAAGGAGATTCACTGGATCACAAGTAGAGAGAATTCTGATTCCTGTACCCTCAGTTCTTCACTAGACTAGATCCATAATATTCCATGTACAATATTCCCTGCGTAATTTTGTTCGTAAGAGTACATTCAGCATTGTCAGGACTATTTCTTTATGTTTGTGGTTGGTAGATAACTCAATGGTCCCCAGGATCAAATCCCAGGATCCATTGCTGAGGAAAAATAACTGATCAGCCCAACTGTAAATCGTTTGGATTTGGATGAATTTAATGCGTTCTTATAATTAACCATTCCCTGTATTTGTACCCCTGAATAAATGCAATTATGCAAAGTGCAAAATTCTTCAGAAAAAGGTATTTCTAAGCTAAGCTCAGTTTATTCCTTTAAGACATGGTTCTAAGGGAAAGAATTTGTGGAATTTTTGTTACCAACAGACACATAAACAGGGAAATGCCTCAATTTCAGGCAAAGTATTTTACTGCTCCAGTGTTGGAAAGAGTGCTGGAATAAAACTACATAAGAACAGCTTCAGTAAGCATGCAATAAAACAGTCAGGTACGTGGTGTAATAGGAAAATAAAGCAATGTTGGTGTGGTGTGACGCGAAGTGCAGTTACTCTTATTTTCCCAATAACAGCACATCTGGAAGTGTTTTATTCCTCTTATATCACAGCAGTTTGTCGGATCTAAGATTATCTATCTATCTATCTATCTATCTATCTATCTATCTATCGGCTTTTCCCTTCAGGGGTCTCCACAGCGAATCATCGCTCTCCACCTATCCCTATCTTCTGCATCCTCAACACTTNCCATATACCTCCTCTTTGGCCTTCCTCTTCTCCTCCTGCCTGGCAGCTCCATGTCCAACATTCTCCTACCAGTATAATCTATCTATCTATCTATCTATCTATCTATTAAATAATGATATTGACATTGTAATTTTTATCCATTTATAGATTCAATTAATATTGTGGAATGTCTGAAGCAAGTTAGTTCGTGTGACTTTTTATGTTATAGAAGCTATAATCAGTCATTCCCTCATTAGCCTCTCTTTTTTTCTCTCTCTTCAAGTTAATAAGACAAAAAAAATGATACCGAGAAACTGAAAAGTGCAAAGTTCTCTGTCTTGAAGGCTTCTCATGGTGGAAAACTTATTGGTACAAAGCGTTTGTACTGGAGACTCCTTCCATACATGTTAAACAAACATCATTTCTTTAAATGTTTATTTAATAGACTTACATTATGTGGAACTTCCACCATAAACGTTCCCGTAAATGAGCTGTTACTATAGAAGCAATTATGTGCTAGAACAAATGTGTTAATATGAACCTGTAATTTGCAGGTGCACTACTGTCAGAGCTGCTATCATAGAAAATTAATCAACACCTTCTGATCAGTCGGAGTGGAGAATTCAACAGCAACATGATCGAAGGAATTTTAACTCATGATGTTGTTAAGTTGCATTATACGTGATTTTTGTGCTGTATGCAGTACTGGGTAATTGCACATATTCTATAGCTGGAGTATTCCTTTAAGGATGAATCAAAAATGCAAGACAAATAATCTCATATCTAATTGTAACCTTTCTTACTGGTCTTTTTAGCGTTACTGTCTACAAATCTCACGTTTCTCATTTCTAAATGTCTAAATTCTAACAGAATTTGTGCAATACATACTGCACTTTATAAACATTATCCAAAAAGAGCACAGTCATACAGCATGACTTTTTTTTTTTGCAGAAGAGAATCTGTCTGCACCTCCTGCAGTGTGTGTTTGCACCTTTCTCCCTCTGACAAAGCACAGGCCAAAGGGCTAGACAACAACAAAAGATGCTGGCAGAGAAAAAAAAAGAAAAAAGAAAAAGAAAGCCTATATCAGAAAAAAAAAAATGTCACAACATCAGAGCTGGCACTTCAAAACCCAACGAGCCAGTGTCCCTGTAGACTCTGTGGTGGTTGACAAAGCACAGGCCTCACCCACAACCCCCTTTTTGGTTGCTCATGGAGAGGGAAAGGGGGAGTGAAGAGAAGAGAAGAGAAGAGAGAGAGAGAGAGAGAGAGAGAGAGAGAGAGAGAGAGAGGCCCAGCTGTAAGAAACAGGGCTTAATGAACCTGTCTGGCTGGGCTGTCCGCTGCCTGTCAGAGGTGTCAGAGTAGTGACGAGTGTCGGGGACGAGTGCCCCCAGGTCCCAGACAGGCCTGCCAGCTGGAGAATTCTGCCCCAATCTAATCACGCTAGCCCCAGAAGCCCTAGCAATCCCAAGGACGGAACCATGTGGCTGCTTAGTGTGCGCTGTTTCACATTTTTTTGTTCTTTCAGTACGTGCTAAATTGACAAGTGTCTTATAATATTTTTGTACAAACGACAAGCTTATTGATATTTTTAGGAAAAAAGTGAGCAAATGACAAGAAATCGAAAGGAACGTACTCTTGCCTTTTCAATACATGCCACAATTTGCCCCCTAGTGGCAGTCATAACGTGGTTGCCTTGTGTTTTCGTTCGTCTGGTCACCGTTCGCAAATAAGCATGAGAGGAAGGCTAATACTAACTCTGTTAGAGCGTGCTGTCTTTTATAATGTGTGCTTTGAGGCATAGGTACATAAATACGTTTTTACTATACTATATACCACATGTGTGTATAGTTAGTAAGCTAGCTGTGGAAAACACAGCTACACTTACTGTTGTATTGCTAACATGCTAAAATGCCACTGGTGTAATGCATTGGGTCAAAATGTTAGAGACCTGTGTAAAACATGTGCTGATTCATTTTCTATAACAGCAGCTCTGACAATAGCACTAGCTGTTCTAGCTAGTTCTAGCTGTGCATGTCCTAATACATTATTGTAAGAACTTAGTTACAGGGAATGGCATGGTGGACACGTAAATCTAAACCTACTAGCAAATGGATTAAAAGATAAACAAATAAGTAAAGTTTGTTGTAGGAGGTCTCCAGTGTCTGCACTTTGTAACAGTCAGTTACAGACGTTTTCAGCCATGGGAAAAACTTCAGGAAAGAGGAGTTTCACACTTTCCTGTTTCTCAGTTGTGTTTTTGTTGATTACTGTTTATAGAACATAGCTAAAGCTATAACGTAAGTGATACAGGAACTAACTCGTTTCTCTGATGTGCCACAACATTAAATGTAGCTAAAAATGGTTAACAATATGACATGCCATTCTTTAATAAAATGTAATTGTTGACATATTGCTGTGGTATAAGAGGAATAAAGCACTTCGGGATATGCTGTGATAGGATATTAATCACATTCAGCTGGTACCAGTAATGCCGTTTCATATCAGGCTGCATTACACCACACTGTCATTGATTATTTCCCTATAACAGCGAAACCCCTAAGTGTTTTAATTCTTAGTTATTACCTGGTTTGACTCATATTACAAAAATACGAGTGACTACGTAACAAATGTGGGATTAAAAAAAATACAGAAGTAATGATAACCAACTCCTTGTGTATATTTTGGACTAAAATATGGGGAAATGACATTTTAGCTTAAAACCAGATGTACACTTCTTTTTCTCCTCCTCTTTTTTCTACTCTCACCTTCATATCCCTTAGGATAGAGAGCTCAGAGGGGAACCAACTGAAACTGAAATATCCCCCATGACTTACGTTTTATCATCTTTTTTTTTCCAGAAGCAATAAAAAAAGGCGTAAGGATACAGTTCAATATTGTGCAATGCAACAATACAGTATATGCTAGAATCTAGGTTACGGGAAAAAAAAAAAAAATGGGGCCCTACTGACATCTGGGATCTAACAAATAAAACCCCACAAAGCACTCTCAGTGATAGAGACAATGACATCCCGAATCAAATCTGCTTCTTCTTCCTTTCTGTAAAGGACTCCATGCACCCATAGGACTTCTGCCTATATAAAGCACTGGGGCAGGGGTAAATACATCAAAGGAATCTGTCATATTTAAACCGGACACCATTTTTCAAACCCGGCCCCCTGAGAAATGAGCGCAATCCTTCTCTATGTCAAATTTGTGCTGAACTGGGACGGGGATATAATTCAGCGGCGGCCGAAGCCAGCATGACTGATATATTTATAAAGGGGCTCGTCTGTTGCACTGACAACCTGCCATCTCTAGCACCTCCGCCAGGCTGTCCACAGATTTGTCTAATAGGCTTCCACTGTTAAAGCTCAATGAGGGGAGCTCGCGAGGAGAGCGAGAAGTGCGCGGAGGATGTGAGAGACGAACGCTTTCCATTTCGCCCAAGAATTGTGACTACTCCCCGAGGAGAGAGGATGAAAAATGTGTGCGTGTGCCTAGGCAAGTGAGAAATTCTGAGATTCCCCAACATTTCCAAAACAGCCCGAGCCTCGGAGCTCAAGCTTTGAAGGATGACCTGACGCTGAGGTGCAGCCAAGCGGAGAGGCAGAATACTTTAATTAAATGCTGCGTTCAAAAACACTGCAGCTGATATCAAAATATTCCTGTCTTCAGCTTATGTCTTGGTGTACAATATTATCTGGGTAATCATAAAGCATGCTTGTGACTAAAATCTCATCATAAATAGTATCTTTTTTTATTAAAAATATCATTTTAAAGAATCAGAATTTTATCACAGAGCGGTCAAAGTTGACACTGCAATGGTCTTCCTGTTGAGAATCTTACTCATGATGTGATTCGCGAATATTATTGCATCATACGATTTATGAGGCAGTCATGGTCTAATATGCAAATACAGGCATACATGTAATACCAGTTTCCCAGAGAAGAGGGGTGTGGCATGTACATTTTGTATGTTCTTCAGATGTAGATTTCTACACTCTTAAATAAAGCATCTGGTATAACCCATTTAGAAAGCTTGAATCCTTGACCATCCAAAGATCCCTTCAGGAACCCCTTTTCTATAATGTTATCTAATTACATTTTCTTGTTGGACCTCACCAT
>CM074958.1:19159457-19171957 GCA_037577455.1 Pangasius macronema
CCGAGACTCGAACCCACCACCTTCAGGTTCACCTTCAGGTTACAAGTCCGACTCTCAGGCCATTAGGCCACGACTGCTATAACATGAGTGATAGAAGCTAAGCTGCAATGGTTACAGAAGCAATGGTTAAATGTACAACATATTATTTATTAAGAAAAAAAAACTGTATTAGGAAATATCATAGGAAAATATAAAACAGGAAAATAGGCTGTTGATTATTTTTCCTATAACAACACACCCTGTTGTGTTTCATAAATTTTCTAGGTCAATATAATAAAGCGCCTGAAAGTAAAGATATCAAAGATTCTAATGAATCGAAGAGAATTCTTCGCTATAAAAGAAAAAAGGGGGAAAAATTCAGTTTAAAGTCAGCGTGATGACTCGCCATAGGAAAGAAAGTGTCTACGTACTTTAATGCAGATTTCCTTTAACAGCATTACAACACACTGACGAGCACGTATGCCCTGAGATGTATTAATAAAAGCAATTTCTAATTTCTCCTAACCACTGTGAAATTTAAATCCTCACGAAATGACAGAGCGTATTTAGGTGGGCTTTCCATAGTTAGTAAAATTGGAAGTAACTCCACCGCACAGTCGAAGTGTTTCCGTGAGATATGGTGTTAATGAGCGTGTAATATAAGCGGCTGGCCACTAGGCCCGCATGCTGCCGCTTCATACAAAACAGAGCGGTGAGGCTGGGGCTGTCTCTCCACATCACTCACAGGCAATCTGCAGGAATAAATATCAAGGCTTGTTCGTGGCAGTCGTAATCGCTAACCATAACATGAGAAAATGAATGAATATTCATGAATATAACAGGCACGTTTTTTTTTTCAGTCATAGCAAGGAGTGATTTCTGTATTGCTCCAATCCTTCTGCAACGTGTTTGTGAATGAACATGGAACAATAGCAACTTCACCTCACCATGGAAACTTTTTCAGACTCTAAAACATCTCCATGTCATCTCTCCAACCCCACCAAGAGGGTGTGCGAAAGCGAAAGTGTGCTGAGGCTTTGCCTGTGTTACTAATGGAAATGATATACGTCAATATGGCCGTGTCGCCTCCCACGTGTCCTCCCATCGTGCTAAACAAAGGAACCGGCAACTTATGAACTGCCTGCACCACTCTGGCGAGTCCATAAAACAACTGGCCCCAGTCACCAGGGAGAACCCACACACACAGCCCCGCCTCCCCGTGATGCCGCCCCTCTCGCGCAGGACCACCAGATGACACAGATGGGGCGAGGGCAAACAAAAAAGGGGGCTCCCTCTGTAGTGACCCAGATCTCTTTCAAAAAGCCATTCACGCAACAAATTGGGGAAAGCTGGGGCCTTGCAGCAACACTAAAGCTCCTTGCTCTTTTAATAGCCACCCTCGCCGCTCGCTATAAACACAGACTGATTTACGAGTACGTTTAAGGCAAAATATGCAAGGCAGGCTATTTAGGACGTGAGTGGAGTGTTCTTGATGTTATTGCTGACCCTTTCGAAATGAGAGCAAAGTATAAGCAACATCTTATGAATCAGTTTAAAACGTGCTATATTTAAACGTGATTAGTCACAAAACACAAAAATAAAAGAGAGATTACCGAGGCATGCGTGACTGTTCGGTTTGTGTCAACAGAGCACATCATCTGGCTATTTTTATAGCTATAATTTGCACAATTTGTGTTCAATATGATGACTTAGATGCCTGCTCATTGTTTCTATCTATCTATCTATCTATCTATCTATCTATCTATCTATCTACTAAAACTACAAAACAAAATGGCATTTTAGCACTAGAATCCACATAACCTATATGATAACTTCTACACAACTGCTATTTGTTTGTTTTTGTTTTTATCATTTTATTTTATTTTTTTCCATCCATTGGTTCAGTACGCACCAAACTATAAACCAAATCAGCTGGACATTTTTAGCAGTATAATCCACATGACCTTCAGTCTGATGATAACTTAGATGACTGATTAATTAATTTTTTTTATTCATTTATTTTTTTCCCTCTATTGGCTCAGTAGGCACCAAAAAAAAAAGAAACCCCAAACCAAACAAGAACCCAAATCAGCACTAATATTTAGCACTATAATCCACATAACTTTGAGTCTTAGATCATAACAAAGATGACTGATTATTATTTTAATAATAATAATAATAATAATAATGTTTTCCTCCATTGGTTCAGTGGGCACCAAAACACCAACTAAACTACAAACTTAAACACTTGGACATTTTTAGAGCTTTAATCCACGTATTTCAGTCCTAGTTATAACATAGATGACTGCTCACTGTTTTCTTTCCTCCCAGTTGTTCAGTAGGCACCAAAACTCCAACCGAACAACAAGCCAAAACATTTGGGCATTTCTAGCAGACTCCATACTTCAGTCCTAGACGATAACACAAGTCATTATTCGTTTTTGTGTTTTGTTCGTTTTCTTTTTGTCGCCTGTCTCACTTTCACTTCAGCAGCTCACTGGCTCCCTCTCCCTCCTCCTGACCACCTCTCTCTCTCTCTCTCTCTCTCTCTCTCCCTCTCTCCCTGCCCCTCCCCTCATGCAATCTGCATACAGAGACATTTGTCATCATTAGCCCTGCTCCGACAGTTGGCACCCGGCACCTCAGATCTCGAGAACTTGCAATTATGAAGCCTTCATCTCGTATTTGGGTTACATGGCCTAATTTCATCATGGGCTTCATCCACCACCATTTCATTACCCAAAGCCCCCCAACCTGGTGAAGAGAGCAGCCTCTTTCTCTTCTCTCCTCCTTTCCCCTTTGTTTTCCTCCTTTCACAAGCGGCTGCTCAGCATCCCGCTCTTAGAACAGGGCGGCGTTATTAATTTGAAATGCATCTAGCGCATTGTCCACGCCGGGGCTGTTGCGAAGATGCTTTTGGGTTGCGTATCATCGGGTCAGCGGGCAAATGATTACAGACTCAACCTCTCGACACGAGCCGTCTCTCATGCACATTAAGATTAATCACAGGGAGCTGGGATTGTTGCACTGTTGATCAGTTTTTCCACACAATGCTAAAACCGAGAGCTCCATGATATTCTAAATTTAAAAAAAATAAATAAATTTTAAATCGACCCACGTGATAAATGAAATCTATGCAAATGCTTGGGTGTCATTTATCAGGGAAGCCACTGAGCACTGGATATTGAAGTAGGGGTGAAACAGTATAGTGCTGTGATCCGAGTGGATCTTTTTTTTTGTGGATGCTCTCTCTCTTTCTTTCTCGCTTTCTCTCCTTGCCTCTCTCCGAGCACTTAAAGAGCAGTAAAGTTAATTTGTGTTCTCAGGGTTGGGGTTTATAGAGGTGGTTTAAGCACATATGGCTTTAGCTTGGCGAGCTGCTTCGAACATGGCTCTGGCCTCTAAAATGTGCGCCTCGGGCTGTTTTGTCCTCAGCTACCAAACACCCCATGGGAGGAGGTCGCTAATGCGGCATGGAAACTAAAACAAATGGAGGGACTGGATCCGAGGCGTGGAAGGTAGGGGGCTGACAGGCAGGAGGCAAAAGGAAATTAACTGGGAGTCCTGTGGTGCGGCCATATTGCCTGGAATAACCGAATTCGCCTCGGCTACGAAAACTCAATGACAATTCTGCTATCCAGTCACAGCTAGTTGAAAGGGATATGTCATAATAAGTGTCCGTCTTGTATAATGCGGTCTCTCGCAACGCCGGGCTCCATGGTAATATCGCTGCTCTCAAACAACGAGGCCCTTAATCTGATTTATATTCGACTACGCCACTCCATTAAATCCACTTGATAATCTGTGCTGTGACCTAGCGACGCCTTTTGGCTCAAATCCATTTTTTTGCTGTTCTTTCCGAGCACAAAGAGCGACTCGAAAAGGATGATGGGACCAGCACAAAGAACTGTCCCTGTGTGATGATGGAATATGGCCACAATGACCTCTTTTGTCACTGAATAATAGGATTATTAACACGGACATGTAAAAAATGGCTATTAGCTTCAATTAGAGGGCGACAATGGCAGCAAAGCTTGGGATATGTTTTAATCCTTCGCTGCTTTCCATGGCAAGTTCGGCTGGAAAAGACACTGTGGGGAAATTGAAACTTCTACTGATCAAAAAACGCACATAAAGTTAAAACGTGACGTATAATGTACACGCTAATGATGAGTTATCCCAAAAACACTGTGTATGTAGCTAGTAAAATGATATGTTTAAACATAAACAGGACTTTCATAATGTTTTGCTGTCTAATCATCTAATCTAAAAACGAATACCTACAAAAAAAGGGTATTTAATTAGCACTAATTAGAGCAGAAGGTCAAAACGAAACAAACATGACTCGTTCTAATTAACACATTTATATTTATACATTGTGCTAATCATTATACGTCAGTGTGTAATATCGTAGCGTCAACGTTCTTTTTTCTAACCTTCACCGAGGTCGCATATCAGCTTCACAAACGTCCTAATTAGAGCACAAAATTAACCATTTTAATCAACTAATTTGTGTATTCATTGCAGTAATCATCACATCAGCGTGGCGTAATATTATATCTTTAGCTGCCGTTGCATTTCACTACACACAAATTAAACAACGTTTGTTGAAAATGCTCAGTTTTATTTTTTAATTTGAGGATTCGTGTTTATCCATCAGATCTCCCATTAAAACCGAAGGGTATCTGAACCCTGGTTAAAGGCTTCTTGTGGGACGGTTAAGTGTGGTGTCACATGCCAATTTTGGTTGTTTGACAAGAGCCATTACGAGCCTAGCGAAATGTTCTGACAAGAGGGATCATCAGAACAAGACGAGAGGGCCAGAAGAAAAATGAAGAGATCACTGGGGAGGAAACTCGAGAACAAAGGGGCCTTCAGCAAGCTAAACGTGTCCTCGGTCATATGCTTGTGCAACATGAGCGGAAGCCAGACTCATTGTATTGATTTACACGATCACACATCCCATTCACTGGGTCAGAAATAGCGTCCATACCGAAAGGCGCTGTCCCAGAAACGCCAGCGAGATGCTGGACGTTATAGAGACACACAACAAGCTATGTTATAGAGACATAAAAAAAAGGTTAGAGGTCAAGGGGGAGATGAAGTGCCGCTTGGTCAGCTTTGAAAGTGCAGATGAGTTATACGGCACTTACGATTTGATGGCTTGGATGTGTTCGGTAAACCGCTCCGACGATGAGATAAAAATTCGGAAAGTATGCTTTGATGCGGTTTCCGCTGACGCAGATCTGTCCGTGGATTACATGCATTAAAAACACACACAGGATAAATGTGCTTTTTAATGTTGAACATGAGGGTCAACGGGACGGGCTGACCCGGAGCACGTGCTAGGCCTAATCCCAAGGAAAAATCAGACGGAATCTGGGAAATACCATTAAGATGGAAAATGGGGGAAATAAAACTTGGGTTGAGAAAATCGCTGCCTGTGAACCAGCTGTAGAATTTTCCTCAACGCTATAAACTCTCGTCCTACTAGTGTATCAATTATTATTTATTTATTCATTGATTCATTTGGTATTAGTAAGTGAATAATCCTGGTCAGGGTCGTGCTGAGTCCAGGGCCAATCACTGGAGCTCTGGGCAAGAGGCAGGAATACGCACTGGCCTATTGTCTATTTATTTATTTATTTATTTATTTATTTATTTATTTATTTATTTTCTAATTTTCAGAGTGAGGGTTGTGGATGGATGGAAAGCCAGTCCATCACAGATTATTATTATTATTATTATTATTATTATTATTATTATTATTATTACTATTATTATTATTTTTATTATTTTTTTTATTATTTTTTTTATTATTATTATTATTATGCAGCTTGATATATCTCAGAATCAAAGAGAAGTGTACCTAATGCCTATATATATAAAAATTGAGAATTTGTGTGTGTGTGTGTGTGTGTGTGTGTGTGTGTGTGTGTGTGTGTGTGTAATGTACCATTTTGCATTTTTCACTATCACGACAAGCCTTTTATCCAATATTCAATTCTAAACTAAAATAAAAATGAATAAATAAGTGAAAAACTCATCAGTCACTGTGAACAGCAGAAGTGATTTCGGTGTACACCTGTTATACATTTTGCTTCATGAAGCAATCAGGATCTAATATGTGATCTCCATCCAAAAGCAGCAGAGAGCTATTAATTATGGCTGGCAACTTCTGCAATGTTGACCGCGCCAGGCAGGATAGAGTGAAGGCCAACCCACTACAGAGCAAGAGCTCCAGACAGTCACCGGCGCTCTGGTCTGGAGACTCGCTCAGACGCTGGAGGAAAATCATTTCGATTTCACCGTCATGCTGCTTCAAAAAATTGCACCGTTCATTGTTCGTCATCCATCCATCCATCCATCCATCCATCCATTCATCTTCAGTGACCACTTTATCCTGGTCAGAGTCACCATGTAGCATAGACATCACCTCCAATAATACAAAAGAATGATCATATGCAATGACGCTGATGTTACAGCACGGCTTTAAATAAATAATGTTTGCCTTTGCAAGTAAATAATATTTTAGTTTTAATATTCAATATTATTTAATTTCTGATGATTCCTGACTTCAAAACAGGTCTCAGGTATTATTCTACTCTTGCCTCATCACCAGTTTATACGTATGCACTACTACTACTAATAATAATAATAATAATAACAATAATAATAATAATAAAAACTACATTTCTCTTTCGTGAGATTATATATGTATATATATATATTTTCCTATAAGCTTCACTGTAGTTACTGAATGCTAAACTTTAGGATTAAAAAGTGAATAAACTGGGATTACAAAGGGTTAAGGATTTTAAGTACTGTTTTTTTTTTTCATTCATATTCCATCATTATTATATGAATTATTAATTTGTACATTAACTGAGTTTTGTATATGGTTGATCATATCCAAGTGCCTATATCTTTGTTATGAGCACCAGTCTGTGTGTACTATAGTGTGTGTATAATGTGTGTGTGTGTGTCCCTGTGTGTGTGTGTGTGTGTGTGTCTGCGTGTGTGTGTGTGTGTGCGAGCTCCAGTGTGTGCATGATGGAGGAGGAGGGACGCTCGGAATGTTTCCATCCAACCATGAGCTGGTTTTGCTTCAGCTCTTCTTAAAGGCCTGTTTACGGCTTTGCAGCCCCACCAACACACACACACTCTCACACACACACACACACACACAGGGACACACAGGGACACACATACAGGGACACACACACACACAGGGAGACAGTGAGAAAGCTGAACACAGCTGCAGCATCAGAAGGCAGCTCAGCTGAAATCATTCAGTCTTTTCAGGATGACGGAGTGTGTGTTTTGCTTACAGCTTGAATTAACCCACTGAGCGACCTTGAAATATCCGAAACTAATGGAGTTAAAGCCGAACTCGAGCAAACTCGGTTAGTAGTAATGATGCAGGAAATGATGCACAAAAGACGAAGCCAATAAAACAGTAAATAACACAATCTCATGAAGTAGTCAGTAGGTGTAGATGGAGCATCTGTATAATTAATTACACTACATTTCCACGGGAAAGAAATCCATCTGAAAAATAATAATCATCATATTAAATCAGCGGGTTTTTTTCTTCCTTTATTTATTTTTAAAATGCTGTAAAAGTCATTGAGATAATTTACGGGGGGGAAAAAACGGCTTAAAGTCGGCAATCAAAAAAAAAAGTCCATGAACAATCAGATTACATCCGAATTAACTAACTAGTGAAATATAAAAGAAACTAATCTGTGTGGAAATACGGATTTAAAAACATACTGATGTCCAAATCGATGAATTTTTAATAATGAATTCAAAATTAACACGTCAGAGAACACACACACACACACACGCACACACACACACACAGAGAAGACACACACGCACACACACGCACACAGAGACAGACACACACACACACACACACACAGATACACATACACAGACACACACACACACACACACACACACACACAAGAATGACATACAGACATAGCCTATATTAAAGGAGGATGTAAAGAAAGAAAAAAAGGACAAAAACATTTTAAAGCACGCAGCCAGTGATGGAGATGTTTCACTCATTAATCTTCAGATCAACATGATTTACATCTTTACGCATTTTATCGCGAAATGAGGGAAAAAAAAATACCGCGACCTTTTAAATACCGACTATTTTTTTTTTAACGAAACTGTCCTCTTCGTTTCATAACCTCATACTGAACCCAAAACTAAAAAAAATAGTCTATATGCCTAAATGAACATCTCATTTCTGGGTTTAGTAATAGCCCCTATAGTGCGCCTTTTCCAATAAACAGGTGATGCGGATCATAATGTCTCCGCACTTCTGTAATATCTGAGCTTCAGGTTGTTATTAACGCATCTGATATTTTCAGGCTATTTGTGGAATGTTAGCTTGTTTCTAAACGAACCATAAACGCCAGGATTTACAGCTCCAACCGCCACACAGCGCGTATTAATGCAGAATACTGTGGGGAGGAAAAAGCAGAAAGCCAATCAGCAGAACAGAGGAAATGAAGCTCCTTCTGCTGTCATCTGTGCTGTAATCAAGCAGCGCGTTTCCTACACACACCGAGGTTCCTACACACACCGAGGTTCCTACACACACCGAGATAACCACGCAGAGAAGATGGTCATCTTTAAACTGAAATAAAATGTATTAATGAAATGAAATGAAATGAAATGACGCAGTTAAGGTCAACTATCACAATATTAAGCCTGAGAGGAAAAAGGGGGAAAAAAGACAAATATGCAAAGAGATAAATACATGAATTGAAATAATAATAATAATAATAATAATAATAATAATAATAATAATAATAATAATAATAATAAAACTAAATGAAATAAAATAAACCTGTTTTTTGTTTTTTGTTTTTCTCTCTCAGCCCATAGTGTATCCTATAGGTGCTTCCTGTCCTAGAGTCGCGACTCCTTTTCAATTTAGTCTCATATATAAAAGCTCAACATTTAATCCGCTGTCCATAAACCCCGAAAGCGGTGACGAATCGCGCCTTCATTGGACGCCCTTAAAAACCCCTCCCTTTATAATTTCACTGGAGCGCGGTGTGTGCGGAGACCTGAAACACACCGACGACACCGGTTAGGCGAGGATATACACACACTTACACACTTATATATACACACATACACACACACACACACGCCCGCGCGCACACACGTATATATACACACACACACGCACAGTCCCGCAAACACGAGCACGCAGCACTTTCCCCCCAAAAAAAAACAAAAAAAACTGCGGGCGAAAAACTGTGCGCATGAAGACGGGGAAATCCGACAGGATGTGTTTGTAACCGATGCGCGTGGAGACGGTGTGTGTTTGCATGCAGCACCGATGGACTTTTAATCACTGCGGCCACCGAGGACATACTTTTTTATTTACACATTCTTTTTATTTCTTGTTGCAGAAGAAAGCAGAGCGGATGATTTAAGCGTCAGTGCGCGCGCGTGTGCCTGGAGCACAAATAGCAGGCTTGTTTGTTTGTATTAGGAAACTTTTTTTTCTGCTCTTAATAGGTCCCTTTTCTTCTCTAGCATTGGCTCCCGTGCAAACAGCCGCGTTGGATCCGTCGGGTTACTGCGAGCCTCCGGTGTATAACCCGGACCTCTGCCCCAACATGATCGCCGCGCAGGCCAAGCTCGTGTACCACCTAAACAAGTACTACAACGAGAAGTGCCAAGCGCGCAAGGCGGCCATCGCTAAGACCATCCGCGAGGTGTGCAAGGTGGTCTCAGATGTGCTCAAGGAGGTCGAGGTGCAGGAGCCGCGCTTCATCAGCTCGCTCAATGAGCTGGACAACCGGTTCGAGGGCCTCGAGGTGGTCTCGCCCACTGAGTTCGAGGTAGTGCTCTATCTCAACCAGATGGGCGTCTTCAACTTCGTGGACGACGGCTCGCTGCCCGGCTGCGCCGTGCTGAAGCTGAGCGACGGCCGCAAGCGCAGCATGTCTCTCTGGGTGGAGTTCATCACGGCCTCTGGATACCTGTCAGCGCGCAAGATCCGCTCGCGTTTCCAGACGCTTGTGGCGCAGGCCGTGGACAAGTGCAGCTACCGCGACTCGGTCAAGATGGTGGCCGATACGAGCGAAGTGAAGCTGCGCATCCGCGACCGCTACGTGGTCCAGATCACACCGGCGTTCAAGTGCACAGGGATCTGGCCGCGCAGCGCCGCGCACTGGCCCCTGCCACATATCCCGTGGCCCGGTCCGAACCGCGTGGCCGAGGTCAAGGCCGAGGGGTTTAACCTGCTCTCCAAGGAGTGCTACTCGCTGAACGGGAAGCAGAGCTCGGCCGAAAGTGACGCCTGGGTGCTGCAGTTCGCCGAGGCCGAGAACAGGCTGCTGCTCGGCGGATGCAGGAAGAAGTGCCTCTCGCTGCTGAAAACTCTGCGCGACCGGCACCTCGAGCTCCCCGGCCAGCCGCTCAACAACTACCACATGAAGACCTTGGTTTCCTACGAGTGCGAGAAACATCCACGGGAGTCGGACTGGGACGAGAACTGTCTGGGAGACCGGCTGAACGGCATCCTGCTGCAGCTCATTTCGTGCCTGCAGTGCCGCCGGTGCCCGCACTACTTCTTGCCGAACCTCGACCTGTTCCAGGGCAAACCGCACTCGGCGCTCGAAAACGCCGCCAAGCAGACTTGGAGGCTTGCAAGGGAGATCCTGACCAACCCGAAAAGTCTGGAGAAGCTTTGAGGTAAAGCAGAGACTCAAGAAATTATATCCACATGTACTGTGCGAAGTGAAAAATCCTAGGCATAGAGTCGGGCTGGGTATAACCGCCTGCCTGAAGTCTGGAAGCCTGTTCCAGGACAAAAGGAAACAATAAGGCTCGCTGATCTTTAAACCTTACCCCACCTTCTTCTCAAAATGGCTCTTTATAAAAATTATTTTAGAGATCACAGTCTAAAATAGTTTTTATAGCTCATGTCCTGAAGTTACTATTCTATTTTGTGTTTTGTGTTGCTCATATACTCGAGCAAAAAAAAAAAAAAAAAAATGTAACAACAATCAAAATGTTTATTTGGTTATTTATCAGTGTTATATATATATATTTTTCTTCTTATTGAGCCGCCAATCCAACAAAACCTTTTAAACGCCTCATAAACCGTTCTGTTCTTTCCCCCCGTGACGAATTCGACAAACCCTGTACATTTTTATACTGTAAATACACACATTTGTAGATTGTGATTCCGCTGGTCTCAAAAATTGTGAATGTTGTTCTGTGACATGTAAAATAGAAGTTTAATTCCACCTGTTTTTTTTTTTTTTTTTTTTTTGAATGATTACATTCGCGTGAATTATTTCTCATTGAAAAGATGAAAAAATTCCCCTTCAGACCCGCAGTGATAGTTTCACTATTGTTCATGGCAAGTTCCTCATCTTTAGAGTTTACATTTGGTGGTTTTATTTGTTATATTTTTTTTTAGACATTCCATAAGAATACTTGAATTCTTATTTAAAGTATATTCCACCTCTTTTTTTTTTTTTTTTTTTTTTTTTGGTTGTACCTTGCATACATGATCAAATCTGAAATGAGAATATTGAACTATATATATGGAAAAAAAATATACCTGAAAAAAAAAAACAATGCACTTGAAATACACTGGAATATAAACATTGTGATTAGATTTTTTTTAAAACATTTCTGTCTCTGAATTTATTTAAAGAGTTAATAAAAAAATAAAAATAATAAAAACAAAGACAGGATATTCGTGTGCCAATAATGACTCAGACATGAGAACAGAATCTGAAAACATTATTATTATTATTATTATTATTATTATTATTACATTCTGTGTTTTACAGTCATGGGTGAATCATACTGGAGGCTGAATCACACTGAGTAGTTTGGAAATTAATTTCTGATTTAAGATTCATTCATATTAGAAACAGATTCATGAGATTTATCGGGATTTGAGTCAAACCTGGTACTAAAATAGACGACACCATGGTGTATGATACACTGGTGAAGTATAAAAATACACTGCTGTAGCACATTAATAGCGGGTTGCTATGTGTAGAAAAATACACAAGAATTATTATCATTATTATTATTAGTAGTAGTAGTCGTAGCAGTCGCAGTATTCAAACATGCGACATTTAGTTTTTACCCGTAATCATTGACTTATTAAACCTCACACACTTAATCCGCCATTTTTAATATTGTAAACTATCTGAACAGTCTAAATGCTGTAATAATCTGAGTAGGGGACTCCAGAATCCGGTACAACGACATCTATCCTATTTATGCGATTGTATTTATTGTGAATTTTGCTATTTAGTTGCAATAGTACAATCTGTACTACAATCTTATTCAACATTTTTTTTATTTTGGTCAGAAATGCAAGTGCACACATCCTCGCGCACATCCACCATGTAATCTGTGTGAATCAGTACGGCGCGTGGTGCGTTTTGGTGCGTTTTGGCGCGTTTTGGCGCATTTACGCGCCGCCGTGGGAGAAATTAGACACGAATAAC
>CM074958.1:19183005-19197259 GCA_037577455.1 Pangasius macronema
CGGATGGCACTGCACGCTGGATTGAGAAAAAACAGGATATTTGTGATGTGCCAATTTCTGAAGGCTAAGAGGAGAAACGTGGGTAATGCAGTATAACACCAAGATGGAAAAAAAAAGAGTTGTTGGTTAAAATCCAACATATAAGATCAGATAAACTGCACTCACACGGGTCAGTGTATAGATACAGCATGCCAATGGGGATGCAAACTTTTGCACTGGACATAACCACGAAGTACTGAATACCCCAAGGAAGCCGTGGAAACTGATTCAGACTATAAAATGAATCTGATTTTTACTCCTGAAACTTACATGTGGCTTTTTTTATTTTCACTCCTCCTCTACAACTCACTAAGGAAGGAAGGATTTCACAAGAGCATAGGTTGAAGGGGGAAAAAAAACGACTTTACGGCTTTTGAAAGCGGCTTTTGGGGTGGATATATATATATATGAGCGTTCGGTAGTTTTACTGTCCAACATGGAACAGATAAGGAGGCCCTCAGTAAAGCCGTATTATTGTAGTCAAGGGTCCATGTTTTATATGTTGGCGGAGCTCTGGGGCATTGCTTACCAGTGGCCATACACTTTTATTGCCTCAATATGGTCACAGAGTCATGTGTGTTATTTGTTCCTCTCAGGCTTATGAGTTTTAGTCTATTCACATCATCCTGAACAAAAGAAGTGGAAGGACATAATGTTCCGCTTAAGCACCAACTGCACCCAATATGACTGTTATGCAGTGAATTAAAGTATTATCCACGGGAAATGGTGCAAGTTCTCAGTCTTGTTCTTGAGCCCCAGACCTGGGCTCATCTAGAACACGCCAGGGACACGCCGGCTTGCATTCTGCAGTCCTTTCGTTCCCTAAATGCAGTGAAACTGTCGCATTTGGTGAAATCAGAGACCAGTGGAACTGGAAGACGTTTGTAATAATTCTGCTCAAGCAGCTTCGGTCATGCCTCCAGAGCCAACATGACTCTCTGTTAGTGTCATGCAAAAAAATCCTCCGTACAATCTGTGATCAATTTTCGAAAGTGGCACATGTGATTGTTAAGTCTTTATTCGATTTTCTCGTTCCTGCTTTCGCACTTCCTGGTTGCTATTCCCGGCCTTTGTCTGTTTATGATTTCCGTCTCTGCTCTGCTTCGCCACAGAACGGAGGAATAAACTAGCAAGATATTTCGCGAGAAATGGCATGCACCCAGGGTTGCCAAGGTTGTGGTTTTTAGGGCAAATTGGGCTACTTTTGGAACAAGTCCGATCATGATATCATGGGATATTTGGGCTAGTTTAAAAATAGCCTACAGCCACCAAGATTTCCTTTTAACTGTAATGAATCGGAAACATAGGCTATGACAAAGAAAGGGAAAGTGTAAATGCAGACAATGTATATATCTGTGATTTACAAAAGCAAGAATGTCGCATGGGAGAAGATTGAGTGAGGGACCGGAGGATTATGGAGCGGATACTAGCTGTAGCAGCCAATAATAAAAAAGCGTACCACAATCAATGCGTGTGCACTATGGTGAAAAAACGTTTCACATCTTTCTGAGATGGAGATTTTGCTGAGACCTGGCCACCCTACATGCACTGTTTTACTGTATATAAACCTTAAAGAGCTTAAAGAGAAATGTAACTGCTTGCTTGCTTAAATAGGTGAGGTTAGTGATAATGAGTTTCAATCTGCACCACCACCACACACACACACACCCTTACGCCAATAATGAGCTATAAAGAACTTCGTGCAGGGTTTGGAAGGTCACGATGGAACTGCTCACCTGAAAATAAGACTGCAAGGACACCTGGAGGCAGAACAAGCCGTTAAAGAGCAGGATCGATATTAACCCGACTCCCATTTCATGCTCGCCCAATTCCGCTCAGCTAACAATATACCGAAGCCGTGGCCGGTAAGAGAAGAAGCGATCACGGGCTGAGACTTGGACGAAATGGCTCGTTATATTGTCAGCACACTTAATAGATGGAGAGGTGAGGTTTAAGAGCACACTTTCCCACAAGCACAGTTTCTGAACAGCAACAAAAGGGTAATGGTGTCTAGAAAAGTACGTGGGAACTGCACCTGCACACTTTTATAATCACCTGGTTATACGACACAGTCGGAGATGTTGAGGTCTTATTAAAGCTACGCGAGTGCCAGTAAAGCCGACGAAAGTGATGATAAATCACACGGCATTAGATATAATGATGCTATTTCGTAGGTGGCAGTGCCATTTTTATATTAAACTAAAAAAAAACACAACAAATGAAACAACTCTCATATCCTATCATGCTGTTTCACTTGGGAGGGAAGATGGAAATCTGTAAGCGAACACATCTGACAGTCTGACAAGTAGTTTGAAAATATGCCACTCCGGATAAATCCGAGCCCCTTCAGACTTTAGTCAAATGCCAGAGATTTTTGATCTGAGTGATTCATCACAGTCTCTGCTTTCAGAAAAACCGAAAAAGAATGAAAGCCGTATTTATGTTCGCCCCCAGTGGTTATTTCCGCCTAACCACCTAGCTTCACACGGTCACATACGCAGCTGTGCGGCCTGAAGGACTTATTACTAGTCTGGCTAACTACTCCATTATGTTTCCTCTGGTCAAGTTCAAATGGGTCTTGTTTTAAAAAAATGGTCTCAAACTGACTGGTGGATAAAAGAAAAAGCTTCACTATATTTCTTTATACCACAGCGCTGTTGAATGCTTGATTCTGATTGGTTGAGTTGAGTTATTTTCTATAACAGAAGCTCTGACAGTAATTCTGGCTACGGGGTTTATATTAATGTACGCGTTCTTATACATTACTGTTTCTATAGCAACAACTGAAGTAAGGANAAATTTATAACATGTGTAATTGTTGACATGGCGAGGTTTTCTATGAAGCATTGACAGAAAGAGTCTCCAGTGTCGGGGAAGATGCCTTCGAGCTTTGTGGTTTCCTCTGTAACATTCGGACATTAAGTGTAACTATAAATGGATAAAAAGTACAATGTGTTGTTCTGTATCGAATTTAAAAAAAATGGAATTATTGGCAGAAGAACCACAGATTAATCTATTTTCGTTGTGCTGTTTTAGCAGTGTAATCACGTTTTGATGTGATGTTCTTTATTATTTTTCTCTCACAGCCCACTCATTCATTCCTTACTCAGGGCACGGCTGGGATTTTGCCATGCACAAGCATCCTGGTCATGTTTCTTCTTCGAGAGAGAGAAGACTTATTTTCTATGACACGCTTATAAGTGAAATGCAGAGGAGGTACTCCTGACTTTCTTCTCGCTCTGTGATTGTGTGTGAATCATACTGGGCTGAACGTGATCCCTTTTCACGTGACAAGGCTGTACATTACTCCTGTCATCGAAAGCCAGGAGAGAGCACAGGACTTCAACAAGTTCTCAATCACAGCCGTCCCAGTCCCCCAGCACACGGCTAACCTAATGAGGAGTGGAATGGATAAATACGTACGATGCTTTATGATGTATAAGCCACTACGTTTTAACAGTGCTGCTGAGGAAAATCTGAGGCGTACTGCGAGAAATATATTACACTGTGTCACTGCGGGTTAAAACTGACAAGCTGTATTTGTGGGGTGGTGTTCATGACGCTACATGACACCTACATAAGCTATTTATGACAGAAAGCTAACAGAAAGCTACCAATGGGTGACAAATACGCTCTGGCATTTCGCTGGTGTGGTTTGGCATTTCTATGTTGGTAGGTGTGGTCTCTTCGAGGATGACTCCGCCCCCCATCCACAGCACACAAGCGCTCACTGAATGGTTTCATGAGCATGAAAATGATTAAGTCGTATAATATGACATTCTCACTCACCGAATCTCAAGCCAGGTAAACACCTATGGGAGATTTAGGAGCGATTTAATATCTTTTGGAAGAACGCTGTTCATCGCTCCAACCTCGAACCTGCTAATGATTCATGGGAACTGTTTTACATACATTTTACTATTTAACGGCTTATGATTCACTCTCTCGAGGAAGTGGCTGGACTTTTTTTCCTCCTACATCTATCAGTATGCCACATAGGACCCAGTCAAAATCTCTAGCAGGCGTTTGTTTCAAAATGCTTCTTCCACCGGTCACGTTTCTTACATTATTCCTTTCTAACAAATCTACTATTATTTGTAATTAAGTACAGTATATCTGACATCGTAACTAGTCTCTGCTTCTACTTCAGTCTCTTTCAAGCCGTGCCAACTTTCAAAATATGTTCGTAGGAAAAATGGAAGAGAAGAAAGACAAAAAGAGAAAATCTCAGTGGTAATTACTGTGGCTGTGTTATGAACAGGGGCCACCTGCAGATCAGTCTCGTCGACCATCCGTATAGGAGACAAACACACACACACACACACACACACACACACACACACACACACACACACTGTCTCTCATATAGCTGCCATCTGACATTTTCCCTGAAACTGGATCAATGTATTTACAATTACAGTGTATAAAGAGTAAGAAAGGAGTCAATGAACGTTTCAACCCTGAATGTAAATGTGAAACATGCCTCGTGAGTAACGGCTGTGGTGCAACATCTACACCAGATTTCAGTGAAAACATTCATCCACTTCAGGCCGATCTATTCGAGAACGGTTCAATATCTAAACGGGAATTATGTGGGAGAGAGCATAAGTAGGACCTCCCGGGTCTCCTTGTCGCGGGGGAGTAGTTAATATTATTGAACCATTTTGTTTTAAAAGCCGGTGTTGCATGACACAGAGCCAAATCGACAACGTGCTTCAGACAGAACAAACAGGTCAAAAGGAAAGTCTGAGAGGCAGATACAGTTTCAAAAAAAAAAAAGCAGTGCAGTTCTCCTCATGATTACGTGTGTTGCTGGCGAATAAAATCTCCCATAAAATCCCACTGCCATGTTCGACTGACAAGCCTTGTAAATATTCATGGTATAAAATTAAGAACAAACTGCTTCTCAGCTCAGCAAATATTCATAACCTCGAAACTGCGGACTGGATAAAGCTCCGAGTGTGTGTGTGTGTGTGTGTGTGTGTGTGTGTGTGTGTGTGTGTGTGTGTGTGTGTGTGGAGCCCACATGAAACAATGATGTCATTCTGTTTAAAAAAAAATAATAATAATTTGGGGATAATGAGCCAAACTCCGACTGTGTTTTGATTGGCTGCTGGCAGGATTACTTACCATAGTCCTCCAGAGACTTGCACAAGATGTCCAAGTGGGTGGAGCCAAAAGGGTTCCTGACAAATCTCCGCCTCCTCCTGAGGTCATCCTCCCAGTAGTCAAGACGCCAGAAGTCATGCAGCTGACTGCGGAGGGGAAAGAAAAGATCACATGAACTAATCTTCAGTTCAGTTTATTGAACACAAAGAGCTATTTTATACAGATAGATAGATAGATAGATAGATAGATAGATAGATAGATAGATAGAAAAATATAAATGTGATTGCGTGTGTTAGAGTAGTTACACACACACCCACACACACTTATCAGACATCAGTCAGCTACAGAATTATTGGCACCCTTTAAGAGAATATGCAAAAAGAAAACTTCCAATTTCCAGAACTCTGTATTATGAAGCTTTAGAAATCCAAAATCAAGTACATCATGCTTGTTATTAATACTTAAAAAGGAACCAATCTGTTGGATGAAAACCTTCCCGAAAACCTAGATAAGATTTGGTGTGGTGGAGAGTTTTAGAGAGCCTGGAGGATGTGAATCAAGATGTGAATTTGTAAGAAGTGGCTTGAAGGGTGCCAAAACTTTATGCAGGCGACTCTTACTTAACCCATTCATTCCTTCCTGGCCAGAGAACTCACAGGATACACTTATGTCTGTCTTAATTTATGCAAAAAAGGTCACCAGTTAATCACAAAGCTGTGTGTCATTAGCTGTAATCTGTACTAAAGCCCCAGTGAAGCCTCCCAGCATGAAGCGCTTTCAGGCAGCAGCCGCAGCAGCACGCGTATAAATAACAGCCAGTCCCATTAACAAACACGGGCTCAAATTACACGTCTAAACGGCGCGGTTCGCCTCCTTTTTTAACGGTACTTTTTAACAAATCTTGTAAATCAGAGGTAAGACTCCATATGCAGACAGCATGGAGTTTAATGATGGTAGGAGGCAGGAAAGGAGGGAGAAGTGGGGGCGGGGGTTTGGGGAGGGAGAGAGGGAGGGAGGGGGGGTGTTATTGGTTCGGGCTCACCGCAGCCACAGCTCACACTAATAAAACAATCCCCCACCACCACCACCACCACCACCACCACCACCACAACGTACGGTGCAGCCGTGATTAAAATAATGTGCTGAAATATTCATCGAAATGATTGGTGAGGCCCTAGAGCGAGCCATGGTATATTGCATTTTTATTCATTATTGATAACAGTGAATTAGCAGCCATATAAAAAGAAAGAGACAAACAGAGTGAGTGAGAGAGAGAGAGAGAGAGAGAGAGAGAGAGAGAGAGAGAGAAAGGGAAACAACAAGTTCCGGCATGTGGTAACCATCTTTGTAAATGATTATTCCTACATTAGCAGGGACCTGGGCTAATTTTATTGCTCGCAGCTAATGCAAACCATTAAGGGCCAGGACTAGCATCGGGTTACTAAGTGCAGTCCAGTGCTCAGGCCAGAGACGTTTCAAAAGCTTCAGCACTTCTGAGAGAGAGAGAGAGAGAGAGAGAGAGAGAGAGAGAGAGAGAGAGAAATAACACAGCAAGTAATTTACCACAATGAGGGTTTTGAGGGATGTTAAAGGAGAGTGATGATGGTGGTAATTGGGGAACAGATGACAAGATGGTAAGAGACAATCGGCAAATTCCGCATGTGGTTTATCTTCATTACAGGGCACATGAGCCGAAATGCATAATCCGCCTGATAATATCTGCAGTAAACAATGTGGAGAGGATAGTCTGGATACTCTAAAAACCATTAAATAAATAAATAAATAAATAAATAAATAAATAAATAAATAATATTATTATTATTATTATTATTATTATTATTATTATTATTTAATTATTTTCTTTTTTTTTTTTTTTCAAATGGTTTTTAGAGTATCCAAACTATCCTCTCCACATTATTATGCCAGTATTAATAATAATAAATAAATAAATAAATAAGTATTTATAAATAAAATACTAAATTTAATAAATAAAACTTTAGATTATTAAAGAGGAACTGGACAAAGTAGATATTTTTTATTGTTATAATTTTAAGAAATATTTCGGTGTACAACCTAAACTAAAACTCAAAAATAAATAAATAAATAAATAAATAAATAAATAAATAAATAAATAAATAAACACCATTATATGTTGGTAATATTATGTGTTGGTTAAGCCTTTTTTTTTATTAATTTACAAAAAGACAGCTGAATATTTTACAAAATATTATAAAACACGAGTTAATACTGATTGTGTACCAAGCAAGTGTTGTTGCGTCAGAAAACATGAGAGCCAATCACATTCCAGTATGCAAATGCAAGCCCTGAAATGGTGGCTTGTTAGAGTGTGTGTGTGTGTGGGGGGGGGGGGGCATAGAGCTTTCTCATTTACATATTCATACACTGTGATTATAATCAACGGGGAAAAAAAGGTGCTTCTGTGCCTTTTTCTGGTGATTAATATAGAAAACACACTTCCTTCCTTTGGGACTGAGTGTAAGATTGTCCTTCCTCCAAAGAGAAACCAAGGAGAAAGTGAAAAACAAAACAAAACAAAAAAAAAAGAAAAGGAGTACAATAACAATAACAGCCAGCGCACTCTCTCCACAACACGAGGCAGCCATTTACGAAACAAGGCTCAATTCCAAGTGCTTCCCCGAGCTATGGGTGGGATTATATAGAGCTCTCTGCACCCTGCCATAACACTGAGGCAGACTAAACAGATTAAAGTGTTACAGCAGGATCACATCCCATCACAACCCCTGGCGCAAAAAAAAAAAAAACGGAAACACAAAAGCCTGTGAATATATTTACAAATGTCAGAAAATCAGGCCATTGCAGAGCCTTAGCTGACAGCAACATGAGCTCGGTCTCAGTTTAGCATCAATCAGGAGTGTGTAGTGTACGTGCTAGCGTGTCGAAGGTTCATCACGTGCCGCAGTATGAAAAGCAGTACACAGCGCCGAGGGCTTGTCTGCTGTCAATCCCGAGTCGAGAGAGAGGTCTCTCTTCACAGAACGAGACGTCAGGAGGCCAAATCTGCTTAAGTGATATTGTAAATGCGAGATTACACCGCGAAAAATAAACGCCGAACCCGCAAAGGAGCCCAAGCGATTACTGTTTACGATTATAACCTCCAAATCTGCCAGCGGAAGCTAGCGAGGGGTGGGGAGAAATCCGTTTCGGCTTTGAAGGTCGCCGAAAACACAAGTCTCTGACTGCGTATGATGAATGTGATTCGGTTTGACAGCAGCGCGCAGCGGCAAGCGGCGAGTTCAGAGAAAAAAGCTCCGGCGTTTCCTTTTTCTCCTGCAAGAAAAGGGGAATTAAACGCTAAGCCGAGCAAAGCCAAATTATAAAGGACAATAAACAGAACGGTACTTGAAGGCAGCGTAACGCATCTTTTCCCACAAACCATGTGCTTTTACTTTGGAAGCCGTTTGTGCAGGACAGGAAGGGAGTCGGGCGATACATTACGCCACGTGGTCAGCAATCAAGACTGATTTCTCACGTATCAGAAGTGCCATAACGAGGGTCTGGACACCCAGGGTGGTCTCGATCTGAGACTACATCCTTCCCCCTGAGGGAAGGGGGGGGGGGTGTGTTTCCCTGAGGAGCGTCTAGATAAGGGATAAGGGAGATGGATGACGGACGCTCGGGAGTGACTTGAACCCAAATCACTGAAAAAAAAAAAAATCTCGCACTACTCGTTCGTAAATCCTACAATTTGATTCTTCACACAATCACTCTTGTCTCTCATGAGCCCAGGATGCTATAGACACTGTTTAGCGTTTTATGGTATAATGGGTCGCGTTGTATTTGAAAAGTACCTACAGTGGGCTTTCTTATCTACGTTATAAAGCAATAGCAAAGGATTTATGACAGGCTTATGTCAGAACTCAAGGTGACATTAGAGGACTTGTGGACTTTTGGGCATTATCCCATAGACGCAGTGTTGTTATAAATGCTAAACTGATATGTTTGAAGCTTTGTTCTGCTAGCTATTTGTTAGCAATACATAGTGGAATGATTTTCCTGTGTAAATGAATCAACCAATCTTATCGGAATCAGGAAGTCACAAGTATGTGAAAACGCTGACGAATCTGAGCACAATAAAGTTTGACGCAAAGTCGTCTTACAACTCTAATGCTACGCTAGCCAGACTTGAATGATAGCTTTCATGTGCGATGTGAGGACAGAACACTGCATAGCAGTCATAGCAGTCATAGCAGTCATAGCAGAAACATCAGTCAGTGACTTGCTAGCATTTTGGTGAGAGCGTAACCATGACGTATAATATTAGACACTTCGTTATTCGTTATATTAGTTTCTCTTCCACTTTTCAGGTTCCAGGCAACGAAAACTGGGAAGCACATTGGAGCCTTTATTGCCCACTGGGCCAGCTAACAAATTTATGATTTGTCCACCCCTGAAATAAAACCTTGCCTAATAAATCTGTCTACGTTGCTTTATAAGATATTCATGTAATGCCCAATGGAGCCTTCTTTTAAAAAAGTGTTAATGAATACTGTATATCAAGCAGCATATACAGTAACAACATACCAAAAAGAAGTCTTATAAGTAGAGTTTATCAAGCACCGTTTGAATAAGAAGAAATCACACGATGTGACTTCTTCATCCTTCACTGTAACAGCAGTGACATTTTCATCGCATTCAAGCACGAACAAATGAAAACAGCTGAAAGAAAAGATCTGCGCTTGTATAGTGCTAGGATAGACGCTGACAGTCGTTTCATCTAAATGGCAATCACGGGCTAGAATGAGCTCCTGATTCGCTCCACTTTAGCAATCCCACGTCTCCTGACAGAAATAAAGAATGGTGCAGGGTCCGCCCCTCCTCGCAAGAAGCCCAGATTTATTAGTCTGATCACCCATCAATCACATAAATGGACTTTTCAACTACATTTTAAAAGCTAATTTCCCCAGCGCTGATAACCAAAACTATCGTCTCAGCAGCACACTGGTCATTAACAACAAAAGTGTGTAAGTGCACAACAATGGGTTTCTCCGGTTAAATACGTGAGATTGAGGAGCCTCGCAGTGTAAGATTTAACACTCCACTGTCCATAGGGGATGGCCTCTGTTTGTGCACGGCCATAAAAAATCGACAGCCATGATTCAGACTCAAGCAGCAGAGTGGGAAATAAAAGAGGATTGGTGAGAATTTCATAAAAAAAAATATTGCAGTGTTTGGCTAGGGGAAGAGAGACGGCTTGTTTGGAAGGCTGTGGAAATATATCGGAATTATATGGAGACGATGTAGACACATGATCCCGTTACCTTGGCCATCATACGAGCGCAGACGTGACGAGATGTTGCTCGACTCTGTGCACCGCTGCACAGCTAATTCATTTAAGAGGATATGCTATGCCAAATCTAAAACAACTGACTTGCATAGCATTGTGCCTGACAGAAGGACACCATGTTGGCAACACATACAGAAATGCACCCAATTCCATATATTGGCAAGAATATCTGAATGGCACATAGTACAGCAAATGGAGTCCAGAAGGAAAATCTTACTGTAGAGCTACTGTTTATAGTATAGTAAAGATATTGTTTATGGCATTTATGATGTGGCGGATATTCAGTATGTAGACATGCTATAATTGCTATATCTCCATAAGCATCTGGGGTCATTCAGGACATCGCTGTTGTAGCAACAGCTAATAGACCCTTACAGAGCCGCTTTAGATGAGAGTACTTAACCAAAAAAAAAAAAAAAAAAATGATGGTGGGATTCAATAAGACGCCATTATATTCTCTTTCAATGCGTCCATTGGGGACATAAATGGGATGTAATTAGCATAAGTGGCGCTAATGATAGGCTGCTCCTTGAAGAGCACAGGGTGCTGCTTTTTCTCAGTGCTACTGGACCACCAGCTACAAACTTGCCAAGGATGGAGGCTTTGGTTATATCTGTGTAAGTCATCTCAACAGTAGGGATTAAAATTCTATCTCCATTACCAAGAACTATTTAAAAAAAAAACTAAGACAAGTTTGTGAAAATTACATTTTTAAATCTTCATCTTCATTCTTCATGTTGGACATTTGGGGGACAAAGTTAGGGAGGCCAGATTAAGATGGTTTGGACATGTTCAGAGGAGGGAGAGTNGGAAGGCCAAAGAGGAGGTATATGGAGGTAATAAATGAGGAGATGAAGCTAGTGGGTGCAAGTGTTGAGGATGCAGGTGGAGAGTGATGATTCGCTGTGGAGACCCCTGAAGGGAAAAGCCAGAAGAAGAATTCTTCACTAATTATATACTGTATATTAAACTGTTTATATTCACTAAAAGCAATAGGGATGATGCTATAAGGAATAAAACACTCGGGGGTGTGGTGTTATGGGAAAATAATGAACAGTGGGGTGAAGCAACTCAACACCCCAACTCAATCACAGCACATCCCAACGTGTTTTATTCCTCTTACATAACAGCAACTTTCCAACATTATATTTTCATCTATTAAAGTCAGACATTATACTTATTATCCATTTATAGTTACATTTACCATCGTGGAATGTCTGCGAAACTAGTCAGTTCCTCTTATAAACAGTCATTCCTTCATCATCCTCTCATCCTCCCATTTTTCCCCTTGTCATGGGGTTAGGGTTGAAGAGAAAAAGCTCAAAGTCGTCTCTTCTGAAGACTTTCTTTCTTCTGAAAACGTACAAACCTTTGCTTCCGACTGTTACAAAACACTGACACTGGAGACTCCTTCCATAAATGTTAAATAAGCATTTCCTTACAGAATATTTCAACCACAATTACACACTTTTTTTTTCCTAATCGTCCACCATATATGTTCACATATAAGTTGTTACTATAGAAATAATATATTCATCAATTCTCTGATTTTCCTTACAGGCAAATCTGTTTATCAGAGCTGACATTAGAGAAAAGTAATCAACACCTTCTGACCAATCAGAATGAAGAATTCGTAGTAGTATAACAGACTATAGCTACTAATGATTATTTATAGAGAACTTTGCCAGATATTATACAGTATAATGTGTGCAGAATAATGTGTTAGAAATACATTTATCATGCAGTATAAATACTTGGTTCATAGGAATTTAAACATGAATTTCTGGATAATAAATCAACCGAGGGAATTGGATTCATTTTTCATACGTAATTAAATAAAAATATTTCTTTGTAGCGGACAGAGGAATTCGAAACTCACTGTATCTGTTTCGTATTGCTTTAACCACGCCATTACAAACGTCTGACAAAAGCGATTTGCGAAGGAAATATGTTAATCCTCCCTTTCAAAATATATGTGACACTACTCCTCTAGGGTCAGCTCAAAAATGGTAAACTATTACATTCTTCCTTTGGAAAATAAATCACTTGGGGAAAATATTTGGCAAGCGGAGCTTGTGAATATCCCTTCGCTGTAGAACTGAACTGGCATTCCCATATGCCGATGTTGTCGTTTTTAAAAAGATCAGCTCTCACTCCTCGTCCCAGCCTTTGAGCTCTGGCTCTCCCACAAATTGCATGAGACACATTTCAACAGATTTGGAGAATTCATAAAGAGTCCCATCATATCATCACAGGACAACTGGCGGCCATATGCTGGTGGACAGCGCTCAAGTTTTCTCTTCAAACAAACTTTATCTTTCATCCATGCTAGGTTTTAACGTCTAATCAGAAGAATAAACGAAGACGCAAAGTAACGCGCGGTCTGGTCAAGTTAGAGGAGGTGGAAGTGATCGACATCACTTTCGCACAGCCCAAAGATCTCTTATCGCTCCTAATCCTTAGACTGGATGTGAACATGTGACCCTTCCATTGCTCAGGTCATTAATGTCGTGTAAGTACACGAGGCTCTCGGCGTATATAAATCAGACGTAACTACATGTGAGTATCCTGAAGGGTACGAGTGGCACTTGTCAGAGCGATTGAGCAGGATGAAGACCGACACGTTCTCCTTGGTGAAAGACAGACTTCTAGCGCAGGTCAGACGTCCCTTCTTGCCCGTTTCGCCAAACCGTCGATCTTTTCATCCAGGATGGGGCCACGGATCGGAGGGGAACCCAAGATGCCCTTGGAATTGATGACAGTGCGAATGGGAGTCTTTCCAGAGATAATTAGCGCAGGCTGCAAGGTTAAGCATGCCCTTGGGGAAGGGAAGCCTGAGTGTAGGTTCAAGAAGAAACGGATGGACATGTGTGTGAAAAGAACAACAAAGGAACAGATTCAGTTTACCCTCCACACTCCATTACTACGGAAGCAGATGTATAGCTGGTCAAATGAAGAGTGATGTAACCAAACCGGGGTATCTATTGGGAATAGTGCGAAATAAAAACATGAGAGAGGTGTGTGAGAGATGGCGATGTCAGCTGTAGCCTGCTTCCAGTATGAGCTCGAGCCAGTCTGCACTTTACTCGAAATCTTGTGAAAAAATGAATACAAGCCTGTTTTTGATGGTTCGCTGTATACAAGTCGGTGTTGGTTTGTAACTACAGAAATGATAACAACCAGATTACAACCAGAGCATTAATATAAACCTGTGATTCGCCTGCAGCCAGAACTACTTTCAGAGCCGCTGTTATTGAAACCCAATCAACACCTTCTGGCCAGAGATGGCAGATGGCAATCCTAACAAATGAAAAACCAGTTAAGTCAATATATAGAGTAATATAGTAAATATTTCCGATTCAAAAATACATTTCTTTTCCAAATCCGATTCCAATCTTTGCCATTTGTTAAAGGATCTGATATCCGATATGATTTCTCCGATATCTGATCTGCCATTTTGTGCTGGTATTGGCCCAATACTGACAGCGGATCCGGAAAGCCTTACGCCCTGAAGTGACAGCTTTACCTCCTGACTGTTACAAAAGCACCAACTCCTTCCAAAAATGCTAAACAAACATCTCCTTACATGAAACTCACATTTATTAAATCTGTTCCAAATGCAGTTCCAACCTTTGCCATTTGTTACAGGATATCCAAAATGTTTTCTCTGATATCCAATGCACCATTTTTTTTGCGGATATCGGGCCAAAACCAATACTGGCTATCAGATCAGTGCCATCTCTCCGTCTGACCAATCAGATCTGAGAATCCATAAAGACA
>CM074958.1:19221885-19233643 GCA_037577455.1 Pangasius macronema
TTAATGTTGTGGAATGTCTGCAAATCAAGTCAGTTCCTCTTATCACTTCTGTTAGAGCAGCTACAAATTGTCGTTCCCTCACCAGACTCTCGTTGTTAACTCTTTTGAAGAGATAAAATCAGATGTTACAATCAGATGTTATTTTTTAACAAGAAAACGCTCCTGCCTACACACGCCAAGTCCACCAAAAAGTGACTTTGGATTTGTGAAGACAACTGAAGTGAAGTGAAGTGACTTTGTGGCCAAGTGTGGTGACCCATACTCGGAATTTGTGTTCTGCATTTAACCCATCCNCCGAACCCGAGACTCGAACCCACCACCTTCAGGTTCACCTTCAGGTTACAAGTCCGACTCTCAGACCATTAGGCCACAGCTGCTCCCGTCTTGTCTTGGCCTGGTAAGAGTCCAGAACCAAACAGGGAATATTTGGTCTCATATTAAACACAAACTTATGGGGAAACATCTTTAAACTACTCATCAACTGTTTGAAGCCTTCAATCAACCTTGAACGGAACAACACTGACTCTTCTTTCTATAAAAAGCTGTCCACAAGTTTACTCACAAGGCTTAAACATTTAAAGCAATCAAAGAGAAAAGCTATCCCATACTAACTTACTTTATCTATTTGTTTAATAAGACAAAATACACAGCTTGTCATGTAACCAGGAAAGAACAAGCACAAAGTCTTCTGCCCTGAAGACCTCCCCTGTGTCTTAAAGTTACAGCTTTACCTCTGACCGTTTCAAAGCGCTGACACTTACAACCCCTTCCAAAAATGTTACATAAACGTCACTCTATCGATATTTCCATACATCTTTTCAGTCTGTTTCTGTGGAGAGTCTGTGTGAGTGCCTTCTGCTTCAGAAGGTGTTGATTAATGTTCTATTACACTCATTCTAATGCGTTATCTTTTATACTGAACATTAATCAACACCTTCTGAACCAGAATTGAACATCATTGAGGGGACAGTGTTGTCATAGCGTGTATAATTACATACTAATCACTGAGTATCAGACTCCAGTCCAGGAGAGTTTGCAAAATTGAATGAATAAAGTAAGCAAGTTCAGCGTAGTTAATTAGGTAGAGATCGTAAATGTTCTCTACGGATTTATTAATAAAGTGTGCTTCAGCATGGAGATGGAGATGTTACAGTGATGTCAGAGGGTGATTTGAGATTTAAATCATACTGTGAGAGCCAACCCCAGTCCTAACGCCAACCATACACTTTGTAAACTGACTCAAGCAAAGTGTCTGAAATGTGAAAGTCTGTGACCACGTTGGTCCTAAGAAACAAATCCAAACTTGAATTCGTAATCCTCGCTTAGCATGAGACAATAGCAGAACGCATCTGGTTCCCAAATGTTCTGAGTGACCCCCTGTACCTCCCTCGTCTTCTGTTTCCTCGTGTTGCTGTCCGCGTTGTGCCCGCGGGCTGCTGTTCATTTGGACCCTGTCGAACCCTTCCTTCAGAACCCCAGATCAAAAAGCGCTCACGTGACAAAAATAAACACAGGAAAAATGACATCAGACTGATACTGGAAAGCCGACCCAAAATCCAATCTGCTCCGCTTTCAGAGACGGCGCTGTAAAGCTCGTCTTTCAGGCCATCTCTCTTCACATCAGGCTGTGAAACAACGCTCCCTGTGGGGAGCCGAATGGGATTGCGAAGTGAATTAACACGCATGTGCACCTCCAGAATGTGGTAATATGATCCATCATGTAAATAGAGAATGTGATCACAGGCAAAATTGGCTTGCCAGAGCCTAGTGAGGGTACAGCTGAGAAAAATCAGAGGATGGGAGAGGAATTCAGGCTCGGCAAGCGTTAAGCACTGAGGGACAGGAATAATGCTGGTGTTCTAGAGGATGAGGATGAGGAAGATGCTGATGATTTGGAGGACAGGAATAATGCTCATGATTCAGATGACAGGAATAACTTGAGATTTGGAAGCCTGGAATAACGCTGGTGTTCTGTAGGACAGGGACGCGATGTGTACAAAACACAAAATACATTTTTTTGTAAATTATTTCTGTCAGCTGGTTATTTTTACCGCTGAAATACCAGCACACTGAGCTGCCAGTGTGCACTTTTTTAAAAACAGAATAAGAGAAAGTGATTTTAGTGCTATGTACTCATTCTACCCCATTATTACCAGCAATCTACTCTTCACCAGATTACTCCCTGCATCAATGGCCATAAAAATGCTAAGGATATTATCTTCCATAGGCATTTGTATTATAATCCTGAAAAAAAAAGTACATGAAAGTCTTCCAGTATTCATCCCAAACTTCCTTTCAAAGTTCTAGAAAACTCTGAACCAATAACAACCATCTTTACGACAAACTGACTAACTACAACCAACTTTTTAAGGCCAAAACCGAAAAATAATAGTATGGCTGAGCAGTCCTACCCCTCTTCCACTCTGGAGCCCAACCTTAATGCAAGCTAACAAACTAGCGGTGTCTCAATCTGACCTGTCAAGAGCAAGAACAGGCGCTTTTCTTTTATCTGCCCTTTACCATTGCCAACATCTGGAGGTCCTCCAGCAGTAAATCTCCTTGACTCCGCGGTCCATCCTTTAAGCACGTTTAAGCTGCTACATGGAATCGACCCGCGTGACCTCTGGCACAATTTCTGCCGTTCCGCAGGACGGAGTAACCGGCTGTCTGCAGCCTCAGATGAATCAGCGTGATTAGAGAGCATAAATAACAAAAAAAAACCTGTGAGATGATTATCACTAATTTATTCATAAAAGTGACAGTTTGCAAAGCAGAACAGGGCGAAAGGTTGGCGCGGCAAAACCCCTGCTGTCTGGGAGGATTAGAGCGGAGACAAGTGAGGCAGAGTTTGAGTTTGAGGTTGTTGGTTTCGAGGCAACATCTCTGCCTACTGTCTGCGCTCGGAGAGGATGAGTGCTATAAACTGCGATATGAAAAGGACCGTGAGAAGCTGTACAATGCTATAAAGTACAACAAACTGAGTGACGTCTGTATTAGAAATTGTGATAATATCACTTGTACTTCATGGTTAATGATAGCATTGTGTTAAAGTTATAAATATGTTATTTACATGACACTGAATCAATGTGAGACGTTTTACACCAAAGATATTGCTCTGATTCGACCTGACTACAGGAAGTACAGGAAGTGCAGAAAGTGTATTATGGCACTTTTTTTTTTGTAGAGCTGCTACACTCGAGTCTCGAGGAACAAAGCCAAAAAACAGAGCTGTAGAGCTTTCAGGATATATGAACCAAAGAAGGGAAAGAGAAAATAAACGCTTGATGCCACACATTTTGAAACAGATAGTAATGGTTCTCCATATTCAGGTGATTTCTATGCATACTTAGCACCATCTTGTTTACCTTTCTCCATCTCAGTATTTCTGAGGAATGAGTAAAAGAGCAATGAACGCTCTTCAACCAAAGTTTTCTCTCTAATTCAGCCGTGACAAACAGACTAATAGGTGCCAACGTGACCTAAACATATCAAAGAAATAAAGTCATAACTGCTTCCAATATATAGAGAATCGAAAGCTCATAGCTCAATACCTTGTCAAACAGAACCTTACAATAAGTGTACATAAACCGAGCATAAAAGGCTCAAAAAGCCCAAACTATTACATTACTGCAATACATTTCTACCTTGGCTTTTCATAAAATCAATCCTTTCATTTTCAGGCTACCATTTCAGCCCTAGCTTGAGAAAGTGTGTATAAATCATAGCCTGTGGAGTGCTGGCTCCAAACATGCCCTGATGCCTCCAAAAGGACATTGGGCCTGATCTCCGGTTTCACCCCTCCTGGTCCTGATCGATAGATCAGGCCTAGCTTTTACCCTGGGAGCTTCTAATGGCAGGAAGTCCTGGAGCCAGCGTAATGCTATCTCTGCATCGAGGGAGGGAGGGAAGAGGAAGGGAAGAGCCGAAAGATCCTGACGCATTTCCCAGTAATAACTCCAACATACACAGAGCACCCAGGCTCACTCATCAGCCATAAAAACTAAAGAAATGGCAAAAAAAAAGAGGAAACTTCAAAAGGACAGGAGCAGAGCAGCAGGACTTGAGCTGAGCGCCACTCAGTCTGGAGGCAGGAACCTTTATCAAGGCCTGCTATGGATGTGCATAACTGCATGAGCATTAACTAAATCTCCTCCTGAGTGGCGTGTTCAGAGATATGGACAGCACCGAGGTGCCACTGGCTTCCAAAAAGCCCCATGGAGCTCTACAAGCAGCGGGATCCTCCAAGAGAGACGCTGAGGTAATGGTTTCCTTATGGGCTCGCTGGGCAAGACTGATGGGCTGACAGAAGGTATGTTAAATATCTCCTCCTCTGACGGCAACACTGGGAGCCTGACCCTTTTGAAAGGGAAGGCTTAACAAGAGACCAGGGAGATCAGTGAGCTGTAATATGTCACTGGGAGTTAAAGGACTGCTGGGAAGCTCCTGTAGGATCGTATGCCGAGTGTACATAGGGCTTGTCGGGGGCATCTTTTAACGCGCTAGACAAAAACGAACCTTTTAAAAAGAGATCGCTCTTGCAAGTTCTTAAGATGGCAATTTTACAATTCAACTCACAGGCTCAAAGCATGCAGCTTCATATTTGTACCAACATTTGCTCATGAATAAAAAGTTTGCTTAAGATTAGAAAGTAAGAGAATGCAGAGTGGGAGAAAAACAGATTCACCTGAGAGCAAAGCAGCATGACCAGCTCCACCACCGAGGTACTCGACTTCATACACACCAGACCTGATAGAGAACACAGAGAAGAAGACATTAGGCATCCTATTCCACACTCGGCCTATTCCTCAAATAAATTTGCCAAATGCATTGCCATGATAAACCCTTCTAGTATTAATACTCATAATGACTATATTAAGTAAGTGATAAAAAAAATAACCAATGATGCAGATCAGCATGAAACCAAGTTACTGGTTTCAACCCAAAGATTTGTTTATTCATCAATAAAAGCATGTCGAAAATTTGTTCATTCCTCTTACACCAAAACAATTTGTGGAAAATCCAAAATTAATGCTGTAGAAAGTCCACAGAACAACTTAGTTCCTGTTATCAATTATGTTAGAACAGCTTTTTCCAGTCTCCTGCAGTTAATAAGACAAATAATTGTAGCTTCTTATGTGACCCAGAAACCATCAAGTGCAAAATCTTCTGTCCTGAAGACTTTCGCGTGGCAGAAAACCTAACCTCTTTATATAAGTTTATATTATGTGGAGCATCTGCTATACAAGTCCTAATGAATTAACTGTTACTATACAAATAATAACATAATAGAACAAGCACATTAATATAAACCTGTAATTTGCATTGGAACCAGAACTACTGTCAGAACTGCAACATCATCTGACCAATCAGAATCAAGAATTCAGTATCACTGCGTGTTAAAAAAGTGTGCAATTTTGCCACGTTTGCGTAAATAAGCCTGGTCAAGTGTGCATGCACATAGAGCTGTCTGATAAAGCCGCTGTCATGTCAACAGCCAGTCTTTCAGATGGCTAACAGTTCTCCGCGCAGAAGATAACGTCTCCGGAGTGGTTAGAGGTCATCTTCTGCATGTCAGTCTGAGATTACTTTAAGGAACATAAATTGTGGCGTATCTTTTCTAAATCCTTGGACTGCCCCAATGGCGCCAAGAGCAATAGCAGCCAAGAGCAACAGCGCATTCTTGTTGAGGAAAATCCGAGTAAACATAATAAGGTCATCAAAATCCTCTGACACACTCGACAACACATGACTAAGCGTATTTATTTTCCCAAGAGAAATGCATGCGACAGACATGGAGTGATGTAACTGGTTTTGAGAGAGCACTGTGTCTGTAGTAAGAGCTTCGTTTCAAACATTGTTTTATTAACCCTAGCATTTTTGAAGAAGGTGTCAGGTTTCTTTCTGGGAACTGTTTCTTTAATTACGGCACCCAGCACGTGAGCATTTTCCAATCAGAATGGAGAATTCGACCTCAAGTGGTGTGACTCCTCTGGTGGGCAGTTGTTGTTTATATTAATATCTATGAGCTATATATACAGTGGATATAAAAAGTCTACACACCCCTGTTGAAATGGCAAGTTTTTGTGATGTAAAAAAATACAACCAAGATAAATCATGTGAAGTACACAAATTAAGTGAAAAACAATCAGAAACATTTTAGGGAAAAATACAAAGTTACAATAACCTGGTTGCATACGTGTGCACACCCTTTTATAATTGGGGCGTGGCTGTGTCAGAATGAACCAATCACATTCAATCTCATGTTCAAAAGTAATTATACAGCTGTCATCAATGGACTTATTCTGATCAACCCCAAATAAATATCAGCTGTTTCAGTAGGATCTTCTTGACATCTTCTTGGTTTCACCTGACTGCTGAAGTCATGGTCTTCAAAGAACTTGCAGATAAAGCGTGCATGGTCACTTGTCGAAAGATACTGATCAGGAGAGGAGTATAAAAGAATTTCCAAAACATTTGATGTACCATGGAACACCTGAAGGCCATCATTAACAAGTGGAGAAAATAGAGCACCATAGTGACATTATCAAGAACAGGAAGTTCCTCCAAAATTGACAAAAGGACGAGACAAAAACTTACCACGAAGGCTGCCAAGAGACCTACGGCAACATGAAAGGAACAATCTCTTGTATTCTTCACATGTTTGGGCTATGGGGTAGGGTGACTAGATGGAAGCCCTTTCTCATGAAAAAATTCAAGCCCAACTAAATCACCCCAAACCCATGTGGCAAAATGTGTTTTGGTCTGATAAGACCAATTGCAAAAGGTATACACATTCCAAAAAACACACAACAAAAGAACATGGTGAAACATGGTGGTGGCAGCATCATGCTTTAAAGCTGCTTTTCTTCAGGCAGAACTGGGGCTTTTATCAAGGTGATGGGAATCCAAATTTAGTGCCAATTTTCAGGCGTCTGCTATTAAGCTGAAGATGAAAAGGAATTTCACCTGTCAACATGACGATGACTCAAAGCATGAATGGCTTAACCAAAAGAAGATCAGTGTTTCTGAATGGCCTAGCCAGAGCCCAGACCTCAATCCTGCTAAATATCTGTGGGGTGACCTGAACCGGGCTGTGCGCAAGAGATGCCCTTACAATCTGATGGATCTAGAATGTTTTTGCAAGAAAGAGTGTGAAAATATTGTCAAGTCGAGATGTGCCATGCTGATAGACTCTTACCCAAAAAGACTGAGTGGTGTAATACAATCAAAAGGTGCTTCAACAAAGTATTAGTTTAGGGGTGTGCACACTTATGCAACTAGGTTATTGTAGGTTATCTGAAAACGTTCTGACATGATTTATCTTGTTTGTTTGTTTGTTAACAGGAGTGTGTAATCCATTTTTATATCCATTGTAGATGCTGAAAAATTTGACTTTGGATGGTAAAATATTTTCTCAAAGCCAGAAGCACAGCTTGTCAAATCCCCTATGGTTGTTATCATCTAAAAGAGGTAACACAAGCAGACACCTAGAGCCCTGGATGTCTGAGATAGAGACCTTCAGTGTGTTCCTATTAGCATCTTGCAACACAATGCCACTATATGGATCTGTATCATGCTCAAAATATCCGTATCCGTATTCGAATTCAAACCAGAAATGGGCGTGGCCAAAATCGGAAGGGGTTTTTTTCTTCTCCTAGAAACACCAGAAACACTGGTGATGTAGAAATTCCAGCGGTGTCGGCATGGTGGGTGAACGCTGGCTCTGACAGTTCCTCGACCTCAGCTACATCACTCAAGTTCATACTTGTTTTTAACTAGAAGTTTGCGCAGGACTATATTTCTTGCTCGCAGTATTATTTTTGTTTGTACCTGTTCATGATGCAGTTTTATTTCCCAAAATATAAACAAAATAGTAGGCAGTTACTACGGATAAATGAATGAAAATGCACCGTTAGTTTAAATGCATCACGCAGCACCGTATGGTCACGTTAATGAGTGTGCTCTTTGTTTGTCCCATGAGCTTCATATTTCACAGAAAAGTAAAAAAATAACCATTTGTGTGAGTTTTTGTGCATCCTAGAGAATACAGGCCTGACCCACACACACACACACACACACACACACACACACACACACACACAGTGCACTTCCTGTTCATATCTGTATTTGTATATGTTTAGAACGCATCTGTTCATTCGGAATAACGTTCTCAGTCAGTTCCATCCATAGTTCCCATACAGAGACACTTAAAGACAGGATGTGAAAGTTTCAACACTCGAGTGGTGGTGCTTTTGGTTTGCTCCGCTCCATCTCTACGAGTAGAGCACATCATGCTCGAAAGAATGAAGAAAAAATGAACTTATACCAAGTATTTTTTTTCTCCAGTTAAGGTTTATCATTTTGAATGCACTTGTGAACATTTGATATCTTTATTACAATCTATCAAGCTAGTAAGCAGAAATAAATATCAACATGTTTACACATCTGTTATCACATAAGTGTTAATTCCCCAGCGCTCTGATGGACAGATCAGCCATCTTAACTGCCTTAAAACTGCCACCATGTCATTGAAATGTCCCCTTAAATCTGAATAATCACTTCCACGCTGTACGCTAACCGCGGAAGCTACGACTGTAATAATTCAGAGGCCAAGTATCCTTGGCCCCGTCCTTACAATCCCTCTTTCACATTTACGAGGCTGAGGTTATTTTCCAGCAAGGCGTACATGGCGTAACCTCTAAACGGGTGGCGTGACCCCCTACTCTCACTCCATCCTCCCATAAGTCAGGTGGCTGCTTGACCCCAGGCTCACGCTGCTGGACAAACTAAATGCATTCTATTTAAACAGAGCCATGCCAAGCTTTTCCAGTTAATGGCACTGTGCCTGAATGTGTCATTGTCAGACGGCCGTGGCAGCTCCACGTCAGGCTGTCGAGCATTCACAACAAGCGCACTGTTCCACCATGGGGCCTCGATCTCAACTCCAAGTGCACGAGAGCGGTTCAGGGGGCCGGCCGGGACATAATTGCCCCCTGTGACCGCGGGTCTGAAGGGGGGACGGGCAGGGGCTTGACCCCTGATGCCGTGTCGGGTGATGGATGGTGGGTAATTATGGGTAAATACGGTGCCTTTGCACCGGCGAACAGTATTTCAGCTGTGAGAGAGAGGAAGTGAGGAAGGTGGAGAAGAAAACAGGCATCTCTTCTTCTAGGCTGCAGGACGGACGGATGGAGGAATGGTGCCAATGCTGCGGAGGGATGGTAGAGCGAGAGGGATGAGTCATGCACTGGAAATTGGTGATTATGTGTCTGGGAGTATGCTCAGCTTTGTTTGGGAAGGGATGGCATAGACTGCGGTCAGAACTATTTCGAATGGAAGAGATGATCGCCGAGCAGTTTTGCTTTGTAGGATGGAGCTCTACAATTTGTCGTTATAACAAACATATGTAGAGTCTGGAACAAAAGCAGGACTTCACTACTGACTGCTTTGTTTCTTTTAAACAGTGACTTTCATTTTTAAACAGTCAGCTGAGTTTCCTAAACATGTTTACATCACTTTTCACTGAGATAGATAGATAGATAGATAGATAGATAGATAGATAGATAGATAGATAGATAGACAGATAGACAGATAGATAGATAGATAGATAGATAGATAGATAAAAATTAAAATGTAATAAACATAAATGACAGCAAACAACAACAACAACAACAACAAATAATAATAATAATAATAATAATAATAATAAAAATACAAATAAACCTACAAAAATAAAAAAGGTACAATTTCAAATTTTTTTCCTTGTTTGAATAATTTTGCAGTAAATAATAACAACAACAACAACAACAAATAATAATAATAATAATAATAATAATAATAATAAAAATACAAATAAACCTACAAAAATAAAAAGGTATAGTTTCAAATTTTTTCCTTGTTTGAATAATTTTGCAATAAATAATAATAATAATAATAATAATAATAATAATAATAATAGAATGAATGTGTTCTTAAAAAAATACAATGCCTACAATTTCCAAGGTGTTTTTATTTATTTATTTATTTATTTATTTATTTATTTATTTATTTTTGCATGGCTATTATACCAATCCTTTTTAATACCAATAACCTCCTGGCCCATAGTGGAATTGCAAAATCATTATTATTATTATTATTATTATTATTATTATTATTATTATTACTGCTAACAATTGTGACACATTGTATTGTGACAATGAAATATCAAGCCATTTAACCAAACCGTACTTGTTGTTATTTTTCCAGAGTTGTCTCTGAGTGTCTTAGAGGGGAAAAAAGGAAAAGAATAGTCGCACATCATTTCTAAACAGTGTCTGTAAATAATGCCTCCTTCAATGCGCCTCAGCTGAGTAGAGGTTAGTGATGAGATAAAGCGAGTGGTGATGGCACGCTCAGATGTTCGGCCTTTGCTGTGTGCTATAGCGGAGCAGCTTCAGGAAGCCCGAGAGAGACGGCTGCTTAAACTAACGCTTGAAGAAAGGCAGTGTGCAGTGAAGGAACGGCGCTCGGATGCTGATGATGGGTTTCTCGGCCAGTTGGTGTGATTGAGAGCAGAGCTCTGTGTGTATCTAACGCAGATGTTTATTTAGGCTCTTGGCAGCGTGAGATCAGGCCTGTGTTCACACTTATTCACACTCGTCACAGCAACACACTCCGTTCCTTCCTCTTCACTTCAACCTGAAGGTATCTGTCAGCTCAGACACTCACTGTGTGATGTCTGTGTGAATTAGTGAGAGGAGTCCATATACACACACACACACACACACACACACACACACACATTCTCTCTCTCGCTCTCTCTCTCTCTCTCTATACACACATTTCCATCTACTCTCCTTCTTCCTTCTGCTCTGTAGTTGGATGTGTTTCTGTAAAACTGTCCTTCATTATGTTTCCTCTCTGTTTCTTCTCATCTACATTATAGAGTTTTAGCAAATAACAAACAAACTAACAAACCAATAAGAAAATTAGGGTGGGTTAAAGGACAAAACAATGGAACAAACAAACAAAAAAGAAAATAGAAATAAAGCTATGGTGGGTGAAAGAAAAAACAATAAAAACTACAAAGAAACAAAAAGAAAAAGGGAGACGTTGATTTAGAAAAAACAATGGAACAAACAAAAGACAAACAGAAAGACAATAGAAAAGAAAGAAAGAAAGAAAGAAAGAAAGAAAGAAAGAAAGAAAGAAAGAAAGAAAGAAAGAAAAAGAAAAAGGGACAAACAAACGGTCAAAAAAAATAAATACACATATTAAAGGTATGTGATGTTTTATGTGATATAAAACTTTATGATGATGTCAGGATTAAATTTCTGAGTACGAGTATGGGAGTGTGCGTGAGAGAGTGTGAGAGTGTGTGTGTAAGAGTGTGTGAGTATGGGAGTGTGTGTGAGAGTGAGTAAGTGCGAGAGTGTGTGTGAGAGAGTGTGAGTATGTGAGTGTGAGAGTATGTGAGTATAAGAGTGCGAGAGTATGTGAGCATGGGAGTGTGCGAGAGAGTATGTGTGAGAGAGTATGTGAGAGTGTGTGTAAAAGTGTGTGGAGTGTGCGAGTGTGTGAGAGTGAGTAAGTGTGAGAGTGTGTGTGAGAGAGTGTGAGTATGTGAGTGTGAGAGTATGTGAGTGTGACAGTGTGAGAGTATGTGAGTATGGGAGTGTGCGTGAGAGTGTGAGAGTGAGTAAGTGTGTGTGTGTGTGTGTGTGTGTGTGTGAGTGTGAGAGAGAGAGAGAGAGAGAGAGAGAGAGAGAGAGAGAGAGAG
>CM074958.1:19239497-19259579 GCA_037577455.1 Pangasius macronema
ACCTACAATCCCTGCCGGACCCGAGACTCGAACCCACCACCTTCAGGTTCACCTTCGGGTTACAAGTCCGACTCTCAAACCTTTAGGCCCCATGATGATTATTACTGATTATATTTAGTGATTGTATTAGGTGTGAAAATAAGGTGGGTCTGGGTCATGTTTGTGTCTTGTTGTTCAGTATATTGATATTACAAATCTAATACACGGAACGCCGTTTTGTTCTTTTGGGAATAAAATTATATGCACTTTAATGACTCATGTCTACACTATTGTCATAAAGTAATGTAAAGTCTTAGTGTAAATGTGGACACTAGCTCCTCTCCTCTGGTTCTGATGCTTTAGATGGTTCACTATGGCAGTGAACAGAGACCTCTAGTGGACAGAGACAGTCTTTAAGCCTGAATCTGAAGGATAATTACCTGAGAACAAACCAGATTTAATTACTCCACTCTAAGAATTCTGCTGATGAACACAATAACATTGTAAAGTAAACCGAGAAAATGACACTTCAGTATGAGGTGAGGAAATGGCGTGAGAACATTAGTTCACCTGTGGTGTTGATCATGCTTTTAGGTGTCGCAGAAGCCGCAGTGAAGATGTTGGGAGTGCTTCCTGAGCTCGCCATGGAGGAGCCAGAAGTGACCACAGTGTTAACCGCCATGCTGCCTGCTGGAGGCTTCTTAGCCGGGACTACCACACTCCTGACACACACACACACACACACACACACACACACACACACACACACACACAGAGAGAGAGAGAGAGAGAGAGAGAGAGAGAGAATTGAATTTTCAAAAAAACCTTCATTACAATTACTTAAACATTCTCCTATTAACAAATTAATTCAACACAAATAAAAAAAAAACAGGTATGTGCATGAATACATCATCTCAAAGATAAGCACTCTGTCTTACTAGTTTCATACAGAGCTACAGCATCAAATCAAATCATGAGACAGACAGAGAAACAGACAGAGAGAGAGAGAGAGAGAGAGAGACAGAGAGAGATAGAGAGGAGAGCGAGACAAAAAGAGACAGAGACAGAGAGAGAGACAAAGAGAGACAGACAGAGAGAGAGAGAGAGAGACAGAGAAAGAGACAGAGAGGAGAGAGACAGACAGAGAAAGAGAGACACAGAGAGCGAGACAAAGAGAGACAGAGACAGAGAGACAGACAAAGAGAGACAGACAGACAGAGAGAGAGACAGACAGAGAAAGAGAGACACAGAGAGAGAGAGAGAGAGACAGACAGACAGAGAGACAGACAGAGAGGGAGAGAGAGAGAGACAGAGAAAGAGAGAGAGAGACAGAGAGAGACAGAGAGGAGAGAGAGAAACAGAGAGCGAGACAAAGAGAGACAGACAGACAGAGAGAGAGAGAGAGAGAGACAAAGAGAGACAGACAAAGAGAGACAGACAGACAGAGAGAGAGAGAGAGAGAGACAAAGAGAGACAGACAAAGAGAGACAGACAGAGAGAGAGACAGGATTAGATATGCAATCACAGTATTGTGTGTATAATAGTCCTGTAAATATTATACTCCATATACTCCAGCGTGTAGGTACTGCAGTGTCGTAAGTATTTCATGCTGGGCTTCTTTGTTTTATTTCATGTCTTTTTTTTTCTTCTTTTTTTACTTTTAATGTTTGATTCTCATTTAACTGAGTAACAATACAGACTCATACATCCACACAGTGTCCCAAAAACGTATCCATCCATAGTGGAAATGAGCACGTTTTAGCAAAACGTAATATTATTTACAAAACCTAAATAATATACATAACTCATTGTTTAAAATATATGCCCCTCATATAAATCCGAAGATGACAGAACTGTTCCAATATCACACGTTTTCTGCAGTTATAACGCCGTGAACTGGGCAAACACGTTACTACAGAACATGATGAGATGCAAACACTAACTGAGGCCAACTTTTCCTCACTATTATAACATACATATTTGATTATAACATAAATTTTAATATCTGTGAGACCTCATTTTATGCTTTCATTGTTTGAAATTTTGTTTAGGCAGCATCATAGAGTTTTAATTCTTTTCTTTTATTATTTAATCTTAAAAATCTGTATGTTTTTCATAAAAAAAATAAAGAAATACAATGTAAATAATAATAATAATAATAATAATAATAATAATAATAATAATCACCATCATCATCATCATCATTATCATTATTATTATTTTTATTATTATTATTATTATTATTAATTTTCAGCCATTTTTGCAGGCCGAAGTCAATTCATGAGCTACATTTCTGGTTTATGAGTCTTTCTTGTCGTCCCCTCGCTTTAGTGTGATGGAAGTGTCACAGATGTTTGTATGAAGTTTATATGTTTGCAGGCAGAGCGCGCTAATACAGATGTCAGGTGGCGTTCACATGATGGTGCCCAGACCCAGAGGATCAGGAGCAGACATGGAAGAAGAGTAAACATCCTGGCCTCATGCACGCATGTGCGTGTGAGAGAGACAGACTGTGTATACGTGTGTGTATCAGTGTGTGTATGTGTGTAAATGCTGAACTGCTTCCCCTTTAAACCTCAGCGGCCCACATTACACCAAACAAAACGTCAAAACGAGAAACTCGGACTGTAGCGCTTGGTATATCCAGGGGACTGGCTCCCATGGTTCCCTGGCGCAGTCACGCTTGTGAGTATTCAGGAATTGACTGAACCCCAGACAAAACACACACACGTTTATTTCATTTAAAACCAGTGTGCCAGTACGGTAGTCTCTTTAAACGCATGTCTGTTATATAATTAGTTAGCTGTTAGCTTGGTTGTAATATACCTTATATATAACATTAGATGATTCTCCTCATCACCTTCAGAGCACTGCATGGTCTCGCCCCTCATACATCTCTAATCTCATTCGTTCTTACTCTCCAGTTCACGCATTACACTCTTCAGATACCGGTCTACTGTTAATCCCTCGCCACAGGTTAGCGTTAGCATCGTTCGGTGGACGAGCGTTCTGTCTCTCTGCTCCGACACACTGGAATTCTCTTCCTAAAAACATCCGTCATCTCTCTTCATTACAGGATTTCAAAATCCATCTTAAAACACATCTTTTTCTTTCTTATTTTTCCGATCTGACTGTATGACCTGATTCATGCCATGGATTTTTTGTTTACTGTCTTTTGTTCTTTGTGTGCTGTCATGTTGCCTTATTGTAACGTGACCTCGAGTGTGCAGAAAGGTGCTATATCTATATGAAATAAACAACTACTTCTTCTTCTTCTACTGAGGTATCAAATATTCCCAGGAAGAAAACTATACCTGTAAATCCTACACAAAGATACCAAACTGTGCACTGCTTGTCCCTAGGGTGGCTTCTTTAATGGCACTTTTAATATTTTATACTTTTATTCAGTGGATGTTACATATATTTTAGGTATATAATTCTGCCTCATGCACCTTAGTACAGAAATCAGGGGCCTTAGGGACATTACTGAGGTATGAGGTGTTCCAAGGTACATTTAGATTCAACCTTGGAGAACAAAAATATCCCTGTACAGGTTACACACAAGATACAATATTGTGTATTTCAGCTACAAACGCTAATCACTAGGACAGTTTCTTTACTGGGACATCTTTTATACTTTTACACAGTGAGTATTTAGTACGTAATGTAGCTTTAAAATTAATTTTAGGCACATACATTGGCATTATGGTAAGTAAAGCTATTGTACAGTGGTTGTACTTTGGGGAATAAAACTGTTCCTTTATCTGTAAATTCCACACGAAAATGAGTAAAATGTGTATTTCAGGTACAAACGTTTGTCCCTGAGGTGGTACCTTAAAAAGTCTGACTTTTATATAATTATTTAGACAATGTCGAGGGTCAACTGGGCCGTACGAACCTTACTGAGGTACGAGGTACGAGGTACTCCATGGTACATTTAACATTAAACCTTGGAGAGCAAAAACGTAGCTGTAAATGTGACTCAAGAGATACAAGGCTGTGTATTTCAGCTGCAAATGCTCGCTGCTAGCGCTTTAATTCTTTAAAAAAGAATGAATCTTGGGTACATAAGTGGGCATTATGCAATGTAGACATATGCAAAAATGTCCTGGGAATCCCATACACAACATATTAAACTCAATTAATATTAATAGGGTTTTTTTTTCATGTAAGTATGCATGCTTTTTAACTACAGCTATTGGAGTTATATGTATTGGGATGTAATATATCTTAAATTCATTTTAGTCATATAATTATAGACTTATACTGTATTTATATATACTGTACATACACTGTAATTAACTGATTACTGAGCGCCTGAAATGCTAATTCATCTAAAATCATTTTCAGCAATCGTGTGTATATTTTGTACAGTTATTATATATAATAATAATAAGGTATACAATATAATAAGTATGCATACTTCAACCCAGGGCAAACTTTATCCTGTGCTTTTACTACTGAAGAAAATGTTAATTGACACACAAAAGCAAAATCCAAAAAAAGTACACAATGCTTGTAATGCTTACAAGTCCCACGCACTGTGGATTCGTTTTTACACCAGGCGTATTTCGTTCGCATTTGGTCAGATTCCTGCATTAGCCGAGAAAGCAGAAAAGCTTTTAAAAGTTCTAACGTGCAGTATAGCAAGTGCTCAGAAACCAGGAACGTCTGAACTGTACCCTCACACTGCGCTGATGTTCGAAGCACAAAACAGCCATTTTCGCCTGAGCAAATCACATTAAACTGACCGTCTCTAAATATAGACTGCAAGCAGCTTAACCTATTACAGAAATCTAAAACTAAACTACTTTTAATTTGCTTGAAAGACACAAAAATGTGTCGGTAATTTCCCCCTCTTCAACTTCAACTCCTCATGTTTAAAAGCGACTCACATGGCTCTCACGAGTGCCAGACAGGAGACGGTCATGAGTTAGAGCTCAACTCCTGACCCAGATATGACCCGTGGCAGGATTATGTTCAGCGTGTTGTTTACACAGGTAAGGAAGAGGTGTGTGTTGTGTGTGTTTGCTCATTTGTGTGTCTGTGTGATGCAGCACAGGTCTGACCGAACTGTCACCCTGTAAGCCCATGCGTGTGTGTGTGTGTGTGTGTGTGTGTACAAGTCAAAAACCTTGGATTGTGTTGGTTAACAGAACAGACAGTGTACAGAGAGCAGACACACACACACACACACACACACACACACACACACACACACACACACTGCTGTTTTTCCATTATACATCCTCATGTGTCTCGTTTTAAATACTGCATGCTACGTACTTGTTATTTAAGCATCGCTCTAAATAATTCTAACGATATAAATAAATCGGAGGAACAACATGGTACTGCGCGGAAATTAAGAAGGGCTACATGTGTAAGTCTTGTCAAAACACGCGCAAAAAAAATGCACTATTTATAGCAGTTTTGCGTTCCAGATCTCAAACAAATGTAAAATTCTTCTCCTCCATCTCCGACTGAAATGTCGGACGTCTTTCCTCTTAACATTCCTCATCATCCCCGATATTGTACATTCGGATATCTGTGTTTTGCAACCCAGCAACACAAAAGCAGTGATTTATTTCCCCGACGCATCGCCTGTTTATTCTACAGCCACCACTTCCAGCAGGTACTTGACAGCCGGAGCTGATAATATTGGAGTGGTGTAATAAAATATGTACATGTTTTCATGAATTATCCATTAGCCGAGAGCTCATGAATGATGTATTTGACCCAACACATATTTTATTAATAGGATTTTCTTAATTGAGTTGCTTCGAATAAAGCAAGGATTAATCTCCGGATGAATATTAATAAAGCTCCGAGTCCATGCTGATGTGTTTGCGCCGGTTTGCTACGAACGCTCCGTCAATTTTCCGGACACAAATCAAATTAAGGATCTTTTTTTTAAAAAAAAAAACTAGTTCAGATATAAATTAGTACCGAAGCGTAATTGTGGTCTATTTGAATAATGCATCAATACACTGCGCATTGATTTAATCTGCAATCAGGGAAGAGCTCGGAGCTGGGCTTTGATTTGGATTTGTCATGCTCGAAGCCCCAGCTGCAGCTCCTGCTTCCAGGGTATTGAAGACTAATTGAAAAATGCACCTTCAGGAAAGTTCCAGAAAAACACCCAGCCGCCCCCATCGTCTCTGCCGCATTTGAAGGCTTTTTTCCTTTCTTTTTTTTTTTTTTTTTTGATGTTGTCACTCCAGATCTATTGTGTTTCTGACAGACAATCGAAGCGGCCTGTCGGCGGCTGGCAGCTCATTTCAGTGGCAGGTGGCAAACAATTAGACACAGCAATTTGGGCCGCGGTGGATGACATTAAAGCGTGCGCGCCTTGAGTAGTACATCGCGGCCACGTACGACAGCCCGTGTGAAAGCATTTCAAAAATAATACACTTTGCTGCGGCGACTCATTTCATCCTGTCAGCCTTCATTAAGGGACTGAGGGCTGAGCGGGACAGGAGGGGAGAGCCGAGGGACACGGTGGACCCCTTCCGTTTAATCTGCCATCAACGCCCTGGAGACCCTCTCTATCACCCCGTCACGCGCACACAATACACACTCGGCACCTTCGCTGTTCAGCAGACGCACCTCATCTGTAACCTTCAGCCTGGCTTATAATCAGACTGGGGTTACACCAGGCACCTTCGCATCTCGTTTCGTGTTCCACGAAATTGAATCGCAATTCCAGAAAAGATGGCAAACGAAAATGTGAAACGCACAAGCACCGAGTCATCTGGAACAATGCTATAATACTACATCATGGATTATTCTGAGTCACTTTAAGCCCCAATCAGCACTGTGGGTAATCAAACTGTAGTCTAACGTCTAACACCAGTCTCTATAGCAGCCAGTATCGTCTTCTATCAGACATTAGAGCACTATAGCACTATAGAACTGTTAAATTCTCAGATATGATTGGTCAGAAAGTGTTCTTGCGCTCTTAAACATTACTTCTTGCTGTCAATCAAATCACAGGTTTATATTAACGCACTTCTAATACGTTCATATCTCTAGAGTAACATCTTACACCTTACACAGGGGTTCGTATGGTAGACAATCTACATAATCTAAGACTAATAATAAAATGATACGTTAACGTTTTCTGTCAGGAGACGTCCATTCAGCATTTCTGGAAGGAGTCTCCAGTGTCAGTGCTCTGTAACAGTCAGAGGTAAAGCTGTAACTTTATATTTACAGGTTTCAGGATTCAGGTTTCTTGGTAACAAGACACAGAGTTGTGACGGAACGACTGTTTCTACCCGTTATGTCATTTACAGGAAGTAATTTGTTTCTGCAACATTAAATGTTACCCTAAATGGATAAAAAGTACGATGTGAATCAAACAAACACGCAAATAAATAAATGCTTCGTTATTATCATCATTATTCTTATTACTCAGTATCATCAATGTACTCTTTGGGTTTTAAAGCAACACAATATTGCATTTTATTTTTAAATATCCGAACAAATTACACCTCTCAGGGCAAACATAAGCTCTCCGTACGCATCCTCCGATACGACAGAGCAACACGTCATTTTCAGGAATATAATAAATAACGTAGATTTGTAACGTGTAGCAAACTGTCAGGATTTTTTCGTTTATTAGTATTTAAATTGCCGAGTCGTGTTTAATCTTTAATCCAGTGATCACTGGCAAACTGCTTTAGTATAAGACGCTTCACACTGAGTCGCATTACACCACCATGTCACTGACCGTTGATTCATTTCCCATTACACCACACTCGGCGTGTTTTACTCCTTCCCTGTTTAAAAGCAGATTTAACGAGTGTTATCATTTAACCGCTTAAGATATCAACATCTGATCAAAACCATAAAACCGCTCACATTATCAGTGGCATTCCTTGTCAAGCAGAATGTTTTATCAGTATTTATATCATACGATGTAAAAGATTAGAGAATCTTTATCCACGTTATCTTGGTTTATGGCAGCAGGCAAGCCGTTAGCGTGTGTATGAGTTTAGCAGCAGGCCCTAAACACTACTTTGGGATTAGCTCAGGATGAATGTTTCCCCTCTTGAAATGGAGACGGATAACTCGGAGATGTTATCTGAGCCCGGAATGTAAACACGCACCCAAAACGTTCAACTGCAATCCAAAGACCTTTTCAAACACTGAAATTCCTAGTGATAGGCAGCGCGCAGGACTGACGTGACTTACGGCTTGCTTACAAATGAAAAATCATTATGGTGTTCGCCGCTGGAAAGGAATAATCCAGGTATTTATCACAGGCTGACTAATGCGCATTGCACTCTGTTGTTATGTCAGAGCGTTATCACGCAATCACACACACACACACACACACACACACACACACACACACACACACACGCACAGAGAGAGAGAGAGAGAGAGAGAGAGCCTCATACATTACAGAGACAGCACTGAAATCATTCATATCAGTTGGCCTTATGTAACATTAATGATAAGAGGAAGAAATGAATCAGACTAAAATACAGGTTAAAGCCTCTGACAGTGATGCTAATGCTTAATATTATCTGTCGTCTAGTTGAGAGGAATATTGTTGATGCTCAGCATGGCTACAAAGTTCATCTGAGTTTATTCCAAGCAGTGCGCTTTAGCTCAGCGGTTTCTTTAACCCTTTCGAGTCAGCGTGAAAGTTACGCTCAAGACGGACACGCTAACATTTAATCATCACGCTAACAGTTAATAATCATCTTCGTGTGAGTTGCATTGGTTTCAGGAAGCCTGGCTTTTATTCAGCTTTAAGTTATCACTAAAAGTAAAACAATATATACAGTACTGTGCAAAAGTCTAGGCACCCTATTTCTTAGTGCAAATGCTGTTCTAGATTTATTTTCGGATTTCCGCATTATTGTGCTAGTACAAAAACATTTTCAATTTCCAGCACTTTTCCAGTAAGAAATGAAATGGTACAGAAGAATGTTGGTATGAGAGTAAAGAAAGCAACATGGTATGTAGCAGACTTTTTTTTTTTTTTTTTTTTTTTAGATAGAAACATAATGAAGGCTGCTGGAATTTGCTCAGTAAACCGTACCAGCCAACTTCCTTACAGAGCTGCACACATTATACCTGAGACTACTCATCCTTTATTTTATTTATTTATTTATTTTGTTTATTCACTTGGGTCAGTTTATTACTGTTTACTGCTCTTTATAGTATATTTCTTATGTAGAAACATTTACTTATTATTTATCAAGGCATCTCTTTGCATATGCAGAAGATTTTTCACAGTATACATACATGTATATATATATATATATATATATATATACACACACACACACACACGTATGTATACTGTATATATATATATGTGTGTGTGTGTGTGTGTGTATACTAGTATACTAGTTTATGTTCAGCACTTTCACCTGAGAGCTACTTTATGATGAATGGCAGGCCATAATAAATAAATAAATAAATAAATAAATAAATAAATGTTTAATTATTAGTAGTAGTAGTAGTAGTAATTTTAATACTTAATAGTATCAATGCTCTCTTTTGAGTTTAAAGCAACACAATATTGCATTTCATTTTTAAATATCTTTACAAATTACACCTCTCAGGTCAACATGCTGGACAGAAGCCTGTAAACAGTCTCAGATACAACAGAGCAACACTATATTTTCAGGAATATAATAAATAATGTGTTAATTATAGAATTAATCACATTTTATTGTCACTTAAAAAATTAAACCTTGGCTCAAAAAGAAGCATTAACTAACCACAGGTATTTTATTCTTAACTGAAAAATACCCTGTTTCAGCTCGGCGCAGTCATTAAACTGCAGAACTGGTGTGAAATCTTTTATTAATTCTGGTCTTTTACTCAACGCACAACACAATGGTGTCTATCTGAGCTCATATGCTGTATAGCATTCTGTAGAGTCTCAGCAGCAGAGAGTTAAACGACAGCTTGAGCAAGTCTGAGAGGTTCAGAGTGAGACAGTGCGGTCTGCCTGTCTGCCTGTCTGTCTGGAGATGTAACTGCGTTAACCAATTAAATCCATCACACACATAATGCCATAAACAGAATGAACATGACATTCTGGCATTCTCTGGCATCCTCGAGTCACTGCAAATCAACACTGCAGTTCTCCTGACTGATCACCTTTATCCTACGATGGGCGTGGTCTCTTCCAGGATGACTCCGCCCCCACTCGCAGGACACGAGGGCTCACTGAATGGTTTGATGAGGATGAAAATGATGAAAACTCATACGCTATGGCCTTCACACTCACCACATCACGACGCAACTGAACCCAAGTTCTGTACCTGTCAAATGAGTGGAACTGCATGGGCATCATGGCCTGCGTCTCCCTCTTTAACACCTGGTTTTCAGGATACGCCGTCGGTTCCGGGCCGCTCTCACCGGCATCCAGAGGAGCCGCTACCAGACTCTTGAGGATCTCCTTGACGTTGATGCCCTTGTTGGATTGGCTGATGCTGGAGATGGAGGCAGCAGGCTTCAGGAGATCCGCTTCAGCCAGGCTGTCCTGTGGTTTAGCCTCGGGTGAGAGGGTGCAGAGGATCCCACGCAGGCCGTCCGGGCCTCTGGAGCCAGGTTCCAGCTCGGCTCCGTTAAACACACAGGATGCAGGCTCGTCCCCGAGACCCGAGTCCGAATGAGGCAGAGACGCTTCAGCATGCGGCTCAGGGACCAAGGTGGGATCTTTACTGCTGTCGGGGAACGTCAGAGGGTTTTCTGTTGAAGAAAAAAAAAAAGCTCAGGCATCAAGACAACTGTAAAATAATCTGATAGATTCATAATGTGTCACAAAAGTATGTACACCCTTGCATGCACACAATATCCAACACTTAACAAAAAATCCTGATATTGAGTGATTTTCCTCCACCAAGTTCATTAGGACACGTAGGAGTATCTGCCTTATATAACTGACTCCAGAATTATTGGCACCCTTCAAAAGAATGGGCAAAACTTCCCTAAAACCAAAAAAATAAAACACTTTCTTATAAAAACCTTTGGTAATGCTTTACATTTAGGTTCCAATTATTTAATTATTTATTATTGTTCAAACCATCACTGAGTAAAATGAAAATCCCTTAACGAACATGCTTGCGGTCTTTAATTGGCAAGACGCAGGACTGAGAATCAAATCCAAAATTTACCCCTGGAGCTCAGAGTTCAGTAAGTTATCAGCATTTACATTGTGAACACGCTGTAATTCAATTTCTGATCATTTACATGGACTTATTTTCAGTCATGGGTTAAATAAACACGCGAAGCAGCTGAATTTCATTAATATTTAAATAAACATATGAATAAATGTGTTAATGTACTGTCTTACTTTAATAATGCTAACGTCTATGGTTTGCTGATGTTATATAATGCAGTTAAATAGTATTAGTTAATGGTCATTTAATGTAAAGCTTTACCAGTATTCTGTTGTTGTTGTTGTTGTTGTTGTTGTTTATTTTCATGATCTTAAATCATCTCCAGAACCAGTACTGTTGACCAAATCCATGTAAATACATGTGAAATTTATTCATCACCGACCACCATGATGAAAAGTCAGGTAACAGGGCCATTGTGTGTGTGTGTGTGTGTGTGTGTGTGTGTGTGTGTGTGTGTGTGTGTGTGTGTTTTTAAAGTGAAAAAAGCTCCAGGAAGCTGAAGCTTCTACAGTATGCACATACCAATAATGAATCACACACTCACACCCAGCTGTTTTCCAAACACTCTGCCACCCTGATGAATATTCACGGTCTGCTGCTAATGAGGCCAGAGGAACCTCATGAAGCTAAAGATAATGTCTAGATGCCATCTTGGGCTCAGATAGTCATCTGCTGCATAGCGTCTGAAAAGATTCTGCTGTCTTGATTTTTTATTTTTTTTGGCCTTAAATTTATGAGGCGATGCAGCAGCCTGTATGATCCCATTCTCCTCTGCTGGATTGCCTGCCTAATGGCCACTGACAGTTAGTGCTGGAAATAGCAATGCCATCTCCTGCGTCCTCATATGCTGGCTTTGTCCATTTTTCTCTCCCTATAATGCTATGTCACACTCTCTCTTTTGCTCCCTCTGGCTCATTCCTTCTTTCCTCCACCCCTCATCTTCATGACATTCTTTGAAGCTTATTTCATCCCCACTCGTCCCTTTCAACATCTCAAAAGTGGAAAAAAACCCTTTGATAAGCATGCAAGTCAAGTTCCATCAGCCCTTTTTTAGGTGAAGTGTGACTGTCACGCTCAGCTAAGTTCCTCCATGCACTCCCGAGTTCAATTCCACGCAGCATAATTAACCCGACATGTGAATTTCGAGAAAGGAGAGACGGAGGCGTCTGGTCAATGATTGAGCTTGGCTTGAGATGATGAACAGCACACAGAGAGTCAGAGAGAGACTGGTTCTCCAAAACCACATGGGAAAACCAGTATTAAACACACTAGTGCTAAGAGCAACAGCCTCAAAACAGAAAAATCATTGAGCTAAGAAATAAGAAAGATGAGACTGACTAGCGGCTGACAGTGAAGCATCGTCACACTAAATGAGAATGCGATCCTTCCCTGCCAGCAGAGGTCACTGTCTCCTAAATAGTAGTCTACTTCCCTCATTCATATGTGGATCATTTCTAGGTTCATGCACATATAATCTTCTGCATTCTACTCAGAATTTGCGAAGTCTTGCCAATCCTCCAGCCTTGATATCACCATTAGATTGTCCATTGGCCAGACAGACCTGTCTGAATTCATTGAGATGTTTTCTATTATCCTTTGAATAAACCTCATGCACATGGACCATAACATTCTCTCATTCTCTCTCTCTCTCATTCTCTCTCTCTCTCATTCTCTCTCTCTCTCTGAGCTTCCACTGTTCCAGATAGCATAAGTCTTAAGGCTTGGTGTGAAATTTAAAACAAGCTAATAATCATAATAATGAGCAGCACCTGTGCTTGTGGGAGAGTTGATTTCCTGGCGAATACTCCTCCCTAATTGGCTGACAGCCCTGGTCGTCTCACGTTGTGGCTCCAAGATGTCTCGATACTTGGACACCATAAGGACAGAGATGAAGTAGACCACAGCGAGGGCCAGGAACTGCGCCTGCTTCCCATCATCCTATAAAACACACCACAACACGTCACGCAGGACTGCAGAGGAGATGTACTCTTAATCTGCATTTAATACGCAATGTTAATACGCAACTCTGCATAGGCGTTTTAGAGAACGCAGGAGGGTTAAGCCGATGAATCAGAAAAGACTCACAGACAGTGAAGGCATTAACTGTAAAACATAAACATGGGCTGTGTCTATAGTGCCTAATTAGAGTGATAAATACTGTGTGGTTTCATATTTCTATTGAATTCAGTCTGGAGATTTCCAATAATATACAATAATCTTTGCCAAATCTTGGGGAAGTATTATTACCTTTTGTGCATTTAATATGCATTTTTCACACAGACCCTTCAAGGTACATAACTGGACCATAATTACCTTTTAAACTGAAGATTTTTACGATACACTATATGCACTTTTTTAAGTAAGCGGGATGCTGAGGGTGCAACCCCAGTGACCAGGAGTGATACAGTTCAGCACGTTAGTTCTTACTAGCCCTTTAAGTCGTCCTTAGTAGTCCTTTATGCTCAACTACTGAATACTAAGCCAAGAGTTGAAGGGATTGTTGTATTAACAGAACAAAAATAAATCAGTTTGAACTTGCGGGTTTATTTCCTCCAACAGCTTTCGCAGGCCCTCAGTTGCCTTGCTGCTTATGTTTTCCTGAAATATCTGTTAGAACTCTTCCAGCCTGCTTGGACAGGCTTAGCCAATTTTTATCGACACCTTTGGTCTAAATCTGACAGATGTGTGTCTGTGTTTAAATCAGGTCTGGAGACGGAGACAGAGACAGTCATGAAAATAAAAAAAAAAAAAAAAAAGTAATTTCTTTTCTGATTGATTTGCATTATGTTTTGGATTGTTGTCTGCTTGTAGCATGCACCCAGATTTCATTTTTATCCTTTTATTTTTGTAAATTAGAGGTACATGGGGGTTGCAAATGTTTACACTAAATAAGTCGAACTAGCATAACTGTAATAAACTGGTAAAATATGTTTGGGGTTTAAGGCAGATGTTTACAGACATGTTTTACAGTAAGCTGATATATTACCACTTGCTTATATGAGATCAAGCCACAAAGATGCATGTAGTTTAATCCGAACACACGCTTGATAAGAGATAAATAAACTGAGCGTTTTTATTTCTGTTATCACTTACGACATCTCGGAAGACGACGGCACGCAGGCGGTTGATGTCCACATCCTGCAGGAGACGATCTGGGTCCTTAATGGGGGAAATGTTGCTGGGGAAATTCTCTATGGAAGTCTAGAGCAGAACAGTAACGTGTGTGAGTATGTGAGTGTGTGAGTGAGTGAGTAAGTGAGTCAACACACTTCATCTCAGTGCAGTGAACTTTCACGGACACATCCACACGGAGGGTATAATTAGCAAGGGCTAAACCGTGCCAGGCAGCTGGTTCAGGAAACAGTAATAATCAACCTGCATCAATTTCAATATCTCACGTCAGTGTATAATTTCACATGTGAGACTTGTGGCTGTTTTCTTGGTACGAAATTGTTACATTCTTAGAAAGAAAGAAAGGAAGAAATTGACCATATGGACATCTGACCATGACATTCATCTACGCTCCACTCTTCTAGGAAGGCGTTCCAGTACATTCGGAGCGTGATCGTGGGGATCGTTGCTCATTCATCTACAAGAGCATTCGTAAGGTCAGGCACTGATGTGTGAAGGAGTTCAGTGGGGTTGAGGTCAGGGCTCTGTGCAGGACGCTCGAGTTCTTCCACTCTAACCTTGCCAAACCATGTGTTCATGGAGCTCGGGGGCACTGTCATGCTCCAGTGAAGATAAACCGTAATGCTACATTAAACAAAGACATTCTAGACAATTGTGTGCTTCCTACTTTATACAGCTTCAGGAAGAACCACATGTGGGTGTGATGGTCAGGGGTGCACATAATTTTAGCCATATAGTGTATAATAGAGTAAAGTATGAAAGAATAAAATATGGTAATATGGTCAATTCATTGGTAAATGAATAGAACTGAAATCTGTTTTTAATACGCCGGTGTCACAGAGACGACCTGAGCTTCAGTAAGGAGAGAGAGAAAGAGAGAGAGAGAGAGAGAGAGAGAGAGAGAGAGAGAGAGAGAGAAGACACCTTGCTGGAGCTCTGCATGCTCTCCTGAGTTTTCACACTGGACACACAGGACTTCATTCCCCTGTCCCTGTGACGCTGTCTGCACTCTAAACAACTCCTCACAGCCACACAGCACACTGAGAGAGAGAGAGAGAGAGAGAGAGAGAGAGATGAGATATTTATACATCCTGGTATATATGATTGCTATTTCAGTTTCGTAGTCTTTGATATCGCATTGCATATACACTTGTAAAAGGTTTAGGGGGGAAAAAAAAGCAGTCAAGACACTAAAGACACACTGATAGAGAGACAGAGGAAGAAAGACAACGAGTGAGACAGTGTGTATGATGAATGCAGACTGACAATGAGCAGAATAAGAATAGAAAAATAACAGGCAGAGACTGAAGCGTGAATAACACATTATATAACTCATCTCAACATCATTCTAGAAACACAACAGACAGAAATGCTGCTTATTTTCTTTAAAAAGTCAAAAAAAACCCAAAAAAACAACAGCGCTGACTACAGTAATGCAGCCGCACTGTTCTTGACTGGGTTTGTATATAATGTATATATCCACTATGATCTCTCTCTCCCACACACACACACACACACACACACACACACACACACTGACCAAGTCGGAGACATTGGCGCATCAGTCCTCCGGAGGACATGTTCTTCTCTGCCTCGATCTCGCTGAAGTTGAGTGAGCTGCCGAACACCAACACGTCCACCATGGACATGAGGCGTGTCAGGAAGGTCACGGCTGTGTCCGAGGACATCCCCTGTGTCGCCTCGATCCCCTCCAACTCCGCCTGGTAAACACACACACACACACACACGCACACACACACACAAACGCAAACATACAAAGCAGTGTTAAATTCAGAGTTTAGCATCCCATACCTACTTTATTAGGCATTTTGTATAATATACCACTAAGCCATGATTGCAAAATGGAGCTCTGTAATGGAAAAACACTTCAGAATGAACACTCAGGAGGGTCTACACACACCCTGAGCACACACCCTGAGCACACACCCTGAACACACACCCTGAACACACACCCTGAGCACACACCCTGAGCACACACCCTGAGCACACACCCTGAACACACTCTCTCTGAACACACTCTCTCTGAACACACTCTCTCTGAACACACTCTCTCTGAACACACTCTCTCTGAACACACACTCTGGCTGGCTTGTGATTGTGCCCAGGACACTTGACCTCTCTATCAACTGCGTAATAAATGTGTAAGTGACTGCACTACAGGAATATTAAACTTTTCTCTCCACTGTTTGTGAGAGCGAATGAATTTGCACTCTCAGGAAAAAAAAAAAAGAAAAACTAGTAATAAACTGTATCTTGTTGGTGTTCGGCAGCTCGCTAAACTTCAGCGAGATCGAGGCAGAGAAGAACGTGTCCTCCGGAGGACTGATGCAAACTTTGTATATTATTTCATGTCTTTATCTAACTGTCCGTAATTACACTGCACACATAACCAACACATAGCTGAAATAAGGCTGTAATAGAGGTGTAATAGAGCTCCCAATCAGTAACTCTAAAATGTGAAAAAGCAAAGCTTGCAAGTTTCTCAACATCCTAGACAGGATGAGAAAAAATCCTGATAGCAAGACATGAACAAACGATCAAATCATGCCCATGACAGTTGTGTGTATCACGGAATTCAAAATGCAGCACCAAGACTTGGGCTCTGTCTTTATGATCACAGTATAAACGTAATAAGGTTGCCGTGGTATCGTGTGCTATAGGTAGTAATTTGGGGAAGAATGATGTATTCGTTAAAAAAAAAAAAGAGGCGGAGCTTGAATGAGTGCATTATCAGTACGTATCAGTAAGTCCTATTCTCTTAATAATGCACAATTTTAATTCAAGGTGAAATTATAGCCGTAAAAATAACTAGCTGGTTTATATAACGTGCAAAAAAAAGCATATCCTGTACGCTAAGTCAAATTTCTCACCACTACGACTGTAACATAAGAAATAATTATCTCAATTCCGCAATTATATCTGATGGTTCATGTGTAATGGACAAGTCAAGCGTCGGAGTTCTTTCTACTGATTTGCATTTGCTAAAGGAAAACAACCATTTAAGCTTCACATCTGCATTTAGAGTGTTTTTGTTCACAATTTGTGACTGAAGTGTGTTTGAAATGGCACTCCAACCACAGCTTTGGATCGTCACACCGCCTCTCGCACCACTATTTCATTTCTGGCCATGAAAATAGCAGCTGGGTCAGAACTGGAACATGATTCGTGATACTCCGGCGTTCCAGCACTAAGCCATGACTGCAAAATGGAGCTCTCATTGTGGCTAGCGTGTGGCACGCTTTTCTTCTGAGAGCCTCGGTAATGGAAAAACACTTCAGAATGAACACTCAGGAGGGTCTACACACACTCTGAGCGCACACTCCGAGCGCACACTCCGAGCACACACGCTCCGAACACACGCTCCGAGCACACACGCTCCGAACACACGCTCCGAACACACGCTCCGAGCACACACGCTCCGAGCACACACGCGCTCCGAACACACGCGCTCCGAGCACACGCGCTCCGAACACACGCGCTCCGAGCACACACGCTCCGAGCACACACTCAGGCTGGCTTGTGATTGTGCCCAGGACACTTGACCTCTCTATCATCTGTGTAATAAACGTGTAAGTGACTGCACTACAGGAATATTAAACTTTTCTCTCCACTGCTTGAGAGAGAAAATGAATTTTACACTCAGGAAAAAAAATAAAAATTGTAATAAACTGTACATTTCCTTGTCGTTTGGGTGGTAAAATAATCTTTTGTAATTTTATCATGTACTTTACCTTTTGCCTGGAAAAAAAACAAAACAATATATGGCTCATAAATGGATCTTAATTATTACTATTATTACTATTATTATTATTATTATTATTATTATTATTATTATTGTTGTTTTTAGAGTACAGATATGAAGGTACACTAGATGCACCTTTCTAGAGATAATAGTTATATATTACAGGTACAGTGGGAAAGGTACAATTTAGTGCATTTTTTTCTGAATGAATATAAAAGTTTTTTTTTTGTTGTATTTTTTTTTTTTTTTTAAACCCAAAAAAATATAAACTTTCACTCCACCAATGGTTTAGGGACATTTTGCTATTATATTTAAATATAGTTATTATATTTATTAATATTTTATATATTAATATTTTATTTTATTTATTTTTTTATAAATAATATCAGACCAATAAATAACGATTTTATTAATATATCTGTAGAGTGAATAAAAATTCAGAAAGAAAATCAAATTAATTTTTATTTCTTTATTTAAATAATTGAAGGCGGTGCTTGCAGCCAAATGTTCAAGTGTTGCTGGAAACAGAAAATGAAAAGCTTAAAAGTGGTACTAACCTTAGTATTCTGCATGCCCAAGAAGTGCAAAAGGAATCAAAACAAACACACAATTACCAGAATGACACATTAATAACATGAATTACAAGTATAATAACTTAACTACCACCTATTAACTCCTTATTATAAACAGATGAGACAGCACAACCTTCATAACCTTTATTGTAAAAGCCATGAACCCGAGAGTGGGAAGGGAACGTAAGGGCTGTAATGCTATCTGATCAGCACAAGATGGCGCCAGAGGCACTTACAGACGGCGAGGTGGCGGCCGAGAGCAGAGGGAGGATCCCGCCACAGGCGATGATGATGTTGTCCACCATCTGCGAGATGAGGTGAATAGTGTTGTGCACAAATATGATGTTCTCATTGCTGTTCACAAAGTCCATTACTGACTTGGTTGAGTGGCTGGATGAGAGAGAAAGAGAGAGATTAAAAAAACTAGAGGTCCCTCTGGGAGAACCCTTACCGTTTCTATGTAGAACTTTACAACAAAGTGTTGTATCAGGAAGATTTTCAGAAGAAAATGACCCTTAATTATCCAATGAACCATGAAAGAACCCATGAAGAACCTGCCTTTCTAAGAAAGTATGTATTAACTGGGTGTGCATGTAGGACAAACTCCAAATAACTGGTATTTATCTTTTTCTTATTAGCTAGAACCTGTCAGCCATTTTGCATTTCGATGAACTGTCTCGGTAATTGGTACACTCTTAGTAACAAAGAAAACTCTTAAAGTGTTCATTAAGGGTTCATCGACTAAATAACTTCTTGGACCCATGTCAGACAGGGACACTCTGTTGTAGAGCTCTACAATGAGATTTCAAAGGTTCTCAAAGTGTAGTTAAGTATTCCAAATTAATATAAGTCTAAATACAATGCTTAAATGAGCACCCCAAGTAAAAGGACACTCTAACACCTACATCCAACCAATTCAACTGGAATTTAATCCAATACAATAAATACAATAAAAAGTTTTCCAAACTTCAAACTCCAAATCAAATTATAATAATATTGCGTATAAATTGTATAAGAATACTGTGCAGGAATCGGGGCTGACCTCCTCCACACATGCAGATCTGCCTCGAGAGCGAAGAGCAGATCGGTGAGTAAGCGCTGGTGCATCAGCGACCATTTGAACTCTGGGATGCGGAACATGGTGGTGCGAGGACCCGGGCTGAACTGACGCCGCTGTTCCTCACTCATGGGCATGGCCCTGAAGCCCAGGTCCACCCTCACATCTCTGTCCATCAGTCCACCTGTTCTGCCATGGACATCCTACAAACACACAGGGATTTCTCAATCATGTACATGGACAAACCTTTTTAAGAGCTTTATAAATACAGTTAGGTCTGGAAGTATTTGGACAATGAGTTTTTGTGATTTTGCCTTTATACACCATCACAATGGATCTGAAATAAAAGAATCAAGATGTGATTGAAGTGTAGACTTTCAGTTTTATTTTAAGAGGTTCCACAAAAATATGGCATTTACCATTTAG
>CM074958.1:19259679-19269679 GCA_037577455.1 Pangasius macronema
ATAAAGCTGAAAGTCTACACTTACATCACATCTTGATTGTTTTATTTCAAATCCATTGTGGTGGTGTATAAAGGCAAAATCACAAAAACTTTTGGATTTTTATTTTATGACTTCCAGTCAGTCCAAAAGCATTTTAGATTTCCAAACTTTAGTTTTCCAGCACAAAATGTTACATCACAGTAAAGAAAGCAGCATACAATGTAAGAGGCCACTTTCCAGACAAAAAGACATAATGAAAGCTGCTGGGTTTTGCTACAAAAATAAGAAGCAAGAGTGACAGTCTTCAGAAGAACTGTGGCAGTTTCTGCAAGATGCGTTTTTTCCTTATAAAACTGCTCATCTTGTACTTGAGACTACAATTTATTTTATTTTTTTTTAAAGTAAAGGGTCGTCACACCAAATATTGACTTTGGAGGCATCTTTGCTGTACAGCATTTCTTCGCATGTGCCTATGACTATTAAACGTTTCACAGAATGAAAAGTAGTAGTATAGTAGTACAGCAATACAACGGACATTATTATTTGTTGTTATTTTCCCATTGTTTTATTTTCCCTTTAGCCTCCTACATAAATGTAAAATCAGACGGCTTTGAAAATAACAACGAATTACTGCAACCATTTTGATCAAAGTGAATTGCTGCAATCATGCTGATTACAGTAATCAGAAGTTTTACAATATTATAGCCGGTTTTTATGGTTTCCAACATGAGTGCACTGAAAATCCCATTTTACTAAAGCTGTGCTGCAATGAGCGATCCTCTCCTTTCAGCCAATGTCAAATGATCCTATCTAAAAGATGGATTGGTGTGTAACGCTTTATTCGAAGCTTACACACTACATAAGGTCTTCGTAACACATCATTGAGCACTGCACGAATCTTTTACGAAGCAACACTGAAGGATTTATAGAAGGTGTACGTCTCACGAGACGGGATAAAAGTTTGCATAAAGTATATTGCTTTGTCTTTACGTGAGAGCAAGAACCCTGAGTTATATATATATGAGTGGATATACTATATATACTTTCTTTTAGGACCATTGAATTAAATGCTTTGGTGGTTCATTTGCATCTAAAGCTATTATGACGCACCAGTTCAATACAACTTCACTTCCTTATGAAGCCCATATGACGGCTAAACGAATTATTTTAAGGCTCTTAAACTCAAATGTGCAATTATATGTAACAGCTAATTAAAAATCCTACAGTAACAATCTTGATCTTTCAAATCTTTCCATAATGATTACTGAGGCTTGTTCTCTCTTTTCTCTTCATGCAAGTTTTGGCAGAAATTCTTCAGCATGGCTTTATTAAAGATTTATATATAGTTATGAATGTGTTATAAAGGTTCTACATAGCTACCCTTAGTAACATTTTACTTAAGGATAATGTATATGAAGCTACACAACACCTATATAAGATTTCCATGACAACTGATATAAGCCAACATAAGCATAAAAAAAAATGCTTATTCCAGCAATATTCATACAGACTACTTCTATAAATTGTCATATTTTTGTTGGCATAAGGCTGTGTTATGACACTTTCTGGGCATAGTGAAAACTGATCAGTTTACTTCCGGTCACATAAGAGTTTATATATAATTTAAGGTCTGGGAACATATATTTTACAACGTCATGACAGTTTGGGTTTACAGAAGAAAAAATTAATAAGGTTTTCATATAAATCTTAGAAGCATATAAGAAATATGAGACTATATAAATGAACTGGCATTGCTACTTCACTTGCTAATTTCTTCTACATCATCATCATCAGGTGCAAAATCAGCTGTCATGATGTTTTAAAAAGCAAAAAATCTCACATACATTTCTCACTTGACTCTGGTGTTAATTCAAATTAACATCCAAATTGACAAAAACAGGGCTCATGACAGCTAATGCCTGCTGGAATAAGACTAAATCAGTAAAGTATAGTCTAAGGTACTTCCCACAGTATATCGAATAGGTTAAATACTTGTAGTTGGTAGTTAGTTAGTTCTGTTAGCTCTAAATGAATACTGTATATAACTGAAGAACCAGTTAAGAGAAGCATATGGGCGTATGGATAGGATAGTGATGTTTCCATACGTTGCACTTGGAGCTACATGGAGGCCTGTTGTGTAGCAGTGTGGAGAAACACTCACACTGCTTGCTAAACTAATTTAATCTACTGCACCCAGACCTCTCCAAACCACTCAAATGAAATGGCAACACTCAAACACAAACAATAAACTAGAAAGCTTCTATTCCCTTAAAGGCAGCCACTAGAAGCCTCTATCAGAATACACCGAAAATCCCTATGAGACATTATACTGTGTATTATAACCTAAAACAAAAACAATGCAACTGACATAATTTCAGTGCGTAAAGGTGTTACGGTACGTTAAATGTGCACTGACTTGTAGAGTCTATGAGTCGACATGAGTAATACTGTATTATGTAAAAAAAAAAGTATGCTTTTTCATGATTAGTTGGACATGTAATGAATGTGTGTAGCTTTTTCATTAATTAATGTTATACAGTGAGTGTGTAAGAGTTTCAGAGCTGTAAATTTGAGCAATTTCAGATGACTGGACTTAATGAGCCTGCACACGTTCATTACAGCATTATGAATAAGGTTACCCTTTGAGATTTTTTTTTTTTTAACATAATGCAATTTGTGACAGATTTCCACACAGGGAATTGGAGAATTTCTCCAATGGAGCACGGTGCCAAAGATGTTGGCATGTTACATGTATCAGGTGTATGCAGCAATGACAGAGACAAAGGAACCACTAAACCATTCTGTCTTGGCCTGCTTTTATAAAACAGTCGCAGCTGTATCTTCTGCCGTATCTGGATCTGTGCACTGAAAAACAATACTGAATGATGGTATTTAAAGCACATTGTGAATCTGTGGATTCATACATTTATTTTAGATTAACGGAAGAGTATATATATATAAGATGTACACCTAGTTGCTGCAGAAAAAGAACAATAATGTAATTAAAGGATAGAAAACCCTTAGTGAAAGATCCGAGATTTTTTATGTTTTTTAAATCTCAGAAACTAATGCAGATACAAGCCTGAAATTTTGTGCACTATTCATTGGGAATAGTGATATTGTTGATATTGTTTTCAGAAAGAATGAAGCAAAATGGAGATGGTTAATCAGGAACATTTTTTTTTTTTTAAATCTGGTGATTTGAGGTAGCTGAGCAACATGATGACATCATCATCAATATTACTCATTGTAAAGTAACTGACTGCACACTGAAAACTATTTTTCTATAGTGTTTATCCAACGAATGGAGCAATGTGTCTTCGGTTCTCGGTTAAAGCACTGCCTGTATGTTTCATTTATTAAATTAATGAAAGATTTCTACTGCCTATGAACTCCAATTCCTTTCCCTGGATCCCCAGCTTCCAGCCCACTTCGCTCACCTCTGCTGGTCACGCTCATTCCAATTCACTGGCTTACTAACCACACTCAACAGTATTATTAGCTTCAGTGTATATTCACTCTCCTTTCAGACCATTTCTGTGCTAAGTGCAGTTTGTACTTTCTTCCTACAATTCAGATCCTTTTATCATTTGCCTTTCAATTTTGTTTTTTTCCCCCCTGGAAACTAAAAACGAAACAAACGAAGACATATCAGCGGGAAAACAACCTGGAAATACGAAACAAAGGTCAACGAGAATTGCCTGTGCTTTTGTCTATGCTTGTTCCATTAAAATCTGTTTATTCAGTTTGAGACAGCCATTGTCTCTGTTAAGTTTGTTGCAGCCTGACACGTTTCTAACCTTGAAGACAGAACATTAGAAATCAAGCATTTTCAAGAGGCCTGGCGAGAAAGAGGTCTGGCAAGAAAGGCGTTTGCAGAAAGAAGTGGCAGAGCCTGGTAAAAGTAGGTCAAAACCAAATAAATGAAAGCTAAAAATGGCTTTATAACCCCCACACCCACTCTGTTAAAGCTGTTTCTCTGAGAGAGCTGGTTGACCTTTTCCACTGGCTAAGCAACAGAGAGAGCAGCACATGTTCATAACATTTCAAGCACATACTACAAACTGGCTACCCTCAGGGCCTGATTTACAAAAATCCCCCCAGAAAAGTGATAATTTGCATGTGTGAACTGATAGCTGACAGAAGGCATGTTGTGGGCGATTTAAAAAAATAATTGTGCAAATGATGCCATGTGCATGGCGAGAAAACATTTAAATGAGGTTTAGAGTGTGCTAATTGACTCTTGTAAGAGTATAACTGAAACCACCAATTAAATGTGGTGAGACACATTGTAACGCTGTTCAAAATAAGATATGAATTCAAAATAAATAGTGCTTTTAAACGCACAAACCTTTGAGAAATCGCAACGCTGAGAGCACATAATATTTCATGGATTTATGAAATAACTGAAGCTTGGGAGAAAGACCATGCCTGATCCAGGTTAAAGAGGATCAATTGTAGGAGAGTTAAGGGTCTAGAGAGAAGGGGTGTTTAACAGGTGTGGGTGGTGGATCACATCTCCTTTCTACCATTCACCAAGTCTTACCCAAGAGTATTACCATCTAGCACAAACCACAAGACACCAAAAACTCCAGCCCAAGTTTATCCCACTCTTTACAGTTCTACAGCCCAACGCAAACATACAACGCAAACCTAAAGAAGAAAACTAAACCTAGAATCACCTGTGTGGTGGCAGTGGTCTGGATCTTCTTGATATCCTTCTCCTTGCTGTCTTCAGACCTCTCTGTGTCTGAGGTGGCGCTGGTGGCATCTACACTGCTCTTACTTCCAGAAGTTTCTACCTCTAGAGCTATTGCCATAGCCTGCTCATGGTTCTTGGCAGAGCTTTCTCCCTGACATGAGGAACTGAGAGTCCCCAAATCAGCCTGGAGCTTGAAGCAGTCCTCAAGAGCTGCTGAACTGGAGCTTACTTCTGATCCACTGGTCATGTGCGCCAACAAACCCAAGTCACTGGTGCTGGTTCGGACCTGGTGGTGCCCACTTGCAAGAGGCAAGGGTTCAGACGGTGCAATTTTGGGCAGCAGGTTCTCAGATGCACCAGTGCCCACCGCTGCAAAGAGAAAAGTGCTGCCACTGGGCACAGCATCTTTGTCCTCAGCTAAACTGATCAGAGGTCCTGAATTCTTGTCATCCAAGTTAGATTTGGAAACCAAGACATTGTTCACGTTATTGTTCAGCTTCTCCACAGCAGCTGAGTAGACATTGTCCAGGAGGGAATCAACCTCTACCAGGCTCCCACTATCTGTGACCCCCAGCGTCTCCATGTCATCCAGCTTCACCTCCGTGGCCTCCACTTTCTCAGCCTTGATGTCCACAAGCAGGTCATGAACTTCAACCTGCACACCTGATACTGTGTTCTCCATGTTGTTCCCTTTGGCTTCAGAGAGAATGCTGCGTGTGGGGTCGGTGGTCTCCGAATCGTCCACCTCGCTCTCGGGGGTCTGTGTTTGAGAATGGTCATCAAGCTCCAGGGTACCTTTGATGGCAGAGGCTTGGGCAGAGAGACCAGAAATGGTACTGACTAAACCTTTCTTCCCCTTTTTGATATTCTCCTCCTCCTGGCGCTGGTATTCCTCATACATCTTGGCTAAGTACTCCTTATGGGCTTCATATGTAACCTGGCAGTTGGGAAAGCATCAAGAGGTAGTTAATGATTTAATGATAAATTATACATAATTATACATACACCCTACTGGATAATTTACATTTGAATTTATTAATTTCTTTGACAATTTAAAGCAGCTTACAATTATAGAAATATTCAACTGGGTTCCTCAAGAGTTCTTTGGATGATTAACAAGTCTAGATTTTTTACTACTTGAAAACTTTTTCTAAAAAAACAAATCACAATAAACAGGTAATGATTTGAACAACTATATCTAAAAAAAAAACCCAAAACAAATCACAATAACTAAACAATAAACTGGTAATAATTTGCTGTCCAGATTCTGCCTTCACACTTCATGCACCATTCTATTGGAGACGAATCCATCACGCATTTCACAGGTAAAACTAAAAAAAACAAACTTTTCTACATAGAAGCTTTAAAGGCTTAAGAGTGGTACTGACCACTAGTTTAACCTCCTACACAAGACAATCCTGGTTAGCCACTTAGACTGTTATGGTTTGTTATGAGTTCTTTAACAGTTCCACCTTTCTGAAGAGGTTGCACTTGAAAACTCTGAAAGGCATTCCTTGTGTTGCACAACTTCACAGGGGCTTGATGAAATGGTTTTCTGCCTCAATAACCATAGCCGACTTCTTCTGGTTTCGCAATAATCTTTACATCCAGCAGAGGGTGCAAAGCAGGTTTTTAACCATAATAACAATGACTTACTTTGGAGTGGGCTATGGAGAGAGTGTCCACCCACACGCGCCATCCACCCCATTCGTGCTTGATGGCATGGTACAGCAGGATACGGAAGATGTTGTAGACCATCTCGGTAATCTTCTGCTCCTCAGAGTTCTTTGGGTTAATGTAGCCCAGTGAGAACATCCAGTCCTGCCACACCGAGCACTGGAGCAGACACCTATCACAAGGACATGAGACACGTTAAATCAGCTTCAGTAGTTCATCGGATGGTTAAGGGTCATTGCTTTCATTCAGTTCTACTTGAAAAAAGGGAGACCCTTTTCCCATACATACATTTTTAAGGGTTTGCCATGAGGGACAATCCCAGGAATCCATTAGTGTGATGTTTTATTGTGTAAAGCAAGTACGTAATTGGAAAGAACGATGAAAAATTCGGCATCCATAACCCATCATTTATCAGAAAAATAAGTGGGTTTGTGTTTTTGATCCATGGTCTTAGAAAGGTCATGCAAAGGCTAAATAAGATATTTCAGTCTGCCGGGAAAAAAAAATGGCTTTGGTTGGAAAGTCTAGGCGACTTCAAGTCGATAAAATCTCAGTCATCCACATCAAAAGCTAGCAGCGTTAAATGATACTTCATACTTCAGATGTATCTGTCAGTTGGTTTGTGAAGAGGCTCTTGGGAAAAACAGAGGTGTTGGAAGGGAACCATCAGAGTGGAAAGTGTTGGAGCGTCAATTTAGAATTGCTGTCTCTAATTTTAACGAAAGAGATGATGCCGTGTCACGATAATAGCCTTCACTGCTGTCACTGCATGACTGATGGACTACTTGACACTTGACAGTGAAAAGGACACTAAACTAGACATGGCTGTCACAAGGATAATCATTGCCTTTGACATACCCATGAATATGAATGTGTGTATGTGAGTGTCTCTGTGAGTGTGTGTGTGTGTAACAAACAATCTGCTTAAAGAAAAACATGCTGCAAATTCAAGGATGATTTAACATCATGGGGGGGGTTAAATATAGAACATCAAGGGAGAACAACATCCCACTCTCTCCATTTCTTTGTTCCATTCATCAGGTGGCTAATTGTTGCTGTTGGTGGCAGGGGAGGAAGGAGCTGAACCTCACCGTCTGTTCTCTCGGCTGTTACTGAAGAGCTTGATCATGTCAGAGAGAAAGAGACGGCGCACCTCCATCAGCTCAGCACTGGGTGTCGAGTTCTTCAGCAGTGTGGCCACCACCTTCAGGATCACTGAGACACACCAACTGTTAACGCTGGAGTGAAAGCTCCAGAGAACCTAAACACATCTTTACGTTCTTGGTTAATGACGGGCTTATGGGCACACAATATGCACAAACGCACAAATAAGTAATCCATGACTTTCTGGTATCTATGTGTACTTCAGCAGAGCTTCTCACGTTCTGGTATAAATTTGATCAGCCTTGGTAAAGCTCTACTTTACTCACTATCAATTGCCTATGCAAACTAGTAAAGGAGGTTAACCTAGCGAGCATAGTGTGATAATTCTATATAGTATAGTGTGATAATTCTATAATTTGACAGGGCCAGGTAATTTATAATTCAATAAAATTGAAGATTTGACTTCTGCTCGAGTACTGAAGAAGGCTTCGAATCTTGGATAGAGGTAATGACAATCATGTACTATGTACGTCCAGACAATTCTCAAATCAGTCTGATCCACAGGCAATGTCTTTGAGCAGAAGTTTTATCAAGTTTTATCTTTTTCTCATTCAACCTTTGGTAACACTTTGTGGCAATTTTAAAGTCAGGTTAACATGACGCCTAAAACTAGTCACATACGCCATAAGGTTGTGTTATGATGCATTGTGTTTTGGATCATAATGCCTTATGCAGTGGTATTGAAATCTCAAATCTGATTCATCAGAAAATCGCTGGTTAACAGCAACTGTAGCACCGGCTACTGACAGGACGACTGTTTATAGCTGCTATAACATAAGTGATAACATGAACAATCTTGTTTTTTTTTCCCCCGGACATAACGTTTCCCATAACATTAAATGTAACTATAAATGGTTAAAAAATTAATTATGTATCATTCATTAATAAGGCAAAAACTGTAATCTTTGGCAAATCACTGTGGTATAAGAGGAATAAAACACTTCAGGACTTGCTTCTATAGGAAAAAAGGAAAATACCCTATATAAAGGTGGCAGCAGTAACTCTGTCTTGCTTCAAGCCACATCACACCATGCTGTTGTTGATTATTTTCCTATAATAGCACATCCCAATTGTTTTATTCCTCATTACCATTATGTGCAATAGCGCAATTACACTGATCTGCAAAGTCTATCGTCATGACGTTCTAAATTAATTCATCTGTAAAGTGACGTAAAGTGTTACCCAAACTTTTAATATACAGCACATACTCAAGTAACATATTTCCTGAGACCTTTATAAACGATTTTATTAAGAACCTTTGATTTAGACCACTGAAATAGCTCAGATTGGACGAAGACTTACTCGGATTCTGGATCTTCACACTAGAGTCGGGTTCGGGGTGAGGCTTGTGAACAACCTGTGTACACACCTGCTCTGTCAGGATCTAAAAGAGGAAGGGTTTCGGGAAAAGTCGAAGTGGAGAAAAAGTGAACGATGATGTCAGGTCCGTTGAGAAGCGTATGCTCGCGAATAACGGCAAAGAAGATGCCAAGACGCATTACCTCATACAGAGTGTTGTAGGTCGTTACTGACACCGTGCTGGTGTGCAGCATGAGTCGCTCTCCCAGAAGTGTAAAAAGACTGTGTGTGTGCATGATTTCCACCTTTCTCCTACGGAAACACACACACACACACACACACACACACACACACACACACACACACACACACACACACACTCAGTCTCTCTTGGTGTGTCAAGCCAACAGGAACAGGCTGAGATAGCAATTGAATGCAGTGTCAGGTAACATCGCTTCTTTTTTTTTTTTTTTTTTTACAAGCCACACAAACTAACAAATCAGCTCCCATCTCCACACATTGCTTAGAGACTTGTGTGGGGGGAAAAGGAGCAGCGTTTGCTGTGACAAAGCATCCAAAAAATCTCATCATTCAGGCAGAATAGTACATCAGAATGCAGCAGTGCCTACAGGCGCAGTGGGACAGCTCAGACTAATGGCTGGTGCTGCTCAGCTTGCCACCTCAGCACTGAATACACTCCAGAGTCTTCAAACACAACACAAGTACTTACTTATTGATAGCTATGCAAATGGAGATGATTTATACACACTGTTGGCTCACTTTGGTGCAGCCTTGCACTATAATGCCAGTATATTACTATTTTTAAACTTGACTAGAGGTAATGATGGATCTCAGGATGCGGGAGGAAATTTCATTTAGCAGAGCGCAGGCATATTTTTACTTCACTAGATAGAGATGAAAGGAAACATAAAAGAATGTTAATAATCTGACGGTAAGTTATTGTAAGTAGTTCCCAAACCACAGAATAAACACTGCACACTTGTAAGATGCTCGCTGCACTTACGTTCGTCTGGCAGGTAGGCGATATACAGAGTGTGTGTAGCAGGTAACGCGCAAGGAATAACGCCAGGAATTACAGCAAAAGTAGAAAAAGGGGTAATGTGTAAAGGATTATCATCGGCTGTTATTTTCTATTAAAATATAGACAATACATCGGAG
>CM074958.1:19272179-19274795 GCA_037577455.1 Pangasius macronema
CAGAGCCACAAGCAGCTGTAGCACGTCATGGAGGTTCTCGTCCTACACGTGGGAAGAGTGCGCCATGAGTAGTAGTAGTAGTAGTATTATAAGTAGTAGTATAAGTAGTGCTAGTAATGGTGGTATTAGTAGTAGTAGTAATAATAATAACAATACAGTTACAGTAGTAGTAGTAGTAGTAGTAGTAAAAGAAGTACAAGTACCACTAACTAATAAAAGTTAGTACTAATAATAGTACTAATAGAAATATTACTACTAACTAGCTTTACTACTACAATTGCTACTTGTAATAGTTGTAGTAGAAGTAGTAGCATTGCATTACTAGCACTAACAGAAGTTAGTTCTCGTCCTACAGGTGGAAAGAGTGCGCCATGAGTAGTAGTAGTAGTAGTATAAGTAGTGCTAGTAATGGTGGTATTAGTAGTAGTAGTAATAATAATAATAATAATAATAATAATAATAATAATAATAATAATAATAATAATAACAACAACAACAGTAGTAGTAGTAAAAGAAGTACAAGTACCACTAACTAACAGAAGTTAGTACTAATAATAGTACTAATAGAAATATTACTACTAACTAGCTTTACTACTGCAATTGCTACTTGTAATAGTTGTAGTAGAAGTAGTAGCATTGTATTACTAGCACTAACAGAAGTTAGTTCTCGTCCTACACGTGGGAAGAGTGCAGCAGTAGTAGTATAAGTAGTACTAGTAATGGTGGTATTAGTAGTAGTAGTAGTAGTAATAATAATAATAATAATAATAACAACAACAGTAGTAATAGTAGTAGTAAAAGAAGTACAAGTACCACTAACTAACAGAAGTTAGTACTAATAATAGTACTAACAGAAATATTACTACTAACTAGCTTTACTACTACAATTGCTACTTGTAATAGCTGTAGTAGAGGTAGTAGCATTGCATTACTAGCACTAACAGAAGTTAGTTCTCGTCCTACACGTGGGAAGAGTGCAGCATTAGTAGTAGTAGTAGTAGTAGTAATAGAAGCAGAAGTACTACTACTAACTACCTTTACTATTACAATCGCTACTAACACTGCAATACTACTACTTCTACTACAACTACTACAAGTACTTCTGTTAGTACTATTACTAATACTGATACTGCATTATTAGTAGTAGTTGTAGTAATAGTAGTAGAACTACTACTACAAGTAGTAATAGTACAAATAGTAGAAAAAGTAGTAATGGTTACAGCTGTAGTAATAGTTACAGTAGTAGTAATAGTAGTAGTAGAAATACAGCAGTAGTAGTAGTAGAAATAGCAACACAACAGTATTATCATTATTATTATTATTAGTAGTAGTAGTAGTAGTAGAAATACAGCATTAGTAGTAGTAGTAGTAGTAGTAGTAGTAGAAGCAGCAATACAGCATTAGTAGTAGCAGTATTAGCACTAATAGTAGTCGTAGTACTCATAGATTAGCCCTTTTTTTATTTTTCATTTACAAATTTATTCAGACTTCAAAACAGCTCTTGCAGAATTAATACCGAATAAAGTTTCCTTTGTTTACTGGATACATTAACATTAACAAACCCCAACCCTCAGCATTAATACACCAAGCCATTCTATAACGCTTTACTATGTTAATATATTCCAGCATGCTAATTCACATCATTTATTATGTGTCTGAATAGTGGGTTTTAAAATTTAAACAGCATTTACATTTACATCAACATCAACATTTATCACCATGTATCACATTGTAGCCGAATTAATGCTCATTTATATGGACGTAATTGGAATAAACATTACAATGTGGTAAATCAGTGCTAACTAAAGTAGTAAAATGTTAGATTTACTGAGAGTAAATTTAAGTAAATTCATGAGTTCACAGCATGTGCCATTGTTTTGGTTTTGACCTGTGATTGGTGTGTTACCTGACTATCCACGTATTCTGTGTCAAGAATTTGATTAGTTTGTCTAATTATTTCCTCTTGTTTCTGCCCCTCACTCATATCAGTTATTTCTGTATCATTAAATTCCCGAGCTTTGTTCTCCAATGTTCCCTGTTCTTTTCTCCTGGTTGTACTTCCTGGTTTTGATCCTCTACATATTTTTAATAATGATTTTTGGATTGCCTGTGAGATCCCACGCACTTGCATTATACATTGCCCTTGTAATAGTGAGACTGTTCTGTACTGCCAGTATAGGAAGCTTGTCTGAGCAGACTCACCTCATTCATAGTCAGCAAATAGTTCTGTATGCTCTGTAGTTCATCCTCTTTCACTCCACGATCCTGTTAAGAAATAATTTAATTCATGAGGAAGCCATCCTCTTCTGGAAGACACCAGATAGTGGGATTATAAATCATCACAATATATAGATGTAGAAGAGTAAAGATAGACAGTGCTATGTGTGTTGAAATGTTCAGTACAAGCAGATTGTGAATAATGCTGCAATCCATTGTACTCGGAACACTGAAAAACCCGACCTCGGACATGGGAAAGTGCAATGGAACGGTCATTCGATGCAGAATTCCCAGTCCAGAACTCAGGCAACATCTATCTACTCTTTATACAGTACGCTTGTCAAATTAATTTTTTGATAAATCTTGGGGGCCAGTGGTAGCTCAGTGGTTAGGACGTTG
>CM074958.1:19299384-19309898 GCA_037577455.1 Pangasius macronema
ACTCGAACCCACCACCTTCAGGTTCACCTTCGGGTTACAAGTCCGACTCTCAGACCATTAGGCCACAACTGCCCCAAATCTTGGGCTTGGTGATGCTAATTAATCTCAGTAGTGTGGTAGGTCTGGTAGTCGCTGGTTGGGAGGCAGAGCACGAATTATTCATTTCACATGAACGATAGAGGATAATAACTCAATAATAATAACCCACACCACCCTGTACAATTAGCATAAAACCAACAGTGCTAGTTAACACATCCAGAGCTCCTGAGACCATAAATAGGCCACAGCAGGTGAATTTACACAGATCTAACAACGTACATAATAATGATGAAGGTTGGATGAAGGTGTAACTTTAAGATATTGAAGAAAATCATCTTCCTTATCCTATATTTAGCACTGAAGGTTGCAGTCTATCCCAGGAACATTGAGAATGAAGTGAGAATACACCCTGATGGGCTCCTGAGTGTTTTCAGGAGGTGGGGAAAAAAGAGTGAACCTGAAAGAGCATGCACAGAAACTCCACACAGACAGCAACCCGAGCTCAGGCTCGAACCGAGGTCCCCTACACCACCTCTTGGAATGTCGCTCCTCTTGGAACCAGTAACTACTTATAAATGTCTTTCTTCTGTAACTACCTTCCGATGGCTATTCTACGGATCTGCCGGGAATTCTGGATAGTGTGAACAAGCAGTAGTGCACTACAAGCCATTTCAGTGAGTGTGGATATACACAATATACTCAATATGAGCAGCAACTCCGTCTCGCTAGTATTTTGTATTATGATATTTGAGACAAAGATATTCTGTCTCACGCCTAGTAGCTCTTGTAAACACTCGCTTCCAGCAACTTAATACGAGTTGCACTGTACCTACTTCCTCCTTGCAGATTATTCCGATACGCCAATTAGTACAGGCTGCATCCCAGCTCCCATACAACACACTAAATATCATGTCAAAATACTAATAACATCATTAGTGTAGCATGCTAGCATGGGGTTGATAACTTGACCCATGTATTCATGACTCTGAAGATATCATTATCCGCTGCCATTGTTGTCATCTCATCAGTTTCACAAAGGTCCTGAAAATGATCAGATGTGCACAGCAGCATGACTACAACAGCTACCAAGCGCTAGATTAAAGCTAATCTTAGCTGACAAATCGGCCAAAAAGGAAGAACAAGAAAAAAAGCCTCTGGCCAGTAATGCTGACTGAACTGCTCTTCCCATCAGGCAGGGGGAAACACAGATTACAGGTTCATCTGTGGTTTATAATTGCTTTCCCCTGTAGCAGGCTCTTCATTATTTCTAATAACCTGCCTGTCCTGATGGTGTGTGTTTCTGAGCTAATTGAAGGTGAAGATCCTCAGAGGATCTCATGCCTGAGCGCACCTCAAAGCTGTACAGTGCATGGACAAGGAGTGGTTAGGTTTTTTTTTTTAGGGAAATGGACTTTATTGGTCCAGCAAAATCTTTATGCTCTGCAAAGTAGAAGAAGAAAATAAGGCTGAAGAAGAAAACAAGCACTTTCTGGTCACTTTCAATTTTTTAATTAAATATGAAAATCCCAGTGTGTGTGAATTCTGGCTCTGACAGTTCTTCAACCTCAGCTACATCACTCCAGTTCATAATTCATCTCAACAAGAGATATGCACAGGGATGTTCTTTAATAGCACTTGGACCTGCCTGGGATATTTTCGAAAACAAATTAAGTTCTATTTACCAAAATATATGCATTATTAGCCTAAATTAAACCACTGAGGTCCTGACCGTTACTGTCAGTTACTGAGGATGCTACTGAGGATGCCCTGTGAACATTTCTGGCAAGCTTTCTAAGAATGCTCTGCACTTACTATTGGTGTCTGCATTTGTATTTTCATACAACAAATTATCTGTTCATTACTAATTACTAAAAGTTGTGAATGTATTCCTGCATGGCTGGGCATCAGCTGATCAGAATTCCTTCGTGGTGGGACTCCAAGAGATGGAGGAGAAACTAATCAGCTGTCAGCTCACATTCACAGCAGTACAATCCAGAGGTATACATCTTTATTATATCTTGTGGTGAGCCTTGGCTCGGTGCACCGTAAGTGTATATACAGATCTATCTGGTTAGCACAAAACACACACGTTTCTAAAAACACACGCCTGAAAATCATCTTCACCTATAAATACGTCATGTGCTTCCTGACAGACACCTCGCGAACGTAATCCAACACTGAGCGCAGTGCAGAGTTACTTTGAAAACTGTAGATTACACAGTGTCGAAGCTAGAAGTCAGAAACTGCCGCAGGTCCTAATTACAGTAACATTAATACCCACTTTAGAAAAGATCAACCGGCTGATTCGGATTTACCCCAGGACACAATTAAAAACAAAAGCTCTACAAAAGCTCACTGGAACATCAGCTCAGAAACAAAGCGAAAGCAAGCAAATCAAGGGCATTAGATCATATCCTGGATGTGTGTTTTAAGAACCAAAGCAAGAAAGATTTGCTCTGACTTTTGTCAAATTTATGGCAGAATCCGCATTGGGATTCAAAACAACAGGTCTAACCTTTCCATGTTTCAGTAGTTTTTCAGTGAAGCCTGACTTGTTTCCTTTAAACAGAAAACAGAAACTCTGCTCTCTACTTCCCTGAGGAATTGTTCAGCAAAAGCCAGATATCTGGTGTACGGTTTATTTCATAGTGCAAAGATGATGTAAGAAATGATATGATCGATGATTTGTTTTTTCTTTATTTACGGTTGCTTGCTAAGGGCTGCAAAATCTGTACAATCTGCAAAAATCAGCATTGAATCTTTTAGCTTTAGTCTACAATTAGCAAACACGTTAGCACTTAGTAGTTTGTACGTATTGGTAGCTGACATTAGCTTAGAAGTGAAAAGATTGGCAAAATGTTACATTTTCCAGTAAACAAAGTATAGCTTCGCCTCTGAAGCTGGTAGCTGAACCCTCAGAGGAAAATGCTAAGTGCCCTCTTCTTTAACCTGAGCTCACGATTGGTTAGCGTCACTCTGACTGATTGCCACCCAAAAACGCAGCCTAAATACCAATAACTCCCAGCCCAGAAACTGTCCCAATATTATAACAGGGACAGTACATCTGTCCCTCCCAACCCCAACACAACTGTTACAACATCATAACTAGCATCATGACTAGCAATGCTAGCACATGAGCTACTTGCAGAAATCATCTTCATAACTGGGTATTGAATGTCTTTCTCTGGGACAGTTACAGACCTTATAGCTCGGCCCCAGCTGATGGATGGCGAAGATCTGTGCTGGGTTGAGAGCTTCGCTGAACACGTAGATGGCACCGAGCTGTCCGCAGAACACTCGGTTAGCATCCGCTGTCTCCGATGAGCCCAGGAAACATTTGTCATAGCTCTGTGATAAAGAGAGAGAGAGAGGGAAACACAGAGGCTTTTAATGACATTGCGGTAGAAGAATTTAGGAATGATTTTAAAGAACAGAAGTGAGAAAATGGAGCAGGCTGTACAGGAAATAAGACAAAGATATATGTCGATTTAGAAAGTGGAGATGGAAGCGAAATTTCAAAAGGTTTGCAGGACAAGCAGGAAACTTCAAACAAAGCTAATATTTGAAATCAAATCAAATTAAATCTAATCTGAAATCAAATTAATGGAGTCCAAACATTCTCCATTTACCGTGACAGAAAGCGAGGGTGCCATATCTTTCAAGCGCAAAAATTAAGCCATGACGAAAGATTACTATGTGAGATTTGGGGGACGGATAGAGCATCCGGGGGTCAGTTAAAAACCCCTGCACAACAGTCAATTATTCCAGACTGATCTACTATACTACAGCTTATCTACCATTTTTATTGGGGACAACAGAAGACTGCTCTTTTGCATTCCAGAGGAGCTCCTATGCAAAATGTGTAAAGGCTGGCATGCCTGATACAACCATTTTAAATATGAGGGGAATGTCCACTTCAAATTTACACAAATAATGTCTTTTGACTTTAAGGATGAATTCATTAGCATAAAAATAGTTTTATTTTTAAGTATTTGGACATTAGGTAAAGGTTATACAAAAATAAACCAAGTTCTAGATAGAAATGGAGCAATAAAAGCTCTTGTGGAAATTGCACCTGGTGTCATTAGACAAGATGCTGCCGCTGACTGGGAAGATTTCACACACCAAGTAGCAAACATGGTGAAGGTGAAAGAGTTTTCTAAAGTACTCAGGGATTATTAAACAATACTTGAGTGGAAAAAGCTACAGAGCCATAGCGAAGACCTTGAAGATCCCTGTCAGTACAACTCGTTCGATAATAGGCAGGTGGAGAGATCATGGAACCACAACTTATTGTCCGTGGAGAGGTGCACCACGCAAGATTTCACAATGCATTCTCAGACTAATGATAAGGAAGTTAAAAGAGAAGCCAGCAGTCACTCGAAAAGAGTTGCAGGACGACCTGAAAGCAGCAGGAACAACAGTTACACAGAGAACAATAGAACGAATTCATTCTTATCATAGACATCTCAAAGCTGTAATTGCCAACAATGGCTTTGCTAATGTAAAAGTGCTAATGCTGGTTATTTGTGGGGTCCGAGTCCTTGTTCATATTTATAAGTACAAAGCCAAAAGATATTATATGTGTAAATTTAAAGTGGATATATACACCGAAGTATATTTAATAGCAAAAACAAAAGTGTCCAAATACTTATTTCACCTCACTGTATTTAGTTTTAGGCATTTTCCATCTCATCCCTCATGCCATCTCTGAATTCCTTCCTAGGTAAGAACATTTCACTATTTTAATGATCCATTTGTTCCGTATGATATCACTTCCCCATCCCCATCTGTCATGGTGACAAAGACTTATTCAAATAAGTGTTTTGTAGCAATAGCGGGATGGAGGCAGCAGCTCATGCTGGAATGGAAAAGCAGAAATAAACATGCTTTTGACTGAGCATTGAGATAAATGGCCGCATGCGTTGGAGTCTAATTTCACAGCACAGTGATGATCAAACAGCAGCTCCAGGCCAAATCAAAATAGGAGATGGATGTGGAGATGAATGCACACTTACATCATTAGTGTTGACGTGCCAGGCCATATCACCGTATGAGACCAGCTGCCCGTTGACGTAGCAGCGGATTTCACTGTTCCTCCAACGGTTGTAAATGTGTACAATGCTGATCATGTACCACTGCAGGGACCAACAGAGAAGAAACTGTGAAACGTCCCACATTCACTCTTGCTATTGAAGATGCCAATGAAAAATGAATCTGAGACGTTAGAGAAATGGTTATTTGCATAATGACCAATTCAAGAGAATTAAGTACAAGCTGTGGCTCACAATAAGTGTATATCTTTAGTGAGATCTCTTTTTCATAGCATCCACAAACAGTTTGAACTTCTTAAGTTGACTCCTCTTAAGGTGACCTCTTCTATTGGACACATAAATTTCAAAGAAACAGAGCAAGCACAGCATCTAAGGCAGTAAAATCTAAGGGTCTGAGATATGAATAATAGATCAGAGAGAAAGAGCAAAGCCAAGACTTGCATCAGGGATGTAGACAGTGTGGTGGCAATAGTAAGAGACTAGAGAAACAATGGAGTTGTGCAACGTGACAAAACATTCTTAAGAAGTAAGGCTTACGTAAACCGTCAAAATTTGCTGGACGCCTGAGCCTCTGCCTGTTTATCATTTTGAGAATTGGCATACTCCTTCGGTTTGCTTGCTGTGGACTCAAAGTGAAGCCTGCACTTGCATCTGCCTTCATGACAGAAGACGTTCCCACTAACATGGACACAAGGTCACATCATGGGTGAACAACAGCCACTATCAAAAATCCTGTTAACCAGGTACAGCGAATGACACCTCCGGGTCAGATTCCTTCAACAACAATACCACATAGTGTAAGGCTCATCACTCAACCTGACAAGTACAACAGTGATCTGACTAAGCGTCTAGCTTTACTTTTAAAATGCTAATTATACTTCTCCACACAAGATGTTCAGTCTGACAAGGACAAAGTGGCTTAACTCTCTTCTCATGGGTAAGGCATGATGGGCCATCTCTCTCTTGCCTGCTGGAAATGGATGGAATGAACCAGATCCCATTGCTGCCTTTCACTGAGGGCTTAGGGTGAATGTAGTCACTAAAGAGAAGCAGCAGTCTTTCCCCTGACTCCCTTGTAGGGCTGTTTGTCTTTTAAAACTGCTCACTGAAAGAAGAAAAGCCATAATTGGTCCTGTCACCACCCGTAGTGATTGCCACATCAGAACAATGCAACTCAGCAGCACTAGATTGTCCTATGACCAACACCAGAGAAGAACTGTGAAGGGTCTCTGCCTTGACTGTCATCTCACCACACTGCCCAGTGCCCCACACTCCCAGCTGTCAAGGCTCAACATAGCGGACATCCCTCCATGTGTTAATGCAGTGAATATATCCTTTCTTTCCTCCAAGCCATGCCGCATTCCAATTATGTACATTATCATTTGCAGCACTCCTTCACACCAGATAAACAAGCAATTCAGCCACACTGTGTGAAATATTGATTGACTGGAATGGTCATGGCCCAGAGGAGCATTGCTGAGTCTCTACACATGACATTCTAGACCCAGCATTGCTCTGTGCTTAAGGCTCTGGATTACTGCTGAGAAGGTCAGGCGTTTACGCCTCAGCACAGTCAAAGTCCCACTGTTGGGCCCTTGATCAAGGCTCTTAACCCTGCCTACTCCAGGGGCACCATATCACGCCTGATCCTGTGCTCTGACCCCAACTTCCTAACAAGCTGGGGTATGCAAAGAAAAGAATTTCACTGTAATGTATAAAGACCTTCATTCTTTTCTTGTATATCAGAGAATACCACACAGGCCACCACAACCACCCAGCTCCATGACACAGTTGGCACCCCAGAAAGGCCACTCAGTCAACTCGTGAAGCGAGTCCTCAGGAGGAAGGGTACTGTCTCTTCTGTGCCCATTTCTCGTCCAACTCCATGATTCTCAGCAAGCTCAAAAAGAAACCTACCCACAGTCCCTGAACACTTATTGTGAATTCTTGCTCCAGCTAGCGCTGTTCCTGAGCCATTTGTATTCTGTGTTTTTTTCTGGGTTCACTGCCATTGGTGTTTGATTATCCACTTTATCTTGCCTAGTTCTTTTCTGTTCTCCCTCTGCATGTTTGGGAAGCGACATATACTTTTCATTTGTTTGAGCTGAAGTCATTTAATAAAAGTGAAACCCACAGTTGTGTCTACCTACCCCATGCTTCGTGACAGAAGACTTTGCTGTGAACAAGGATAAAGCAGGTTTCAATGAGTTTCTTCAAGCTGTCACCACACAAGGTTGTGCTACAGGGGGAAGAACAGCAGCTTTCTTCTGTCTGTGCCTCTATGGGAAACCTTGTTTACCTGGTACAGAACATGACCCTTCCGGCTCAAGGTCGATGGTGATTTAACCATCAGATTTACAGCTGAGTTTGTGTAAATGGATAATGAGTGTTTTTAATTGTTAAATAAGGAAAACCTATATAAATATATACCAAAAATAAAAATCATTGATATCAATGATATTGTTGGGTTGTGGATGGCATTCCTATGGACAGAAACTGACCCAGATGAAGACTAGAGGACATTTAACTGTGTAGGGAAAAAATGACCTGGAGTGTCTAACCTATAAACCTACAGTATAAAGCCCTGAACAGCCACTCCTGAAGAGCATGATGGTGCTCCCAGAAAATGCAAGGGATGTCTAAAACAGTGTTCTCTCATATTCGCCAGTTCCCTATCGGTACACTCCTAAGACATTAATAAGTTTTCCCTGGTGATTTTACTGCTCAATAGGAGAACACTAGAGCCACCACCATGCGCCACAACCAAATGGCCCTGCAGCAAATTTTTCCCCAGTTTGAACATGCATTTTGGGAGGTGTTTGATAACCCCATTTCAGGAAGAGCTTATGGACAGCTTCTATCATTAAAACAAAGGAGAGGTACCGTCATAGATTATGCTCTAAGTTTTGATACCCCTGCCACCAAAAGTGGTTAGAGTAAGCCAACACTAAAGACCTCTTTTGTCCTACAAGCCAAACTAGCCTGCAAAAATTCCCAATGTCTCTCTGAATCGATTCACGGGCCACAGTCAATAAATGCACACCTACAAAATGACCTACAGTATATAGTAGGTTTACCAAAGATTATATTTTTAGCTTCGTCTCTTCTTCCCCAAGAAGAAGAAATAATCCATTGCATCAGATTGTTCTCTGATAACACTGGAACTCCCCCAAAATATATATTTATGTAATTTGTTTTTCCTCTTGAATGACAGCACAAAAATGTTTTTTGGATGGACTCTGAGACATCTTTTACCAGATGAAGGCGTTTTTGATTTGATGCCCAGATACACTCTCACATGTCATCCAATGTCACTCTGCAATTGTGCATAGATCTAACCATTAAAATAAAAATATTCAGCTTTAACTGAACAGAAGCCAAGTCAAGTTAAATGATGGATCAAAAACTTAATATAAGCATGCATATTTCAAATAAATCCAGAGGGTGTAAACGGCATTCATCACATTCATCTTAATCACTTCCTTTAAAATTTACATTTAATCATTTCCAGAGACCACTGAAAGGATCTACTCACTGTGGGTCATACATTAATATGTTCATTCATTTGACCCAAAGGTCCCGATGGGGCACATTATGAATCAAAGAGGTGACCTTGTGATTTGGCCTTTAATTCACTGGAGAGGAACCAGTCAACTGTAAGAGTCCTGTGGAGCTGAACAGTTCAAAAAGTTGCATCAAAATTATGTTTTATAAGTTCTGAAATTTATGTGGGGAAAGTTCCTCATATTCAGAGTTGGGTTACACACATGTTTATACTTGGCTGATACTTTTAGTGTCTGAGACTTTTTTCATAAATCATTTATCAATTGAATACTTTCGTTGAAATAAACATCTAAAGAAGAGTCCAGTGCATTGCTACATTAATAGTCCTAGTTGTAATTATTATATTAATCACTAATTTAACAATATGGCTTCCACCATACATTTCATTATAAGACAGCATTTGACCCAGTGCATCATTTTTTTTAGTTCAGTCACTATGTCTGGTTCTGAAAAGCTCAACCTGTCAAAAAATAGTGTATGGAGGTGTGGATAAAGCCCTCTGATGTCTATATATATCTCTCCCCTTGTGAGACAACTGCCAGTTGCAAATACAAAATCATTAACATGACTGCAAGCCTTCAGATAAATATTTACCTTCCTCGGCTGGAAGTCGTACTTCACGCAGTGCTGGAAGCCTTTTCCTTTGGATTTGAGTGATGTCACGATCAAGCAGTTACCCACAAAATGAGCTGAATAACCAACACCTTTACAGGTCCGAAAGCTACAGAGAGAGAGAGAGAGAGAGAAATACCACCTTACGTGAAACACATTAAAATCCCGTCATTAAATTGCAACAGTGTCAGTTTGCACAAGATTACCGCTGAGAGCAACATTATCTGTAAAAGTCAAAATAATTAGATTGCTAATGATTTGGTAAAGCCCCAAGGTAAAGCACCCACACCTTTTCACTACATCACCCACGCGTTTTTAAATCATTGATCATGTCAGCTGCTGCTGCTGGAATTCCCAATGTCTCCATTTTCCAAATGCTAATATATGCATCTTTAAGCTCCAGTGCCAAATGCATTCAATTTGCTCTATCGCAGTGATTCATGCTCCACAGAGCAAACAGCCTGTTTGACCAGGCTTAAGAGTTTTATATATTGGATATTAGCACAGGGAAAAATAATCAATCCTTCAATGCGTCGCAGTTCCTGAACAATTCTGCACTGATGCACAAAATGTCATAACTGAGCTTTTACATAGGCACTTTTTATATTTAAAAAATGAAAAAAACAAAACATGATATCCACATCTGCTCCATGCAGATTCTCCAATGATGTCCCACACGCTCAGTGCTTGGTCCTCTTCTGTCCTCGCTCTATACTTCATACAGAGGTCATATCTTCACATCGGTATTCATACAACCGTTATGCTGATGATCCCTGTGTTAGGATCTTGTGAGCTCAACTCCTGAACAACTCTCAGACCTCACCATCTATCAATGCACACCACCTTGGGGTAACCGTGAACAATCAACCGTCCTTCTCATCTCACATAACTAAGCTGACTCCCTCGTGCCAGTTCATCCTCTACAGTGTTAGAAGGATCTGGCCATTTTGTCCACAGAAGGCACTCGTTGGCTTGTTATTTCAAGTCTGGATTATTGCGACTCGCTCATGACACGCCTGCCCCTGCACGCCGTCTGACGTCTACAACTAATCCAGAATGCAGCTGCATGACTTATTCTCAACCTACCCTAGTTCTCCCATACTACCCCATTGCTACGTACCGGCTTCCTGTGCAATTTTGCTACTTTAACTTATAGCAAATAGCTTTGTCTTCTTCTTCTTCTTTTGGCTTTTCCCTTCAGGGGTCTCCACAGCGAATCATCACTCTCCACCTATCCCTATCTTC
>CM074958.1:19414095-19429875 GCA_037577455.1 Pangasius macronema
CTCCATTACTCTGGACTGTTGACCCCAAGTACTTAAACTCCTGTACCTTCTTCACCTCTTCACCCTGTAATCTTAACTTGGATGGGTTAAATGCAGAGCACAAATTCTGAGTATGGGCCAACATACTTGGCCACAAAGTCACTTCACTTCACTTGTGTATAAAAGGGCTGGAAAATAGGCACGGGATCTTGAAAGGGTTAAGTATAAGTATTAAAAGTATTCCAAATAAAAAAAAAAAAGAGCTTAATTATTTTCTTAATAAAGTAATGGGATAGGAATTATCATATTACATAATGATCTCCACAACATCTCAACATGGTCATAGCTGCAGTTCATAATTTTAATAAACAAAACCACGACTGTTTCTCGCTCACGCAGGCTAAAGTGCAGATGCTGGACAACCTGCTGGACATCGAGGTGGCGTACAGCCTCCTGCGCGGCGGAGCCGAGGACAACAAGAAAGACCCGATTGACATCAACTACGAGAAGCTCAAAACTAAGATTGAGGTTTGCTTCCTACTTTCTGCATTCAAATCCCTTCACTGTAGTGTGGGAGTCTAGTTGTAGGACGATACCGACCTTGATGCCTTGTGTGCAGGTGGTGGATAAGTCATCAGAAGAAGCTCAGATTATTCAGCAGTATGTGAAGAACACACACGCTGCAACGCATAACAACTACACACTCGAAGTAGAAGAGGTAAGAGGAGGTCTACGATGTAGTGTTTAATGATTATGACTCTCTGTCTGTTCATTACTGGTGTTTGACCCTGGTCTTCAGAATGATGAATGCGTTTGAGTGAGTTTTACATGACATTCTGTGCCGAAACACCACGATCAGGGAAACAAACAAACAAAAAAAAAGGTTTAGCTTGTTGCTTTGTAGGCGTCCAACCACCAAAGGATGTAGTCATGTACAGCAGTGGGGTTAAATTCAATTAACAGTCTGATTTCTGATGTAATCTGACACCAATTGGGAACTGGGGGCGCCATTTGCAAATGGTGCTTGGACCCCTCAGATCAACGCTTGCAGGTATTTTCGAGTCCAAATAATAATAATAATAACAAGCGTTCCAGTGAGACAGAGGCTACAGAGAATCACAAACGCAGCACTATCAGCATCCTGATAACGTGATATTGTGTCTATTCAGATCTTTAAGATCGACAGAGAAGGTGAGTACCAGCGTTACCGCCCCTTCAAAGATCTACCCAACCGCCAGCTCCTGTGGCACGGCTCACGCACAACCAACTACGCCGGCATCCTGTCTCAGGGACTGCGCATCGCCCCGCCCGAGGCTCCTGTGGTACGTATCACTTCTTTCCAGAGATTACCAGAGACAAAAGTTTCAACACGTTTCTCCCTATTGAGCAAAGAACCGAACTCGGTGATACATGGAAATCTAGGGGCAGATGGTGAGCACTGTAAATAAACACACACACAGAGAGAGAGAGAGCGAGAGAGTCTTTGTAGAGCTGGTTTTCCTGGAGGTTTTGTCATGTGCATCCTCCAAAGTACCCATCGCTGCAGAACCGGCAGTCCAGGGGTGGAGTTGGACCTGATCCGGCTCCTCCTATTTGGGCAGATTTGAGCCATAAGTCCAGGGAATGGAGACAACTTGGTGTGTTTCAGGCTGGATAAGCGTGTTTCTGTTCCTTAATCTCATTAGGGTCATGTTTATAGGAGGAGTTGCATCAGGTCCGGCTCCACCCCCTGGAGTTTTGGTTCTGCAGCAAGGACTTTCTCGCATAATGAAAACCGAAGCTACTTTCTGACATGCACTTTACAAAGGAATTGAGTGCTAATGAATTAGAAAAGTGTTAACGTAATCCAGATTTAAAACTGCTTTCAGATTTGGTAGCTAGTGTTGGTTAAAATAAACTAGTCTTAGCTTGCTGTCTGTATTCGATTTTATTATCAGTGATGCAGATGAAATAAACACTGGTGTAACTCTGGTGATGAAGAGGTCGCCAAACAGCTGGTGAACTTTCTAAAAATCAAACTTTAGAAGCTCCACTGTGATTAAAAACGCACTTATTAAATTGGATGGATGGATGGATGGATGGATGGATGGATGGATGGATGGATGGATGGATGGATGGATGGATGGATGGATGGATGCTTTATTGATCTTTATTAAGGATAAAAAACAGAAAATATTTTTCCCTCAGTACACAGAAATGTCCATTTTTATAGGTTACATTGAAAAACAGTGCAAATGGAAACGAGTGATTGCAAGAGACAGATGTTTTTATTGCTGAGCTCCATTTTAAGGCCCGTGTCTGTGTTGTTTCTTTCCCACTGTGCTCTACAGACAGGTTATATGTTTGGTAAAGGTATATACTTTGCTGACATGGTGTCTAAGAGTGCAAACTACTGCCACACGTCCCAAGCGGATCCCATTGGCCTCATTCTGTTAGGAGAAGTCGCTCTCGGCAACATGTAAGTCATCTTCATTTCCGTTTCTCTTCTCACTGTGCTGTTCGGCTCTTTATAATGAGAACGTTGTGCGTGTTCTTATCGAAGGCATGAACTTAAAAAGGCTTCACACATCACAAAACTACCGAAAGGGAAACACAGCGTGAAGGGTAAGACCTCGGTTTTAATCCGGAAGCAGTTCTTTAAATAAAAAAAGGTGCACCATTTGTAAATAAAATGTCTCTGATTTGCTCTTCATAGGTTTGGGAAGGTCCGCCCCCGATCCCAGTGCCACTGTCTCTCTGAACGGAGTGGACGTGCCGCTGGGCAAAGGCATCAACACCAACATCGATGACACGAGCCTGCTTTACAACGAGTATCCTTTCCACAGCGGTCTGGTTATTTCAGGGGTTTTTACACATCATCTATACACTCGCTCTGTGTAACATGCACCTCGTCAAAGGGAATGCTGACACAGATCAGAGGCACATGTAGTCTTGTTTTGGTGTCATTTTACAAAGTTCATATTTTACAAATTCATACATGTGTATGTACGTATTTCCATTCTGTAAATGAGAGCACTTTCTAATTTTTGAGATCTCCATTTCAATATTTGCACTAGCACAACTCATAACACAACTCATAACACAACTCATTTATGCGTTTCAGAATTTATATTTTAACATGATAAATATATCTGATCTTTAATATTTTAAATAACTGGTGGAAACAAAAATATAAAAAGGTTTTAAAATCATCTGAGAACAGGGCGTGAATTTTTATTTATTTATTTATTTATTTATTTTATATATATATATATATATATATATATATATATATATATATATATATATATATATATATATATATATACACAAGAAAATGGCAGGAATTTGACCTTTTTATTTCCCATATGCTCACGTTTTGAACTTCCTATTAAGGCTGAATGATATGATTATTTTATCAGTAATTAAGTAACTATTTATCACAATAATGCAGTTAGTTTAGAGACGCAATATTTTAAATGTCACAATTCTTTAATGTCATTTTTGCTTGAATTTTTATAGTCTTGCCTCTTACCAAGAGGGATATTTTGATGCTAAACCATCTATTATACATAAGCCAGCACATTACTAATGCTCCTGTGAATTAATTTCAATAATTAGCATTTGACTATAATCTAAAGCTTCTGTGGGTCATTTTAATACTGACTGCAGAAGATAGAATAATGTTTTGTTTTTTGTTTTCTTCTGGACGATTCGAGGTGGGCGGGACTATAATCCGTAGAAGTTTTTGCTGTTGTTAGCAGCAGAGAATTAGCAGCTGAATCCGAGAATGTTAATGATTAAAGTGTAAATTCTGCCAAATCAAAGTTACAATAAAATACCCCCCAAAAAAACTTAAACTGTACATAGAAATCCAAGTGAACAATTACTTGATCAATCAGGATGATTCTGACAAAAGTCGGACATCAGATGTGCGAGCGAAAACATCCTGTTTCTTTGAAAACGTTTTGACTTGCGATGATTAAAAGCTCATGTTGAGCACCAGCCACTGAATCAGCTCAGCGTAAACACAACTGATGCTTCATTAATTGCAGACAAAAATTATGATCATGATTATTTTTGCGCAGTCTCAGCCTGGGTACAAACTAATGCACATCATAAATAGCTGCGTGTAATTTTTTAACCTTCTCGATGTCGCAGCTTAGTGCTTAGCTTAGTTATATTACTGTGATTATATTGCTATGTTGTAATGGGATATGCCAAATAAACTAGGCAAAGATGGACCTGCATTTATTTGAGCATATTTGAAAGAAAACGCCACACTTTCTGGTGATTTCGCCTTGACTTGAGTTCCTCCAGGTATATTGTGTACGATCTTGCTCAGGTGAATCTAAAATACCTTCTGAAACTTCGCTTCAATTATCAGACGTCCCTCTGGTGAGAGACACGTACCCGCAACCCTGATCTCCACACCACCGTCAGTTCCCGAAGAAGCCCCGATCTTCTCCACAGCACCGTCAGCTAACTGCAATACAGCCATCAAGACCGAGGAGCCACTGAGATCCTGTCGCTTATTCACTTCTGTCGGTTTCTCTGCTTTAGTGTCCAGCGTGGGACAAATACTACAAGTTCTCTTGCACTGTAAATAGTCTATTACAGTAAATGCTGTCTGTGTGACTTGTATTGTCATTTCTATTAAAGAGATGTACAGCTGTGGGATTTGATCTAATGGAGGTATTTCAAGGGATTTTGGAGATTTCTTGGATCCTACCAACAGTATTAGGTGGAACAGTCTTCCATTAGTTTTCTAGACTTTCTTTTTTTTTTTTCTCCTCCTAATGTTTGGGCAAGTTATCTTGAAATATTTTGTCATTGCAAAGTCTGATCCTTGTACGCTTTGTTTTCTTTAGCGAAAACAGACCAACATACTGTACAGTTTTAGTAACGAATGGTTTTCTTGTACATTAGACGGTTGATTGCTTAAACAAATGGATAAGTTGAGCTTTTACTAGGATTTCTAGTATTAGGGCTTTTAGAAACAACTGAAAATAAATGTATACGCTTTCTGTGTACCTCACAGATTTTTTTTTTCTCTTTCTAGCTATACTAAGGTGTAAATTTAAGGTAAAATTGGTTCATTTTCAAACAGGAGTTGGATGTTGGCGTTAATTGAAATAAGAAATTGTTTGTTGTTTTCTTTGTAAAGCAACACCTTGTCAAGATGGTCACTGACTGACTGTAGGATGATTAAAATCTTCATATGCTTTGCTTTTGTTTTTTTTTTTATATATATTTAATTTGGAAATGTGAATAAAAGCAGTTTGGCCCATCATTTTGTCTGGACTTTATTTGTTTTCAGGCAGGAGATAAAGGAAGGAAATAAAAATGGCTTGAGCATCGACTTCAAAGGTTTAACACTTCATATGTGCGAAAACAAACAAATTTACAGTTATATATAATGTTACGCATAAATATTAAAGTTTAATGACTACTTTTGTTGCGTCAAAGTTGAAATACATCTGCGTTATTATTTATATATTTTGAGTATAAGCAGTCATTTTTCTATCGACGTCTTGTTTTCAAACAGCCCTCTCAGCTCGTCTCCTTCCCACAATGCCTTGCGACGGTCCGTCTTTGAAAAACCGGCGCGGCTAATTCAAGATGGCGGAGCACGAGCAGCTGTTGGACGAGAGTGAGTGATTAAAAACTAACTCGATTTTGGCGTCAAACAGCTAAAAATGTTGGCTTGTTGCTTTAAAAACATTTACATACGTGCTTTTCTGTACAACGCGAATTTTTAAAAATTATATTCTAATGTCGTTTCTCTGGCGCAAACTAAACTGCTTAACCTGCTAGCTAGGAAGCTAACTGCTACTTAGCTAGGTGTTAGCTTTCAGGAGCCTTTTTTTTTTTTTTTTTTTTCCTGCCTCTTTTTTTCTCCATCCGTATTCCGACAAGTCCCGCCTTCCTTGCTAGGATTGGTTGCTAGGAACTCGCGTTCTGTGTTGTGATTGGCTAGGAGTTCAGACTTGCCGTTTATTATCCAATCAGAAACCGGGGTTGGGGTTTTTGTCTAGGAGGCGGGCTTTGTCATATTATGGGTAGGGATATTTTTGCGTTTTAAGCTAACTAGCTAATATAAACAATGTTGTTTAGGTGAACTTTGCTGTATTTTGGTGGTTAATTTTTTGCATTCTTGGTTATTAAATGGTTGTGACTGGGCTATACATAGCGATAATTCCTGAAATGAGTGAACTGAAATGTTGAAATTAGGAAGGTTTACGAGTTGACACTGTCTCCACAGAGCAGTGGTTCATATCGATGACAGCTGCTGGTTTATTTTCCTTGGGCTCCTCTGTCACATTCATGGGGTCCATTTTGTTCAGTTTGTCATTAAATCTGACACATTTATCAGCCTGCCTCGTGATATTTTTCATGTAGTGCTATTCTGACATGCACTTTAATGGGTTAAAGTTAGTAAACAAGTCAGCTAGGTGGTTTGTCTTGAGATTAAATCTTTTTTTTTTAATGATTAAATCTTCTTCCCTGCTTTCATGACCTTCTTCTTTGATCTATTGCAGTAAATAATCAACTAAGACATTTCTTCAATTGAATGTTGTCTTGGTTCATACCTAATTGACTGTAATATTATTTTTTTTAATGGTGAAGGTGAAGAAAATTGTCACAAAATATATAACCATGTATATATGTATACACACAGAGACCAAAAAGGGGTCAAACTATCATTCTGAGGCTTTGATAAAACCTTTATTGCTTGTGTTGTTCCCAAATAATGACTTTTTAACGTTATTTTCAACAACCAGAGCATCATTGCTCCTGAATATCGGGCAAATCTGGATCACCAAGCGACTTCTACTGCGCTCACAAACCGTCCGTGAGCACTGATCTCGTCGTTACGGACACTAAACGTCTTTACACGAGAACGTTGGATCAGATTACAGCTATCGGACTTTACATAGAAACCTACAGAGTATCCAGTTCTGAGTAAAGAATTATCTTTGGATTAGTGAACATCTTTGCATGTGAGCACAGCCAGTGCGTGTCGTGATCAGAGGAGACACTGTCCCGAAACTCAGAATCCGATTTTCTGATCCAGTTCACTGAAGCACACGAAGACAGGACACGCAACCTAAAGCACGACACCATGACGCATCTGGTGTTTCACTGAAGCTCGCAGAGTGTCGTTGTGTTACTGTGAGGATGTCTGAGCTGGGTATCAACTGATGCACACAGCTCTGATCCTCGGATATCATATCGATAACGGAAAACTGTTGGATTTGTAAATTCTGTTTGGAAAAAGAGCTTGGGTCTGATTGTGAAGATTTAGCACCTGCAGCGTTTAATTCCACCTTGATGTTAAAATCATTGGCTGTAATGTCTCTAAACCACCCAAAGGACACATAAAGTGAGTTAGATTAGGGCTGTAAGTAATGGCCGGCTCAGAAGCAGGAAGTCGGGTCATTTTCAACCTCTGCGTTCGAGCTACGGAGTGGGAAAAACCATGAACGCCTCCATGTTCAGCTTTTGCTAGCAACGATCTATATAGCTAACAGCGATGAGTGAAGTATACTTTCCTCCGCTGTCCTAGATTGAACAAGTCTGCATGTTGATTGATCTAAAGTAAATAAGCGTATATAGAGTATAACTCGTTTAAAGATAACGTCGTGTTTACTGTTCATGCTGTGAGCTGCCATGTCGATTTGATGTCACTTGCTGAACTCAGGGTTGAGGAAACCATCCCGAGAGCTGAGGGGGCGTTTTCTTTTGTTTTTTCCTAGATGGAGTTTTAGGCTACGTTTACACGACAACGATGTAGCCAAAAACGGAAAAGTTTTTCTCTCGCGTTTTCAAAAATTTCACGTATGTGCACGACAACGTCTTCAAAACGATTCGCGCTTACACATACCCGTGATAACGGCCCAAAACGCTGCATAATGTATTACGATAGACACGTACTGCGCATGTATACGTACCGAACACGTACTACGCACGCGCATGACGTCACCGTTTTCAAAAGATTCCCGTATTGGGTGTTTACACGGAGACGATAACGGCGGCGTTTTCAAAAACTTGCACTTCAAAACCTGTCATGTAAACAAACAGACAAAACGCATAAACAGTTTCACGTTGTTTTTTTGGCTGAAAACGTCGTCGTGTAAACGGCCCCTTAGTCGAATGCAGCGTTTTTTTATTTACATCTCATTTGGATGTTAGCTAAATAGCATGGTCTGTGCTACGTGTAGGCAGATTCACTGATTAGGGTGTAAATTGCAAGTTTCATGACGACACGATCTAATATCGACTCTTTTAGCCAGCAATTCAAACATTTGCCGATACCTCAGTTACCGCCACGATGCGATTCCCGATCTGATCGATTCAGGGGCCTGCGATCGATATTAAACGATGTGTCTGTTCTACACAATCGGTTCAGTTAATTCACAGAAATATATTTAGAGAAGATTTTATTGACTTTTTTTCAGCTATGAAATGCTACATATGATGAACGTGATGAACTTTGATGGACGTCACTTTCGCGACATGACTGGAATCAGAGTGTCCTAAATAAAGGTCCATCTGAAAAATTATACGTGCGTCGATGTTCACGCGCTGTATCAGTACATCAGTACACCCTTTATAAAACAGTACATTTGAGCAGTAAATGTTCACACTGTCTTGTATGTCCATGACGTGTTTGTTGAAGTCCAGACTCTAGTCTAGTTATTCTTTAATGGGGAAAGATCTGCATCACTTCTTATTAAAAATGCACTTATTAGTTCCCTTAAAAACCCTGAAGTCGATTAATCTCCTGCCGTAGCAGCACGTCCCGAAGTTTTTTTTATTCCTCTTACACCACAGCAATTTACCAACGAATAAATGTTTTTAATAAGTGAAGACTGGAATGTTATCATTTTATCTGTACCTTCTGAAGACTTTTTTTTTTGACGTTTTGGAAAACTGTTTACGAGGAGCTGAAACTGGAGACTCCTTCCATAAATGATTGCATTAAAAAAAAAAAAAATATCACTATAACAATGATTTCACATTTTTCTTCGCTAAATAACAACACAGCTTATTATTAGTGTTAGATTGTGGGAATCGTCCGCCGTACACGTCCCCCGCGAATGACCCGTTGCTATAGTAACGGTGAAGCGCATTGAATGGAAATAAAGCTGCGGTTTGCAGCTGCACTACTGTCAGATCAGCTGTGATAGAAAATGAATCAAGAGCAGAATCCATTTATGTTTAAACTGTTCTGTATTATTGGCTTGAAACGTATCTAATTTATTATTATTATTGTTATCTTTTAATTTCAGGCTCTTCAGCTAAGGCTCTTGTCAGCCTGAGAGGTAAGAGTTAAGAGTTAAAAGTCCTAAAATCTGAGAGAATTGTTTTTAAGTCCAAATGCTAAGCCTCGGCAGATATTGATGATGATGATGATGATGATGATGATGATTTTTTGCAGAGGGAAGTTTGTCAAACACCTTAAATGAGAAAAACATCCTGTCGAAGTCTCAGAACACCAGAGGGAGGAGCAGCTACACCACTATGGAAACGGTGATTATATATATGTTTGAATTCAGAAGCACTTATAACTCACAAAATTACGCTGTACAGTTTCTGCTCAACCTTCTGTTAGATACCGGATAGCACTTTTACTGTTATTCTTACTGTATCACTCTAATTATATACACAAAAAAACAAGTCACTGTTTAGATTTTAACAGGCAAATCCATAAGAGTCCATGAACGGATCGTTATTAGAGCGATCCTAATGTCTCTAGCATGTTCTATGTTTAGTAACAGTTCTTTTAATCCTAAAAGATGAAGTGTGTAGCTTTTTAGTTCTTTAATATCCTTGTAGAAAGACGTCTCATGGCCGTATTCCAGGACGACACTGCCGAGACTCATCAGGGTTAGAATTGTGAAAGAACGGTTCAGAGAGCATGAAGAATCATCTTCACACATGACCTGGCTCCTCTGAGTCCTGAGCTTAACCTCAGTGAAAGTGTTCGGGACGTGCTGGAGGAGACTTTACAGAGCGCTCACCTCTTTCACTGTCAGTACAAGATCTCGACCAAACACTGACGCACCTCTTGATGGAGAAAACATCACGACATTCATTTCCATCAAGCAGTGAATCAGTTTTTGGTCAAGATCTTGTATATATATGAATATGGCCATGAGACGTCTTTCTACATGGATATTAAAGAACTAAAAGCTACACACGTCATCTTTTAGGATTAAAAGAACTGCTGCCAAACATAGAACATGCTAGAAATATATATAATAATGTATGTATGTTTTTTCCCCCTCCCTCGTGACATTAAAGCCAACAAGAAGCTCAAAGAGAAGCCGTTTTTCCTCTGAAGAGGAGGAGCGCTCTCTCAGCTCCAGATCCCCCAGGAGGAGCCAGAGAGTCACCACCGTTCCTCAGGTCGGACGATCAGACCAGGTGTTGTGATGATGCAGAAAGATATTTCCAAAAAAAAATGTCTAAAATTATTTTTTTTTTGGATTTTTCTCTTCACGCAGAAACTCGCAAGCGTCGCAACGCCAGATAAAAAAACCTCACAGAAGATTGGACTGAGATTACGAAACCTGCTCAAGCTACCCAAAGCGCACAAATGGTGCATCTACGAGTGGTTCTATTCTAATATCGACAGGTAAGCACTCTATGTTGTGCTGGTATAGGAAAATAATCAGTGACGGGATATTGTTATTTTCCTGTAACAGCACGTCCCAGAGTGTTTTATTCCTCTTACACTACAGCAAATTCGCCATACTGTTAGCACTGTTTAATGTCCGTGAAACACGTTCCTGTTATCACTTGCGTTATAGCAGCTAGAAACAGACATTAGTCTCTTCTCTCTCTCTCTCTCTCTCTCTCTCTCTTTTGAAGTTAATTGATATTATCGAGAAATTTACAAACTCCCGTGTTGGAAAACTTAAAGCTACAGCTTTACCTCTGCCTGCTACAAAGCGCTGACACTGGAGACTCCTTCCGTTAACATCTCCTTAAAGCAAACCTCACCATATCGACGATTAAATAGGTTTTATTTTACGCTCACGTACGTTATCGTGCACCGTACAAATCCCTGTGTGAGCTGTTATTACAGAAATATAAACGATAACGATATTTGCCTTGAGCCAGAATTACTGCTGTCACAGAAGATTAATCCACACCTTCTGACCAATCAGAATCGAGCCGTGGTACGAAAATGCACTTGAGCTACTTGTATCGTTTGCCTTAACCCATGCGTCTGTCTTCTCCTCTCTTTTCAGACCTTTATTTGAGGGCGATAACGACTTCTGTTTATGCCTGAAGGAGTCTTTCCCTAATCTAAAAACCAGGAAGTTGACCAGAGTGGAATGGGGAACCATCAGACGACTAATGGGCAAACCCAGAAGGTGCGGTGATGCATCACAGACCTAACGTAGCTTCTTTAACGCGTTCGCTAATGTGTAAAGACATGACACGGGGTGTTATAACGACCCGTTTGCCGAGAGATCGCAGCGCTGACGGTGAGTGTTTTTCGGCAGGTGCTCTTCTGCGTTTTTTGCTGAGGAGCGAACAGCGCTGAAGCAGAAGAGGCAGAAGATGCGTCTGTTGCAGCAGAGAAAAATCACAGACATATCACTCTGCAAAGATCTACCAGAGGAAATCCCTCTGCCGTTAGTCATCGGCACTAAAGTCACCGGTGAGTTTTGCATTTCTCTGGGGAATTTTTTCTTGAAAAATAAAACAAGTAGCAAGAATCAGAATCTTTAATACTCAGTTCTGATTGGTTGGAAGGTGTCGATTAATTTCCAGTAGCTTTTTAAGTTTTAAGTTGTTCTTGTTTCTATGGTAACAGCTTACACAGGGACTTGTACGTCGGACGCTCTGCACAACGTTAAAAGTAACTATAAACGGATAAAAAGTATGTGTAAAATGAAAATTGTGGTATAAGAGGAATAAAACACTCCAGGATGTGCTGTGATTAAGAACATGATCAGCTTTTGTGTTGGTAACCTTAACTACGTTAATAATAATTAGTACTGAATATTAACTCTTTGTAACCATCATATATTGGGAAACGTTATTAAATTGTCACGTGTGTTTCTCGCAGCTCGACTCAGGGGCGTACAGGACGGCCTGTTCACCGGACAGATCGACGCAGTGGACACAAGCGCAGCGACGTATCGCGTCACCTTTGACAGGAGCGGGCTCGGTACACACACAGTTCCAGACTATGAAGTGCTTGTAAGTGTTCGGTTCATGAATTCAATCATTACGTTACTCCAACTGCACTTCAGCACCTCACACACTTTAACACGTATACACACACACACACACACACACACACACACACACACACACACACACTTCATACTCCTAACTTTGTCCACCATGAGTTGTCCCTCTGATGTACTCGTTCCTAATCCTGTCCAACCTCGTCACTCCCAAAGAGAACCTCAACATCTTCAGCTCTGNTGAAAAGAAAGACAGGTTACGGCTAAAATTCTTCAATTTACTTGACCTGTTGAACTCAAGTTCTTCGGTCATTTATTTAGTCTCTGAGTAACTGTTAGTCTGGGAACAGGTCCATTTCTACACTCCTGCACAAGCGTTTCATCACAAGAGATCCAGGACAGGCCCTGCATTAAATATACTATACATAATCATTTCTTACCGGCATAAAGGCTCCACGAGGTCTTTATCCAAGAAGTCATGATCTTTCTTTACAGGAGTGATGTCGATGGGAAACTGCGAATCTACAAAGAAACATCAAAATGCCCTTTACTGAACATTGCAATGCATCACATACCTGCTGCTTTTCATTCTGATAATGAGCTATTAATCGTTCCTTAATAGAATGAGACTAAATGTTTTTGCATGTTCACATTAAAAACAGAGGCACTGAGCTCTTCAAGAATAAAAAAAAAAACAAAACAAAACCAAAAACACCACATTCTTTCCACAAGTGATAGCCAAGACCGACAGAGCAGCTAACTTGTTTTGGAAATCTGCATGCTAATTAAAAAAGGCAAGGTTCACCCCCTAAAAAAGGAGCCTGGACCTTGTGCAAGCATTACGTGTTACTCCAAACACGGCGCCAAGCTTGTGCAACGGCACGGCCAGATCCAGACTCTACTAAAAACTAACATTCCATGGGTGCAATTAAGTTTCGCTTTTTTTTTTTACTCTCTGAGGAAACGGCACTGCGTTTCACATTAAAGTCAAACCACAGACAGGCTCGCTAACAGTAGAGTTCCAAAGCAATGTGGACGAAAAGACGTGCTGTCTCAACTCAGTCCATCGTTTCATTATGTAGAAACATTCCTTATGGAATGAATGAATCACGGTGCGTGTGTGTGTGTGTGTGTGTGTGTGTGTGTGTGTGTGTGTGTGTGTGTGTGTGTGGGGTTGTGCCTACCTGTCCATCAGCTTTATTCAACCTGGCATGTGTAAGTCTTGGGTAATATATGAGTAATAATATATCCTAAAGGGTTGGTTCCTCCTGATTGACCCTTAAATGTTCTCTTTCAGAAAAGGTTCCACCTAGAACCCTTTCTTTTCTTCTCCTCTTTTCCTGTCTAATGAACCCTTGAGGAACTTTTTTTTTTCTGAGAATGTACACGTATTCACTAATACTGTATCTTCAGGACGACTTCTCAGTGAGCTCACTCACTATTTTAAAGCGTGTCTGGCTTTTTATACGCAAAATATCCGAAATTTATCCACTGATTTTATTCGAAAAATAAACTGGCACCATGTCAACAACTCCCGAAAGTCTTAGGAAGTGAAAATAGTTTGAATACAGGTAGATTTTCATGTGATTGCAAACATTTGCCTGCACCCATGACTGCAATTAAAATGAACCTCTGTGTTAAAAATGATTTACAAAACAATAATAATGACATCACTTCATATTTTAACACAAACTATTTGAGCTTTTTTTTTGTTACTAGATTTTCACTAAACGTCTAACACATCTAATCACTTAAATGTAAATTACATCCCTGTAATGTCTTTACTTTGTCCTAACAGTATACAAAATTTTTTACACTCAACTGCATCTAATGTTTTGCTACACGATTTTTATAAAATAATTACAAGGAGATTCAACGTATTTCTAGCTATTTGTCCTTGAATATTATTCCATTGGCACAAAATTGAATCGAATAAATAAGGAATAAAACACTTGGAAACATGCAGTTGATTATTTTCCCTTCACATTACGTCCCGAATTTGAATTTGAATGCCAATGCTAGAGTTTTCTCTCTTGTGAAAAAAAAACAAGCAGCTATAAAGTGCAAACGTTCCTCTGTCCTGAAGACTTACTGAAAATGTCAGTGACTGTTACAAAGCACTGACGCTGGAGACTCCTTCCAGAAATGTTTATTATTAGAGTTGAATGATGTGGAACTTCCACAATACAAGTTTGTGTGTAACTTGTTACTATAGCACTATACCTACTACTAAATGAATTTAATCAGCACCTTCTGACCAATCAGACGCGAGGATTCGACAGCACTGTGGTATAAGGCGATTTTAAATGTGAAATTACTGAAATTGACTTTTTTTGCAGTAAAAGCGCAGGGCCTCGTAACACCCAAGCCCACTTCCGCTTAGTTCAATCGAAAGTCTTTGAGCCGGATGAAGATTCTCGTTAAAGAGACGGACAGGCCGTGAAGCTTTTGAGCGGAAGCCTGTGTTTTTGCAGTGCTGATGAAACGAGCTTGTTCCCATGCCCTTTCTCTTTGAGCGTGTCATACTGTAGGATGTTTGGACTGTAACTTTAAACTAGAACGAGTCACACTGGCCAAAGTCCCTCCTCCTTTCTGTCGGCGCTAACGTTAAAGAACTTTAACATCACTCCTTTTTCCAGACCCCAGTCAGCAGCTGTATAAATGAAATAGCAATGAGTCACCAGCACATAGCGCACGGCGAATGAATGAGCTCAAGTCGCTATTAAACGTTGGAGTTTCTCTGAAACAGCTTCCAAAACTATCAATGCTGGTCTAAAATTACGCTCTTTGTGAGCCGGTGACTCCATGCGGCCGTTCGAGTGGCTGAATGTGGTCACTCTGAGGGTTGTGTAAAGTAAATGTAGGTACAGTACGGCTTTACTTTGAGGGTGTGACAACTTCTGAAGTTTTTACATGGCTGGAGTGTTTGTGGAGGCTTACCTTCGAAAAGCTGCGCGTACTGCGGGAAACCTGCAGCTCGGAGCCACTCACAAGCTTCCTTTGCTTCGATCTCTGCAACAGACAAAAAAAATCTTTTGAAATTCATACACAACACTTGACTGCAAAGCTGTTATTCATGGATAACATTTTGCTCCTTTAAAGCCACTTTACACTGTTGTTCATGACACATATATAAGCCCTTTCTGACCTTTCTAACAAACATCATTAAGGCTTATAACAACTCGTGTCAACTATCATAAGAACTGGTTTTGTCAAGTGGCAGTAAAGACAACTGTATTTCGACTCAATATTGTGAAAGGTCCGACTGAATAAAGTATTGTAAGTTAAGTTAAGTTAAGTATTCAATTTTATTTGTATAGCGCTTTTAACAATGGACATTGTCTCAAAGCGGCTTTACATCATAACAATTGACTTTGTAGCTGTATGTCAGAGTCATATGACATAAACTCCCAAGAAAAGAGAAGTCTACCAAACCGCTGAGACGAAAAATAAAACATGGTCAGAATAGTGCCATAGCATTGTTATAATCATTCATAAACCTCCTATAAGCAAAATGATGAAATTCACTATACCTAAGGTAACCTAGATAACATACATGTTGCTACAGCATAATGATTCTCACTCTCAACACCTTCACTTCTTCTTC
>CM074958.1:19429935-19446714 GCA_037577455.1 Pangasius macronema
ATGAGCTGTCCCTCTGATGTACTCGTTCCTAATCCTGTCCAACCTCGTCACTCCCAAAGAGAACCTCAACACCTTCACTACAACTGTGTTATAAAGTGTTAAAACAATCTTATATCATGACACTCTCACACAGGAGTTACATTGCCATAACATGAAAATGAATAAAACGCATGCTCTATGACAGCTGCTGTGCCTGTTAATAAGGCTGTTAATAAGGTTAATAAGGCTGTATAAATGTTTATGTAGCTTTATATCCATTGTCTATAAAGTGTTCATGTAGAGGTTATGCACCCATATTGACAGCAGCCTTCAGTAACGTGTTACAAACATTACGCTCATTGGTGCATTGTTTAATTTGGGTTTAAGTAATTAGCCTTAGATGTTTTATATATAGGTATATATATATATTCTCTACAAGTGACATGAGCGACTTGTCAGTTGCTAGCGTTGTTTAGTTTCCAGAGTTATCAGGATGTTTTAGATCCAAAATACGAACACACAGCCACAATGCCATAGTCCAGGTCTCAGAACAATACAGCGCAGAGCACGACATCTACTGTTAGTCCAGCCTGCGTGGTGTAAATGCGAATCATAATGCTGTTCCACTTTACGTCATCGCATATTAACAGACGTAGTCTTCAACCATGTCCGTTTTTCCATAACATTTCATCATGCTGTGATGGAAACTTCTTCTTGTACTTTTAAACCGACCTCTTCAGATTCTCCAAACAAGATTTCTCGTAACCGAGAACAGAGTCAACTCGAGACAACTCCTGTTCTCCCGCAAAAGGCCGACTGTCACGACTATTTTTAGTTGTGAGCCAGATCTGGTCTGTTTTTCTTTCTCCTTGTCACTGTGCGAATAAAGACTGGTATGTGGTTAGACAAAGCGCTTAAGATCCTGTAGATGACACGCAGATATCTGCTGGGAGATATCTGTTACTCTTTAAGACTATAGGCTATTATGGACGCTTTCCCAGGAGACACCGATGCACCAAAAGAGTTTTTGTCACACCTATTATGACCAATGAAGTCTGTAGTGAATATAATAAACAATAGTGCCAGAAAGTGACAGATGAGTCATATGTGGCAGGCTTTAACGTAATCATAAGTGCACATGACATTGAAATTATTGCTTTGTGGGTGTGTGTAGACAGCAAAACAGCAAACCGGGAAATTGTGTTTATAGTGTAAACCATCTGAAAAAACAAAATCAGATGATCTCTTCGTGTAAACTCTAGTCTCTTCAGTCAACGTCCATCTATGAACCTTAACATGTCTTATGCACATCTCCCACCACCTACATCTGCAGTTTTCCATTAGCACTTTCCCGAAAGACAGATTTGAAGAATTTTTTCCTTAACAAAACAGATAAGAATCTAGTGCAGCACATCACTAAGTCACTATAACTATTTCAGCTACTAATTTCATACATGTACACTATTTTTTTAGTCATTCTTACATGCCTGCCTCACACCCAGAGTTCTCGGGATAGGCTCTGGATCCACCATGACCCCTGATAAAACGATTAAAAAAAAAAACTGTTGTTTCAAGGTCATTCATATCAAACCATATTTTCATTCATTCATCTTCACTTTATCCTGGTCAGGATCATGGTGGATCCAGAGCCTCTCTTGGGAATACTGAGCGCGAGGCAGGAGTACACCCTAGAGTAGATGCCAGTTCATCTCAGGGCACCATGCACACAGATATTCACAGCGTAGAGTAGTTAATCCAAATTAAAAGTTTATGGGAGGTTGGAGGAAACTGGAGAGCTCAATGGAAAATCCATGTAGACATGAGAAAAACATGCAAAACTCCATAGAGACGGTAACCCAAGCTCAGGAGCGGACCGGGGAGCTGTGAGGTGGCAACAATACCATCACTGTGCTACCCCCAAATGATATAGATCAGTGCAATTACACTGTTATATAGGAGTTTTACTTCAGGAGCCTCCAAGTATTTGTCCCATCTAAAAATGTTTCAACATTTCGGTTATTAAACTGTTTTGAGATAAACATAGTGCTTGGTTTCCAGTTTGGATGTAACATCAACATCATGTTCAGAGTCAGACCCAGGAGCAGAAAGATGAAGGACACAGTAAGGAATGGCAAAGAAAGGAAGAGGGAAGTGGAAAAGCTGAGCACGACAGTAATAACCACCAAGAGAGGAGAGAGAAGAACCTGATAGACCTTGTAAAGCTTCCTTCCTTTCTAATCATCTGGTATAAATTAGACTTCGAATTTGGTATCTAGCTAGTGAATTGTATACAGCATACAAGTACACAAATCCCACCCTCCCAAGGACATGCGCCTCTTTCAGTATCACTCAAACCACAACCACAGTCGACCCTCCCCTTTAAAGTTTACTTTTTGGGAAAATTAAAAGACACAGTGGATTATTTCAGGGTGGATGCCAGCACTTGAAAGGATGCCTGAGATCCCATCCATCTTCCTTACACTGACACAATAACCTCTGTAAAATGATCATCCTCAATCATTGTTGCCCCACCACTTGTTGTCCCACCACTTCCAAAGGAGCCATCAATAAACTGGGGAAGACTCCGTCATCAGATACATGCTTGTTTAGATAGTATGAACCTCTTTGCCAATTATTATCCAATACTAAATCAATGTTCTTTTTCTGAAAGTTGAGGGATGGTTTCTTTTAACCTTCACATGAGGAACTGTTTATTTGAACCAACATTAGAATGTTTCCGCTCAGCAAATATTGGCAGAACGACGTCCTTGAGCGCAAATGAACTGTGACCTACACTCAGCTGGACGCCTGCCAGGTCACCACCTAGAGCTAACATATCATCGACCATTCGTCTTTCTAAACGCAGATGCAGAGATCAGCCTCTTTTCTATCAGACTAGCAGTGCTGCCTCAAGTAATCGTGAGAGTAATTGGCGGTTAAACCTGAGCTGGGGATTTGGGGATGTACTACTTTCTGTAACCATATACCATGACATCCTGCATTCACACTCCCCCTCTTGTTGTGATGTCTAAGCGAAGAGAAATATGTGCAATAATTAGGGGTCACGATTGTGTCAGAGGCGGCACGGTGGTGCAGGGGGTCACACTGGCGCCTCACAGCTCCAGGATCCCCAGTTCAATCCTAAGCTCAGGTTTCTGTCTGGATGTTCTCCCTGTGTCTATGTGGGCTTCCTCTGAGTTTCTGGTTTCCTTGCATCTCCCAAAAACATACCAGTAGGTGGATTGACTGCGCTAAAATGCCCCAAGGTGTGAATATGTGTGTGCATGGCGCTCTGTGAAAGACTGGTGTCCAATTCGATTCCTGCTTTGTGTCCAGCGTTCCCTGCATACACTCTGGATCCACTGCCACTCTGACCATGAAGATCAATCAGTTCTGCCTTTCAGGCAATACATTCAATGGTACAAAACAATTCAATATCTGAGCAGCCCCGACAAATAATAGATGCATGTTCATTGCCCAACTTTTTGTTGTACTTGTTTTATGATTAAAGTAGCAAAAGAAATGAGGGAAAAACAACAAGATCTCAAGTGGTGCAGTAGTATAAGCAATTCACCGCGGTGTCATCGGAATACCTCGTGGGAAGATTGGATCGGCATACCACAGCAATCCCTGTGAGAACCGTCTATGACTAAATTAGGAGAAATGGGATGACCTGATGTCCTATCCAGGTTGAATCCTAGTGTTGACGCAACAGGCTCCGGCTCCACCGCGACCCTGACCAGGACAAAACGTTTACTGAAGATGAATGATTGACTAGTTTAGGAGAAAACTGGGTTTAAAAACAAAACAAAAGGAAGACATTTTAAGTATTAATATTAGAGTAAAAAAAGAATAGCCACAGTCAACAAACCGGTGTGGTGTATTAGATACCTATTCAATCCTAATTAGCACGGATAGATTTTATTGTCCATTATATCCATTACCCATGGTAACTGGTTTAGCTCCCATTCAACCATTATCAATGTCATAGCTGTTATAAGTGTGAACTAAATTGACTGGTCAGTTGAACTGGTTGGGTTTCAATTTAAACAAGAATTTTAATAATATTATTAAAAGTGCTGGTGATATTATACATTTCATTTAATAACATATAACTGGATTGGGTTCTCTGAGTGGAAAACTCTAATAGCTACAGTAAATAAAAGCAACAGTACATATTTGCCCAATGTGCCTCATGAATATATGAATAGTGATGAATATTTTAGGTTACTCTATTCATATTTCAATGTATTATTTTGACTCCTAACTCTTAGACTCTTAGACAAAATTCCATAATAGCTGTAGCAGCCATTTCGAACCTTCTGGATTGGACATATCATACCCGAGTGCGTTGACATGAAATAGCAATCGTTAGACGTCCTGTATATGTGTGTCAACTGAATTTCACTAAATCAACGTATGGCTTAAAACGTACAATGAACAAAACAAGGCAAATAATGACAACATCTTGAAATAACACGTTAAAATGATCAGGTAATATGTAAAAATAATGATATTTTCGCTCAATATAGCAAGTTATGTCAATATATTAAGTCAAAATAATGACAATATCTTGAAGTGAAGAGTTAATAAGTCAGAATAATGGGATATTAATAATGATTAATAATAATGGCACCTTTTTGTCACAAATTACGGCTCATCCACTGCTCACAGACTGGACTGGCCTAAAGCCCGCTCCTTAGCACTGCTTAGATAAAGCATAAGCATGCTGAGTGTGTAGTTCAGCTAACGCGACACATCTCCTGATGTTCAGCTAACACAGCACATCACTCGGTGACACCGTTCATCTGCCAATAGCCTGACGGATTGTAAGACCTGAAAATACGCGCCAGTCTCAGGTAGAGCCAAGAGCCATATTTCACGCTCTAGCTTTTCTTTCAGAGAAGTATGTGCAGATAATTCCTCCTCCGAGCACACACATATTTCAGCAGTGATACCAAATAAAACGAGTTGAAGCGGTAAGTGTGGAAATGTACTTACGAGAGATTTTCATTAGTGGTCTGTTTCGAGAAGCTCTGCTAGCATGATTAAACCAAGTTCACTCTATTTTTGACTTTACAGGATCTCTGTTTCGTCTTCTTCCTCTTCTTTTCCTGATCTCATCTGCTTCTTTCCCCTGACTCGGCCCCTCTTGCTTACTCTGCCTCTCTTTTTCCCTTTTTTTTTTTAAACGCCTCACTCTTCCTCCAGTCATATACATGAACCCCAGCAACTCCCCTCCCTGACTTGCTCTCCAACCTACCCCCTTTTTCCTTCTCCCAATAAAACTGCTGTAACTCTTTCCCAGCACTCAACACAATTTTGGCAATGTTGTCCTGGCTGTGCGCCACTGTGGCACGACGTAACTTGGGAATTTTTTTTTTTTTCATCTTCCCGTTGTCTGACGCAATCAAACTGAGAATACTTTTCATCATTGCAGTCTCATCGCTCGGCTTCACACTCGAAGCCGGGTGTCATCCGTCCTCTTTAGTCTCATGAAAGAGATTGATTGGCTTGTTACAGTAACGACGCTAAATGTGGACGTTTTTGCTTGGAAGGAAAATTTGGGAATTCTCAGAGAGACCTCAGTTCCAGCAAGAAGGGGAGGAAAAACACGGGCTGCTCAAAAGAATGTGGAAAACATGACCTCACACCCCTGCAACCAACATCCAGTGAATCAGTGTGTCCCACTGGTGCCAGTGCAGCGTGCTCACCTCGTCCCAGTCTGCATAAGCTCGCTGCTGGCCTCCTCACTCACCAGCTCGGAGTCTGCGGCCTGACTGGATGGCTTGATGTGGGCGGAAGCCACAACAATCTGACAATACAAGCAGGACAAAGCACAAGCAGCTCGCAAAATGCCACCAAAGATTCCATTAAAGTCAAAGAGACATTTTGTTAACGGCACAAAACTGCACAAAACAGCGTGATATACTTGTTTGCTCGTACCACAGCGCTGTTTAATTCTCTAATCTATTTGGTCGGAAGGTTTTGCATTTCCGGCTGTAGATTTATTCTAATACGTTATCGTTTCTATAGGAACAACTTACACAGGGACCTGAAAGTTGTACGAGCCGCATAAACGCATTGAAAGTGTGTGTGATCATTTTTTTTTAAATATAAGGAGACATTTATTCAGCATTTAGAGCAAGTCTCCAGTGTCAGATCTTCGCAACAGTCATTTTCCGACAGTCTTCGGATGAATTTGTGATTTCCGTTTTCTCTGTAATTTTGTTTTTGTCTTTTTAACTTCATAAGAAAGAGAGAGAATAAACAGAGACTGATGAGTGAATGACTCATCAGAGCTGCTATTGTGAGATAATAATGCTAAGAGCTAACTTGTACTGCAGCCGTCCCACGACGTTCATTTTAACTACAGTATAAATCTTTAAACACCATTTTTCATATGTTAGCAAACTGCTGTATTGTAAGAAGAATATAAGACAGTTTGGGATGTGCTGTTATAGGAAAATAATCAACTTCAGGGGGGTGACAATACAATAACTCCATTTCATGTGGGCCAAATCACACCACTTTCTCACTGATTATTTAGCTAAACAGGAAATTGCTTTACTCTATTCATTTCTTTATTCCTTATATATAACATCCTTGCTTTGGCATTCAAAGACATCAGCTCTGGCACTGCTAAGGAGTTACGAATCAGTCGTAATTAATCCAAGTTACTCCTGAAGCTTTGAATACGACGCTTGATTAGCTTTCAAGTTAAAATTAAACTCCTTACACAACCAACATCCCATTGGCAAGCTGCTTCCAATATAACAATCAGAGTTAAGTAGGATCGTTGGTCAGGGTATGTCTTCCAAACCATATGCTAAGAGTAGTTAGCATAAAGCTAGCGCTGCATAGAGTAAAACCACGAGATAAAACTAAAGCTAAATTGCCCTTGATTTTTCACGTATGTCTTTCTGGCTAACTGAACAGCCATTTTAACTTTTACAGTGTATTTAATTCAAACTTAAAATCCTGTTGAAACTAAGTGACGTGGTACCATTATTAAAATGTTTAGTAGTGTGTAAAATAGTGTGTCATTTTTTTAGCAAACCTGAACATTGCGGCAATTTACACACTCGGCTCTGATAAACCTGACCTCCAGCCGATACCGTGCCACTTCCTGAGATATAAGAAAGCACAATGTTTTTTTAAGGGGTGATGTTTAGGTATTGGGTTTACAATAAAAGCCCAGTGACGCAGGTACTCTTAATAAACCACTTCATGTAATTCACTCCTCTATTCCGAAAATGGCTTTAGGTAAACTACACCATGATGAAGAGGGTAAGCTACAGGAAATGGCTTCAGTCTTTACAGAAATGTCTGCCCCAAACTCCCCCTCTGCATAACTCAAAGCAGGCATGAGAATGAATCAGACTCTTAGTCTGCACTAGACTCGACTCTGATACTGTAAATTATGAGCTGTAAACAAAGCGCTATTAGCTGCCTCACCGTCTTGAGATGGGACGAGCTGATTGATGAGAAGCATGTGTGTTTATGCACCAGACAGACTAGACGTGAGGTAGCAAAGGTATGACATACGTGGCATTAAGCAGGTGTGACACATGACTGAGCTGGCATTATTCTCCAGTCATGTACCTAAAAGAAAGGTCTTATAGTGTAGTCTATCAGTTATACAGTATATCTAACACTGTTAGATGTTAGCTAGCAGGTAATGTATAGCTATGTGCACATGTGTGGTAAGATAAGCATTAAAGTGTCATTGAACAGCCATGAACGCCAAAGAAAATTAATCAGATTTAACCCTGACACCCATTTAGCTTAAGGAACAGTGGCAGACTTCCTAGATTCATATCAGATCAGAGAGACTTGAGGAGTTGAGGAGTTAGACAGGGTTCGGTTTTTATATTTCATTCGAGACATCCCGTCTTTAGCAAATGCGTGTAGGGGTTGTAAAGTAACTTACCGAGTACGAGGAAAGAACCTTCGTGAGCTCTCCTTGGCTTTCCCATCATTTGCACCAAACAGTGGACTTCCAGCAATCCAGCAATTTGACCTCACAGCTTTCCAATCACCAGCTCACCTTCCAGTTTTGTCCCACCGAGAATTATCGTCCCGTATCTCTCTACCCGCTTTTGTGCACATACTTTCCTACAAGTGTAATTTCCACTAGCGGGCTGTCTGGCTGTGACATTGTGCTCCGAATTCCTGCCTCATGCCCACTGGAGCTGTGAGAGCTCTTTAGATTACGGAGTGCAGCTCTTGTTCATTTCATTCGAGACCTTTAGTAGTTAGCATGCCTGCCCACTAGGGGTGCTTGTGTTAATTAAAACCCGGGCTGAGAAATAATGCGGTGCCATTCTCACGCCATTGTCTCTGTGACCTAGGGCACTTCAATATGAAGCTGTGTTTTGCTTGCTGTCGTTTTTTTTTTCCCAAACTCACTTCCTTCACAGTGAATTCTGAAGTTCGACAGTTCGTTAGTCACAAAAAAAGGGGGGGTTCCTGTGAGTTTCAATTCAAATGACAAATAAACATACATACTAATGTACAATCTGCTATTTTGCCTAAAAATATGATGCCATATGGATGTCAGTGATGTTTAATCTAATCACAGAGTTCATTAACACTCTCTGACCTTTACACATCACGTGGCCGTCTGTTATCCCTGATTTATATCAGAGTGCTGTCGCATTCTTAAATCTGATTGGTCGGAAGGTGTGACTTAATATAATATAATATATCTATAATATATTCCTATTAATGCACTTGCTCCAATACATTATCTTTTCTTTAGTAATGTCAGTAACGTATATGGGGAATTGGCAAAAAATAATAAAAATATGATGTGATTTAACAAAGAAAACTGTTTAAGCATTAACATGGTGAAGTCTTCTGTAAGGAGAGGTTTACTTAACGCTTATGGAAGGAGTCTCCAGTGTCAGTACTTTGAACAGAGGTAGCTCTGTAACTAAGTCTTCCAAAATGGGAAAGTCTTCAAGACAGAGACATTTTGTGCTTCATGACAAGCTGTATATATATATATTTTATCCTATTAACTTCAAAATAGGGAAAAAGAGATGTACCTGTTATATAAATGAAAATGTGTATGTAAACAGGCTGAATGTACTGATGTGTGATCATGTATTGATCCTGCCTACGGGTCATTCCAATCACAGTCACAGTCATCATTGTGCCAAAAACCCGAATTCGAACCCTGCTTGAGAAGAAAACATCTGGGAATTGAATAAATGGAAAACAAAAGCCTTACTGCAACAGAGTGCTGCATCACAGCGTTCATGAGAAGAATAGCTGTAGATGAGACACTGCGATAACTGGAAACATCTGAGACTACAAGAGTAACATGCTTGAGCAAAAAAATAATAATACGCAAGAATTGCCAGACACCGTTGATATGACTCACGATGTGAAGCTACCGGCTTTCAAATTTCCCCTGAAGTGACAAATTATAGCTGGAAGATGACTACTGCTTCTTCATGTGGTTTATAAAGTGGTTTGTATTTGGTTGAAATGATACCTGCAGTTAAAATTTCATGCATTTCTTTGACTGACCTTTAAAAACACTGAGTCCAGGCAGAGCTCTTAAGATAAAGAGCAAGTGTATATTGATTCAGAAAGCAAAAAAAAAAAAAAAGAGTGGCTGACTGCTGATAAGGCACTAAAGGGCAGAAGTCGCTCGGTGTGTTTTCCTTCAAAAAACCCTGACATGAATGTAAACAAGGCTACAGCAGAAGTGGCAATAGGCTCACACACACACACACACACAGGTCTGAGAGATGCTCACAACAGCTTTCATCTCTGTCGTGAACTCACCCCGTGACCTCGCTTGGAGCCTAACCCTCACCGATCCTTTCATACTTCCCCTGCGCCACATGAATCTGTGTTTACTAAAAGGAATATGGAGCACAATTGAAGCATGTCTCATTACCAATAACAACAAGATACTGGATGACACCGAACAATCTCAAAATGGCTGCGAAAACATTATATAATGTATGAATTACAGCACAATGACCCGGGACCTCGAACGCACCCCTGAGGGATTCTGCTCACCACATGGTGGAAGATTCTAGACTAGTAAATAACATTTAAGTGCTTTTCATTGCAGGCACGATTTGTATAAAATATGCCCAGGGCTCCGTACAAGGGTCTAAAGGAATAAGAATTATGATTTCACCATCTGCTCCGCTAATAATTCAACGCATTACAGGCCCAAAAATTATTGGACCAGAAATCTTTCAAGAGGTCTGGAGTGTATTTTGTGGAAAGCCCGAAAGCTGCCACTCTGCAGTTCGTCAGGGAATTACAGACCAAACTGCTGCTCTATAGACTTTCTATAAACCTTCATACTTAATCAACTATTCGGAGAAGATCGGAGTCGATAGGAGTTGTGGTGTTGGAGTTGTAGGGGGTTTCAGGGTCGATTTCCTTCTTCAGGTGCCAGCTAACACTGTTAGGCTCTTAGGATGTTGGCTCTTAGGATCAAGGACACTGAACGTACTAGCATGGCTAGTTAGCGATCTACGAGATGACTAGTGTGACGTCATTGATGGTGGTATTAGCATGAAAGTTGAAGCCTTGGAAGCTGATCTGTTTGAGCAGAGTGTACAGACGAGGAGGTGACAGCTGGACAGACTTAAGGACTTAAGCGCCGGACGTAGTGAGAGAAATCCATTTCTACTTCGTTTCCGATTTAGGTTGATGTTGTGATAGTCATCAATCAGTTTGTCGTTTCATTCCAACATAAATCTCAGACTCCACTGAAGATCGCAGGCTAATTCTTAATATGATAAGATTAAGCAGGCTAAGATTAATATGCAAGTGGTTCAGGGTGGATATTTCCTTTAAATGTGCAGCTTTTCAAAGAAGCAGTGAGACAACATGACAGGAGGTGACCATCAGTCATCCACAGGTTTCCAGATCTGGTTCTTCATCATCCACTTGGTGTTTCACGGCTTTAAAGACATCAAAGCAAAACGATTTCCTGTACTATGAATCCACACGAGGTCAGACGGCAAGGTCTAGGCCTCGAGCACGTGCGTTTCAAACAACTGCCACACACTGTTTTCTGAGCAAGCTGTTATAACAGGCAAGGCGTCTCCACCATGAAGTCCAGAGCAAACCCCTCAGAGCCTCACACGGGCTGGAGGCTCTGAACACAGCAAGAAATCAGTCAGAAGTAGTCGCTGCTAAACATCTCCCAGTCACACGCTGCACACGAGATAAACACTTCCAGATGCTGGCCCACGGCCACTTTCCCACACATGCTGAAGTGTTTTGACAGCCATTTCATAGGCTTTAGCCAACGCTTATGTCTTTCTCCCTGACAGATGACATTACCCTGGATTTGAGAAGATCTCTCGTCTTTAGTTCTTCAGCACTGGTGAAAGCTGTTGTGTTAGCTTAGTTTGTTTTTCTCACCAAATCCTCAAGTAGTGGGCGAGAATTTAAAGACATGTGGAAAGATGAGTGGGATAAACCTGCAGAGGATAAGGCAGTACTAAAAAAAAGAAAAAATTCTACCACATTTGAATTTTACTTAAGAGTTGAGACTAACCAGTCATGCACAAAAGAAATTATCGTCGACACTGTCATCAAGACCGATGTCCAAGTTAACAATGTGCTTATACAAATGCATTATCGTTTCCATAGTAACAACTTATACAGGAACTATAAAGGTACATTGGACACATATAAAAAAAAAAAAAAACACATGTATAAACCTCACATGATATGGTGAGGTTTACATTCAGAGATGCTTATTTAACATTTAAAGAAGGAGTCTCCAGTGTCAGAGCTTTATAACAGTCAGAGGTTAAGCTATAACTTTTCCCGTCACGGGAAATTGCTCAGGAAGGACAGATTTCGGGAGTTTCCAGTTTCTCAGTAACGCGACAAGCTGCATTTTAACTTCAAAAAAGATTCTTTTTTCTCAGACCACTCCTTTACTGACAAATATTGTATTCACTATTGTCCTTGATTGAACAGAACGTCTATCAGTTCAAGATTAAATGTAACTCGAAATGGATAAGAAGTACATGTTGTTCTTTAATTAATAAAAAAAATGGTACTTGTTGGAAAATTGCTGTGGCGTAAGATGAATAAAACAATGTGCTGTTCTTGGAAAATAATCATTTTCAGCTTGGCAACAGTAACGCAAAGTAGCTTGGCATATTGGGCCACATCGTCCCACCCCGTCGTTGATTATTTTCCTAGAACAACACACACCTACGTGTCTTACTCCTTTTATAGATCGGGTGAGTCATGACCGTTGTTGACGTAAAATCTTCTCTCACATGTATATATGTTTCTGTGTGGTCATAAGAGTCTCGTTTTACCTATTCATTCCAGACGAAGCTGCAGAAACTTTTGATGTGTTCAAAGCTGTCTAAGCTTTACGCAGTGATGAGTGTGTAATGTGGATATTCCACTTGCGGTGTGTGTCTGTGTGTGAGAAGTTTCACCCACCCTGTAATAATGTCTACATGTCATGCAAGTTAATTCACCCGAGGCCAACGATATGGCGGAACAGTCTTTCACATAGTCGCTTGTTGTGTAACTACTGCTTGTGTATCCTGTAATTCCCCCTGCTTTATAATAAAGAAAATACACACAGTGTGTGTGTGTGTGTGTGTGTGTGTGTGTGTGTGTGTGTGTGTCACCATACCAAATGTAAGTCGTCGTACATGTTCCTCTACATGGAAAATATGATTACAGTCCTGTATGGTCTATGTGTGTGTGTGTGTGTGTGTGTGTGTGGGTGTGTGTGTGTGGGTGGGTGTTAGTATTATAGAGCTGTTTAACAGTGGACTATTATTCAAATGTGTCTACATTCGGACAGTTGTTGTTCCGTTGAGGAAGGCACGCTAGAAACCGGACAGCGTAACTTCTTCCGTTAGCACGAGAGCACAAGGCCCCAGAAAGAGAGGGAAGTGTTTGCTCGCTGACTGCGTAAGAGGTCGTCCCCCGAGGACAGTCGGCTCTACTGTCGTTCAGGCAAATCACATGCTCAGAGTAAACAAGAAGCAGAGTGGAAACCTACAGATAAGCATATTTGTTCTAGTCGCAAGCCAACTGACAAATAAATAATAAATAAAGATTTGTAACTCGCATACAAGTGACAAATGAAAGGAAAACAAACAGTAGCTTTGTTATGCATGTGGAGGGGGCATTAATTTATTCTCCTTGGCTTGGCTCCTCTTGTCTTTTTAGATGGAAGCAAACCAATCCAGAGTGCTTCTCACCGATCACCTTTATCCTATAATGAAATACATCTATCCTGATGGGCGGGGTTTCTTCTAGCATAACTCCGCCTCCAGCCCAGGCTCACTGAATGCTTTGATCTCCTCCTTTTACTATATGACATGACACGTTTTCAGAACCGTGGGATAAAAAAAATCATGTTTGAAATGATAAAAAAATGACTTCCTCATTCATTATCGATTCATTACAAATACATTTTAGAATTCCAAACATTAGTTTTCCAGCAGTTCAATTCAGTTTTATTTGTATAGCGCTTTTAACAATGGACACTGCCACACAGCAGCTTTACAGGAATAAATGGATTCAAAAAATATATATTGTAAATATGTGAATTTATCCCTAATGAGTGAGCCAGAGGTGACGGTGGCGAGGAAAAACTCCCTGAGATGATATGAGGAAGAAACTTCTCATCTGGGTGCAATGGATAGTGCGATTATAAATAAATNGTGAATTTATCCCTAATGAGTGAGCCAGAGGTGACGGTGGTGAGGAAAAACTCCCTGAGATGATATGAGGAAGAAACTTCTCATCTGGGTGCAATGGATAGTGCGATTATAAATAAATCTCTTCTATTATATGGACAAAATTAAATGTTACAGGAAAATGTTTGTACGTCAGTAAAGAAAGCAGCATCTCAACACTACTGAACACCTATGGAAGGATTATCATTTGGAAGAACATTAACAGCTCCAGAGACGTGCAGAGTTCATTCCAAGTCTCACTGAAGCTTACTAACACACTTCATGTTTTCTTCATCTTACTACTTATCTGCTGAACAATAGTTTTAACGCACATCTACAATGTGACGTTATTCAGTTGAGTGGTTTGTCTTCGTAAGAGGAGCCATGGAGCCATCCAGTTGTTCCACCTCTTGCCTGGACTTGAGTTAGGTATTTCAACACTAAGCTGACGGGCTGAGGACCTGATTAAAATCATTACAGGACTGTCGAGAACATTCAAGGTTATACCACAACTCCAGTCATCCAGACTTCCTGCTACAGGAAAAACTGTCATAACAACAATATATATCAAAAGAAAGGAAAAAAACGAGAGACTGGAGAGCGAGTGGCTGTTTATACGTATCTGCTATAACGTAAGTGAGAAAAGGAACTAACAACATTAAATGTAACTATGAATGGATAAAAATTGTGCAGTAGTATAAGAGGAATAAAACATTTGACACTTTGCTGTAACTATCCTCAATCATCTTTCGTCTACTATCTCAGAGCATAGCATAGCGGCGTGAAGGGTCTCTGGCTACTGATCAACGATGTACACGTCTGCTGTGAAAGCGCTAATCGTCAAAACACCGACGTTTATTACTATGTGGAGCTTTAAGAAGATGGGTTCAAACACAGCATTGGTGGGAAACTCACATGTGGGTAAACAAACACATGTACATAAACTTGTTGTACGTAAACATCTAGTTTGTTGGATGAACTAAGAATTAGCTGGACTAGCATGTATGTGAATATCACGGATGCTACGTTTAATCGCCGTGCCTGTGGGAATTCCCAACACTTTTGTGTAGTTGGGACCAAACATGCAGTGACAACATACAATATAAAATAAAACACTTTTTAAAAAAAAAGGGTAGGTCTGTAGCGACGGCTGCCGCTTGACGCTTGTGGGCGTGGCCTGTCCAGCCGTTTATATTCTGGTAACAATTGATAGCAGCCAAACTCTCAATCTACTGTACAATGTGTCCTTTTAAAAGTATTTATATAAGATGAAAGCGAAGCAGATGATGAAACGTGACATTCCCGTTCCCAGGAATTTGCTGGAATTATTGGGGGTTTGTCTCTTTATGACGTCTTTGCATAAAATTGTGGAAATCTTGAAAAAAATCCAAGATGAGGTACAAATTTAGTGGTGATTTAGTACCGGATTTAAATTTGCAAGTCATTTCATTGAGACATTTGTATGGTTCTGGGATTAATGTAGCTTCGTCAGGAGTTTGCGGAACGCCCACGGCTCAGTTAATCGCTGACCTGATGTGTTACACTAAAACCTTTTCACACAGTCCGGACGCATGTCAATGATTAGCCACGTGAGTCTCAGAGCCAGGCATGCACGTCCAGCAAGATCTGCCATCAGATATAGCAGTTAAATCCTGAACTACAGGTATATACGTGTTAAGGATGTATAGTTTATTCCAAAATGATCAGCACCCTTCATCAAAATATGAAGTACGAGTGACAGTTTGACCATAAATTTACGGGGATATTTGCTGTATACTTTTAACAGAAACGTGACCACAAAACGCAATTGCAGTGAACATCTGGTGAAGCTTATGTGCTACACTTTGTGTGAGGCTCCAAGGAGAATTTCTGGTGTGCATTCTTTCCAAAGAGCCGTTTGTTATAGAGTCATTTTTCTGATGAGAGTTTGAATTTAAAATAGGTGCATATATATATGTGTGTGTGTGTGTGTGTGTGTGTGTGTGTGTGTGTGTGTAAAGCTTTATTGGCAGTATTTCCCAAAGTTTAGTATCATTTTTCTCTATAAAACAACAATGTTGCTGTGAAAGAGCTAAAAATGATTTTTTCCCCAATCTAGAAACACAAAGCGACTCTAAAAACAGAGTGTGTGAAAAGCAGCAATGGGACTGTGACCACTTTTCAGTTACCCGCCGAGTGTGTTTGCTTTCTGAGTCATCTCTGTAACAAATGACTCTTTGACTCTCTGAGTCATCTCTGTAAAAACGACTCTCTGAATCACGAAGTCATGTCTCTAGTTGTGCAACCATCTGTGATCTGCTATAAAACCTCTGCTGAACAATTTCAAATGATCATGTTTGAAAATCTGATGAAAATCCAGAAGTCTATTATGATCTGAACTCCCGCTGTCATGAATAACACACGACAAAGGATTCAGTCTCTGACGGGACTCACACACTCAAGAACCCCTCCACGTTGGAAGATCTCAAAAGCCGGCACTCAGATATGCAAACATTTAACCACGCTGAAGAAGGACGCCTACTGAGTGAAGGAGAGACGGGGAACTCAAGTACTCAGCCTCTTTTAGACTCAAGTCTCTAAACACTTCACCGTGGCTCAGCGGATAGAAACAAAACCCCAGGCTCTGAACTTCAGGATTTATATAAGGTTCTAATGATGGGTTCATCAAACCGTTCAGGATGAAAGTGTTTCTAAATTCACACACAAACTCATACTGATGTTGATGACCTCTGGCGTGCTTTTCTTCCTACCACTGGATAACCTTTACTTGGTTTATTCTGTGAAAGACTCTGTAAAACAGAAATTATAACAGATATATTCTACGGTGTACACTGCCAGCTGTGATAGGAAAACAATCAACTATGGGGTGGTGTGATGAGCCCCAGCACAAAGCGGAGTTACAGTGACCACCTAGAAGTTGATTATTTTCCAATAACGGGACGTCCTGCAGTGTTTGATTCTTTTTACACCACACCAATTTTCCAACACGAACAGTTTTTATCCATGTATAGTTTGGGGGCAGTCGTGGCCTAATGGTCTGAGAGTCGGACTTGTAACCCGAAGGTGAACCTGAAGGTGGTGGGTTCGA
>CM074958.1:19446781-19460900 GCA_037577455.1 Pangasius macronema
AGTATGGGTCACCACACTTGGCCACAAAGTCCCTTCACTATTTATTATTAGGGTTAGGCTACGTGGAGCATAAACGCCATACAATTCCGTGTGTCCCTGGGTTGTTACTATAGCAACGATCACATTAAAACGAGCGTGTTAATCTAAGCCTGTGATTTGCAGCTGCGCTAGTGTCCGAGCTGCCGTTCTTCTGATCGCTCGAGAATTCAACAGGGCTGTGGTTTCACAAGTTAAAATACAGTGGCTACTTGTTCGAATGTGCGCAATCTGGCTTTAGCGTAGATACTAGTCTTATAATTTCCGACTCAGACTCAGACTCATCATACTCATTAGACTTAAGCAATTTAAATTGACTGCTGCGTTTAGCTTCTGGCTTCAGAACGAATTTCCATGGCGGATAGAAAAGTGGGCTGAATATAGCAGTGTGTGTGTGTGTGTGTGTGNGTGAGTGAATGGAGAAAGCAATCAGGAATTCAAGAGAGGGTTAGAAAAAATTTTCAGCAGGAAATTTCCTCGCCGTGAAGTCATGAATAGCTCATTGATTCTGCACTGAGTGGCCAGTGTGTGTGTGTGTGTGTGTGTGTGTGAGCGTACTATACTGTATCACTTGTTTGTCTGGCTTGTGTACTTTATTGTGCTTTACACGCTTTAGGGAGCATTTTACACAAATCTTTTCTCTCTCTCTCTCTCTCTCTCTGTGTGTGTGTGTGTGTGTGTGTGGTTGTGTGTGTATGAGTGATTAGCAGTAACAGATGTGTAGATCCTCAATGATCCTGTCTGTCTGGCAACCAGATGGTTGCATACTGAAATCGGAGGAAAGAGATGCCAAAGCGTGGAAGTAATGCAGCACTTGCTGTCTTCTGAATAACGCAGGGAAAGGAATTTCTTGAAATTTAACCACTAACCCCTACATGGACTAAACGTTTTAGATAGTTGCCGCTTACGTAGCGGAAAAAGGATTGCAATTAGTGCAAAAAAAAAAAAATTTAAATGAAACAACAGGAATAATCGTGAATAAATGTCTATAAAAGTGTCACGGTAAAAATTTACACAACAAACTCAACTAACACACGTCTTTAACCTTGGAGCCTTTGTGTAATGTATATACTTGGGGTTGTTCTCCACAGGAAGGCCTTCTCGCCTCTGTAATGGAAGTCATGCCAGGCTGAGTGTGAGTGCGTGAGCGTTTGTGTGTGTGTGTGTGTGTGTGTGTGGCAGCTCAGACTCAGGCACGGGTGAGTGACTCCGAGTGGAGCCGAGCGCTCTCTCTGCTCTCTCTGCTCTCTCTGCTCTCTCTGTCAACACGCCACACCGGATGGAATGCAGGAACGTGTGATCAGGGTCACAGCACCGACCTTTTCACTTTCTCCCGCTCCAGCGCAACACTGAACCCTCACACTCTGAGTCATGTGCCAATAAAGATCATTTACAGCCGCTCAGACTCACCGTATGCGAGTGGAAAGTTTCACAGGGACAAAGATGGCACTGTACTGAAGATGTCATGTAATGTAATGGATATTTATTAGAGATATTTATTAGATTTGGAAGAACTTTACTTCTCTATAACAGCAGCTCTGGCAGGACTTCCAGCTTCCAGTCACAGGTTTATATTACTGCGCATGCAAGACGTTATCGTTTCTATAGTAAAAACTTGTAAAGTGGGCGTTCCTCTCAAACAGACTGAAATCCAGTGTATGATCATTGTTATGGTGAAGTTTTCTGTATGGAAATATTTATTTAACATTTATGGAAGGAGTCTCCAGTGTCAGATGTAAAGCTGTAACTTTGTGACTATGTTAGTAGCTATAAATGGCTAAAAAATATAATGTGTTGTTGCATAAATTAAAAAAACACACATCAGGCCACATCACACTACCACGTCGTTGATTATTTTCCTATAACGGCATGCCATATTGTGATGTATTACTTCCTTATTATGTAATTATGATTGTTTAAATAAGTATTACATTGTCGTATATTCGAATTTTGACTATCATAATCTCACTTTTGCCAATTTCTAACAATATCTTGAATCAAATAGTATGAAAAGAGAAATAGGTTAAGGGTAAGGTTAGGGGCGGAGTCAGGGTGTTTTTTTTTATTTATAGAATTCAAATTTTCACATATTTTTTAAATCATAATTTGTTTCATGTTTCCCATTTGTTTTTCTTTAATTCAGACTCTCTGTTGATTTTAAGCAAGAAAATGTCTGTAATGTGATTTTACTTATTAAATAAGTCATAGTACATTGCCTTAAAATCCAATTTGCCCTGGATATTAAACTGTTTAGGCTTTTTTTTTCCTTATGTGATTCAAATTATTGGCAACATGCCACACATCAACCTGGGCTTGGGTCTGACAAGTGCAAATTCGTAGGAATTCACACCACCCACTCATGTGGTACGAAAAGATATGAAGGTTAACGTTAAGGTTAGGGGCGGAGTTAGCATTCACATCCTTGCTCAGTCGTAGTCCACACTAACACGTGATCTGAAACAACACGTCTAAACACATCCACAGTGGATAAATCTGAAAGCACGCTTTGAAGCATGAAGCGTGGATCAGGGAAAACTTTCGAAAACGATGATATGATTAATATATGACGTCATCTCTACAATTCCAACATCCCAGTTCTGTAGAGTTATTTACAGCTCATCTTTGACTACTTTGTATTGTACACAGGCAACGCCGGGACGTGCAAGAAAGCGTGTTTAATGTTCTTGTTCCCAAAGCAAACAAAAAGATGGAAGTGATATAAAGATTAAAGGTCATACACCAGGTTCTGCCATTTCACATCATGGAAAAAACACTTTTGGGAAAACAATATCGTGGCCAAAAAATAACTGCGTGTTCATAATTCAGATACAGAATTTGCCCCAAATTCATTCTTTCACTATGACTTTAAAAACAATGGATAATAAGGGGCCGCTCACCTGAGCAGTGGTGTGTGCTTTATTATTCAGTTAAACATTTTAAACATTATTCAGTAACTAATATGAATTATTCAGTAACTATAAAAAATGTACAAAAGGTGTAAAGTTACAAAAGTAAAGAATGTTTAATCTAGAGGTGTGTAACTTCTCCGCAAGATGTTGTAGTTCTGTATGTACGTATTTAACGTAGGATAAATAATGAATAAACAGATCATTGCATGCTGCATGATTTCATAATCCTCTATTAATAAAGAATAATACATCATTTCTTGTCTTCTGGGCTGTCTTCAGGTGTGGAAAGCGCACAGAGCTACAGCACATGCACTGGATCTGATTAAACAGTAACAGCTCAGCCTTGTAAGTACCTATAAAAATGAACACCAGTCCAGAGTCTGAGTATGAAAGCAAGCTAACGTGCTAGCAAAGACATGCACCACATGGATGAGAAGAATGTCATAAAAAAGGACCAAGGAAAATCTGGAAGATAAGAATTCTCAAGCACAGGTTCGTGTCGTGAAACGATTCTCTTCAGAAATGGACTATCATACTTCCAGCACGTCCGATCTAAATTCCTTGAGTGAGTACTCTGATGTGAAAGCCTTGACTACAAGACCACACGTGTCCTCCTGTGTCCTATCAGAGATAATCAAGATCCCCAGAATGTGGGTGTGTGTGCGTTTGTGTGTGTGTGTGTGTGTGTGTGTGTGTGAGAGAGAGAGAGAGAGAGAGACCCACATGCCTGTGCCTGGGCCTTGAGATTCCATACAATGCCTCCAAGTGAAAGAATAACCAACAGCATGACTGATAAAGTACACATGTCAGACAACTCAGACTTTCCGAAGGCCATTTTTTTACTTTCCAGTTTCAAATTAAATCAAAGAGGAATTGGCGACGAAGAAATATGACAGTTTATGAGCTACTAAGCTCTTAAATATAAATGAACTGCATGCAAAATGCATCAGATATATAGAATACAGCATATATAGCATTTGAACCTCAGGATTTTAGAGTCACACCTAGAAAATGTGTGTTTAAAGAGAAATCAGGGTGGGAGGAGAAACCCCAACACACACACACACACACACACACACACACACACACACACACACACACCACCACCACCACCACCCCTCAGGGGAGCATCCATGCTGATTAGGACAAAGCCCACGGGCGGACCTGAGAGGTCAAGTGGTGTTTGCTCAGATTCCCTACTATTGTCCTGAACTCAACGGCCGAAGGTGTCAACATTCTGAGAAACTCCCAAGCCTGATTACTTCATGACCTGTTGAATCATCTCAACTTTAATATAACACTTACACATGACAGAAGAATGCGTTTAAATTATTGATGGGAGTGTGTTCTTTAGAAGATCTCAAACCCAATTTAGAGTTGAAACCTCAAAATCCAAGTCAGTTCTTGTTTTCCAGCCACCTACGCTTTTCAAAACGTAATGTAAATATGCTCTAGAGCAACACACACAGACTTTGACCCAAACACACCCTCCACCTGGTCCTAATTACCTGCAGATATCCTCTTGAGCAGCTGTTGTCGGGCGATGATTCGGCCCAGCCTGTACCCTGAACGTCGCCGGTGGTGGTCCATCCTCAGGTAGATGTCCTGCGTCTCTGGGGTCATACTGCCCAAACACTCGCTGCTCTCAGCCTCGGGCAGGCCCCTGAACATGGTTACGGCAAGTCGTGCCCACGCTCTTCTCCTCGTAAAGCAAACACCACAAATAAAAACACACGTTGCCCAAGTGTGTCCACCAAGCGCCTTGCACGTGTGAGATATGAGACCGAAAATCTCGACAGAATCCGGGAGAAGCGCCAGGAACGCCTCCTCTTTTCAGCCACGTGACTACTCAGGAGCCAAACAGGAGGTGGGATACAGGGGCCGTCCCTTCAGGCCGAGCTGAATCCGAGGTCTGTGTGAGCACGGCAAGCTGAGGGAGGGAAATATAAATACCAGAGGAATGCTTGTGAGCTGACAGTGTGGAGAAAATGGGGGGAGGAAGGGTGGATGGTGCATGGGAGGGTAAAGAAAAACAGCACGAGCCGAGACGCCACCCTGGTCTAAAAGAACAAACCTGCCGCTGTGAAGCCCCACGCAGGTGCCAAGTTTGCTCAGGAGGAGTGCGTTAGCTGACGACAGAGAGTGAGAGAAGGTAAATGCAGAGCAGTGGGGCGATTTTAGGCTGAGTAAGAAGCGAAACAGGTTAACCTGAGCCCCCCACCTCGCCTCCGAGGCAGCAGAGCAGGTTTTCACCTTTGTGAAACGTCCAGATGGGCTTTCACACATCAGAATAGGCCACACAGGAAAACCCCAAACAATGGCATTCATTAATGCAGCAGGAGCACGCCGGAGTTTATCACCAGACACATCTTATCAGTCATAAATAAACAAATAAATAAACAAGAAGAAAGTCCACAACACAGGAGAAAACCATTCTGAGGGAAGTGCATAAGTCGCTAAAAAGCAGATTTAACACACAAATACTGACTAAGGTAAATTTAAGTCACAGATATATATATATATAAAAATAATAATAATAATTTAAATCATACAAATGTGTAGAAGAGTAATTTCATTTTATGTTATTTAAGCCCAAGAAATGCCTAAAACATTTTTATCCTAGGATCTACGAACATACAAAGCTAAAAGCCTAATTATCGCTAGCCAACTTAATTAGCCAGCTGGCTAACTGTTAGTAAACTAGCTTGCATTGTCACATGTAGATACATGTGGGATTTCAGTGTCAAAGTCTCGACTTACACTCTCATATTCTCAATGTTTTATTTAACAGCAGCTAAACGTATCAAATATACCACAATACCCAGAGCTAACATTCAAGCTAAGCTAGCTAACCAGCAAGTAAACAAACTCACGAGTGGGATTTCAGTATTAGTCTCAATTTAGGAAACACCAAACTTTAGAATCAGACTCAGTAGTCAAAGAATGACTTACGAATCACGTTTGTGAGTCCAGGAGTACTTTAACACTGTTAAATAGTGATTTATTAGAAAAATATTAAATAGTGTGTAGCCTAGAAATTAGCTTATTTAGCGGTATGCTATGCAGAAAGAAAGAAAGAAAGAAAGAGAGAGAGAGAGAGAGAGACTATGCAGCTATATGAATAAGGTACAAATGGGCATAGCACCAAGTTAAACACATTCCCCTCCCTCATTCCCTGACTGGCACATACCACTCACAGCAGAAGCAGACAAAGAGCACGATTCAGCGTGGTGTGTTTAGCGGCCCGCTATACCTGAACCAGTCCATATTCTTTCCTGCTGCACATGCAGCCTGGCACCACGCTCCGGGTGAGGGCCATGTTTTTCCTCTCAGACAGTTTTAATGTGTTTGCGCACACACTCTCTAAAAGCATCACATGATTTCATTTTAGGCTCGAGCAGACAAACAAGGTACATTCTGTGCTTGTGGTGTTCACTGGAGCAGGTAGACACTATCAACTGATTTTGAGTGACAGCTCATTTGAAGAAGACATATTTTCACATTTTACAAGCCATTTAGAGATCTCAGTCACTGCCTTCCACTTATCGGTGATCAGTTCTGTGCCTGTGATAGATTTATTTTTTATTTTAAGGAAAGCTTATCCTTTCTTGCCCAAGTATTGGGCACACTGTTGTATAGAATGCCTTTGTAGCTTGATGTTGTAGCTTCACTGGAACTAAGAGGCTGAAACCTGTTCCAGCATGACGACGCCCCTGTGCACAAAGCGAGCTCCATGAAGACANACTAATGCTCTTGTAGCTGAATGAACACAAATCCCTACAGCCACACTCCAACATCTAGTGGAAAGCTTCCCAGAAGAAGTGAGGTTATTATAACGGCAAATGGGGGACTAAATCTGGAATGGTATGTTGAACAAGTACATATGGGTGTGATGGCCAGGATATATATAATTTTCAGAAACAGTGTAAATAAATATGTGTAATGAAAGTACGATGGTGATAAATGTGTTTTAATGGTAAATATTTCTGTAGGACGTGTATTTGATCCCAGATGAAAATAGCACTGGTCATAGCTTGACGTAGTGTTTAGTATAAAATACTGGTTTTATTTAATAACACTAGCTAATGCAGCTCTCCAGCGGGTGGTATCTGACATTAGCATCTAGCTATCTAACTAGCTGATGTTATGCTCGGCTAATAAAATATAACGTAATAATGCTAGGCTAATATCATGTTGCGCAGTTGAAACTAGTCGCAGGTTCCGTTGTTACTGCACAGATATGTGGCTACATCTATACTTAAAATAACACATTAGACTGTGATTTCTGACATCGAAACACGGTCCAAAACACACCAACATAAGTTTACAAAATAGAAATTCTGTCTCTGGCTCAAACACGTTTCCTTTTCTTATTTAATACCTCATTCACAATCCACTCAGTCAATGTCACACTGAGAGGTTTAGACAAATGAACCCACAGAGTGATTAAGAAGAGTGCTCGCTGAGTAAAAATGGATCAGAAAGCTCTCCGAGGGCGCATAATCGAGAGGGCTTTTGCCAGCGTCCCAGAACACAGCCATGAATTTGACCAGTCTGAGTGCGGAGACAGGCCTGTGCCAAGTCTCTCCTCATCTATTTACAACAGCCAATGGCAAATAGCTGACAGCTCCAAGAATTAATGTATGCAAACACGGAGGAGAGAGCAGGCCACCTACTGCCTGCCAAAGAAGGCACATTCCACATGTCTCTCTCTCTCTCTCTCTCTCTACCTCCCTCTCTCTCTCTCTCACACACACACACACACACACACACACACACACACACACACACACACACACACACACACACAAGAACACTAGGGATGTAACGGAATATGAATACATTATTTGAACTGAACAGATAATGTGGATTATCTATAATTGAAAAGATTTACACCACACGTGATGAAGTACAGTCTCACTCATTCGTTAGTCTATATACACGTTCGTCCTCAACAAAAAAAAATTTACTTTTTCTAATCGAGACCATTTATGAACTTCAGTGATGAAGCTGAGGCTGAGGAACTTTCAGAGCCATGCTGACGCTGCTGAAATTTCTACCTCTGAGGTTTTTTTTCCAGCATTTTCCAGTGTCTCTGGCTTAGACCACAGCGATACAGGTTTAAATCTGAATATACAGTAGATATGGATATTTGGAGATTCAGATACAGATAGTGGCATCGTGTTACATCACTAGCTGGAACAAATTCAATTTCATTAAACGGCATTTTGTACAGAGGGTGTGCAAACTTTAACGTATCGTGCAAAGAGATTTAGTTTCTGTTCTATGTGTGTCAGAGACCAATATTTGTAATAATTGCACACAGGGCTCCTAATATAATAACGATTGGACCTCTTTAATAACAGGTCAGCTAGGTGCATGCATTTTCTTTTAAAAGTGATATTCATATTGAACAGCTACACATCTGAGCTTGACTCCTTTTCAAAAGCTTCGCCTCTTTATCACAGGAACCTGGTGAGAGAAAAGGTGGATCAGCAGAGCCAGCGGGGAGAAAGAACGGGTATAATATTTGTCTGGGAAGCGTCTCGGATCGAGGCACTGTGCCAGATATAACCAGCAGGTGCATCACATTTTGCTGCTCTGACTCAAAGCAGCCTCGCAAAATATTTTCACAGCCATCTCCAGATTCCAGTTTGATTGAAGCACGCATTTTATCTGTCAAAAGAAATCATTTCGGGCAATTTCTCCTGACTGCCATTTTCAGGAGGATGAAATCAGATCAGCTCTTTAACGTAACTATATTTGGTAAAAGTGCCTGCGTGCAAGAAATAAAGGTCTTTAAATAGAGCTCATGTGTCCTCCCCAGGTGATGCATCATCTCCATGATCTCTCCAACATAGCTGCTTCACCTCTGGCTCTACCATTGTGACAGAAAGACTATTTTAACCCATTTAACACTCCTATTTATACTGTTAGCTTTTTCCGTCTGTTACACTTCCTAGGGTGCAAGTAAAGTGTCGGTTTTATCAGAAGTCACGGCTACAGGAAATTATCAAGTCCTTCAAATTTACACATTAGTTAGTTATGACATCTCCCAACAGCCACCATTGTTTGGTGCACTGTACAAAGTTTCGGTAATTTCTACAATAAAATGCTGCATTTAAACCAGTTTGATGCTTTTAACAGCTTGTCTTTTAGCTTGATTCATCACCACGCTTGGCATTCTGGGAAAATATTTACAGTACTTCCAGAAGGACTGTGGATCTGCTGTAACACTCCTGCGACTATGTGAGGAATAAAACACTCGGGGCCATGCGGTTATTGGAAAATAACAACAATTAAATGCTTTATTCTTCTTATACCTCTGAAATTTGCTAGCGATTTTTATTTATTAAAGAATGGCGAAGAGGAAGGCCAAAGAGGAGGTATATGGAGGTAATAAATGAGGAGATGAANAAGATAGGGATAGGTGGAGAGTGATGATTCACTGTGGAGACCCCTGAAGGGAAAAGCCGAAAGAAGAAGAAGAAGAAAGAATGTCACATCCATTTATCTCCACGGAACAAGTCAGTTCCTGTTATCACTTACGCTATAGCAGCTATAAACAGACGTTCCCTCACCAGCTTCTCTTTTCTCCTTTCATGAAGTGAATATGACAAAAAAACAACATAGCTTGTCATGTTATCGAGAAACTGCAAAGTGTAAACTCCTCTGTCCTGACTGTTACAAATCTCTGACACTGGTGACTCCTTCCAAACATGCTAATAAACATTTCACAGCAGGTTACACACTTGTCCGCCATACAAGTCCCTGTGTAAGTTGTTTCTATAGAAACAATAACATAAAGTGCATTAACATAGACCTGTGATCTGCCTCGCAGCTGGAGCTACAGTCAGAGCTGCTGTTAAAAAAGATGAATCTTCTGACCAATCAGAATTGAGAATTCAGCAGCGCCATGGTAAAACAATCTATGGTGAGGTAAAGGTTTCAGTTTGGATCACTTTGGATTAACAATAGTGCAGAACGTCAAGTATAAAACGGACCATACAAGCACAAACCATCCACACTTCACTCGTCCTTCTGGGGAAACACTTAATGGGGTTCTCTGCAGAACCCGGCAGCAAAGTGAACTCTTTCTGGAAGCTTTAAGAACCCTAAATTATCCAAAGAACCCTTGAAGAACCCTTGAAGAACCCTTGAAGAACTTTCTTATTTTCCAAAAGAGTACGTATACGTGTGTAGGTATGTGGTACAAACTCCAAATTACCGATTATTTTATTCTAAATACCTAGAACCACGATTTCACTTTGCTAATCTGCAACTTTGGTACTTCTTAGACTTCACAAGACTAACAGAGTTCAGATAAACTATGAAACAACCCTATTTTCTACGAGTGTACCAAAGCTAACCTTACAACACCCAACAGGTTTTCTCCATAATTCTTCTTTTATTACTCATTATTAAACCTCAGACATGTTGTGTGTGCATGGGTCAACTATGTGTGTGGGATTCAGAAAGGGTCCTACAAGCTCTCTTTAAGTGTTCGCTGCGTAATTACGGGTCCTGAGACTCCCTGGAACCCTTTAGCGTAGGGAAACACTCTGTGGTCGGGTTCTATAGAGAATGTTTATGGATGCTGTGTGTGTAGAGACTTGAGACCTGATTTTTCTGACAGACTGTTGCTAAAAATAATAATCAGCGATTAATGGAGTATTTTTAAACATGGTCACACAGGCGGAACACTCAACACTCAGGATCTTGCCAAGAAAGCACCATATTGCACTGACTGACATCTAGTGGTCATAGGGAACTCCAGTCTATTTTAGTGCATTCATGGTTTTTTTATTCTTTCCATTAGTAAGCATGATCATTAAGGCCAGTGTGTAACTCCCTGTATCAGCGTCAGACCCCTGGGTATTATTAATTACAGAGATTTTACTGCGTGCTTCCAAAACACATAGCACACACACACACACAAGAATAAAAATATGATCTTTAAAACAGGAAAATGTGTTTCCATCAATATTTCCTTAAATCACACCGAGATCCTGTTTTGATCCAGACAGGATTACTGGATAAAATATGGTCTTGTCTCTAGGATAAAGGCTTTGCTGTACTACACCTCCGATTAACCCTCCTCGAAATAAAACCAGCTGATGCAGTGACTGTGCCCTGAATCATAATGACTGACATGTGGGTTTAAAAAAAAAAGGACACAGTTTTCCAGTTCCCTCCTGCGAGGGATTCTTAACACATTTTTCCAAATTGTAGCTCCTTAGCAGCCTGTGTATCAGCTTGTTATGGAAAACAGTCTGAGAAATAAAGGTACTAGACTGTACTTTCTTCTTGTTGCTGGAGTGGTACTGTCAGTGTGATGTATGTGCATGTGATGTACCTTTAATTAGCTTTGAGAGTAAAGCTTTAAAAGTGCATTATGTATTGCTCATTAATGTGCAGTTGATTAGGTACCGTAGATTTTTAAAGGTGCACTCGATTCATGTTTTCAGGTGAAAAATCACACTGAAGCTACAAAACATGTACGCTTGATGGTACCTCTAGAGTACCAAGGGAAAGTACCTTTATGTCTCAGAGTGTATGACTTCTGTACACCTAGGCTGTGTATGCTTTAGTCACTAAGTAAAGTAAAGGAACTTTGTTAATTCAGTAAAATGTGTAGGTTTGCTGAAGACCTTCAGTTACCAAACTGCACTCTTCCTGCTTTATCTTTATACCTTTGTACCACCTTTTACTCTTAAAGGTAGAGCACATGCACCTTCTCAGGTAAAAAAGGTACACAATAAAGGTACAAAACATGCACCAACATGGAAAAGTACACTTTGGTACCTTAGTAAGAGTGAACACTTGCGTGACGTTATGAGAAGCAACTTCCAGATCATATGCTACATACAGATGCGTTAAAGGAACACTGCATACACACATGATCCCGGGAATAAAACGTTGTATGAAGTGCATCAGGTTGCATCAGGTTATTAACAGGTCTGCATGTCATACCCACGAGGACCTGATCTCTGCTTCTGCTCATCACTGACCTGCGAGTCTCCTCTGGCGGCCCTTTTTGCCCAGTAAAGCCCAGGCTCTGCATGTGGAGAAGCGGAGCTGCTGGCTGAAGGAGCGCCGCAGTTTCAGCTCACTCGCTGTCATTGTAAAGCCGCTTCACTCCTCCGCGCTGTCGCTCCTCAAACGCTCGCGTGCGCCTAAAAACCCGCATGACTGCGCACTGCCCCGCACCCGCGACACGCCGCCGTTCCCGCAAAGCACACGCGCAAAGCCATACAGTCCCTCTGGAAGAACGAAGAAAAAAACCTCAGAGGTGGATTATCCGAGTGGGAGACACGCGCACCGCCTCGAGCTTCACTTTCTGAAGTTTCTACTTCAGCCAGGACACACACACACACACACACACACTCACACTCTCTCTCTCTCTCTCGCTCTCTCTCTCTCTCTCTCCGCTCACATTCACTTCTCCACTACTTACTTGTGTGTGCCATAAGTGACTGACATTCTGACACGCACACACACACACACACACACACACAAAAGCAGCATGCACTGACACAGAAACATCATTACCTACAGTATTATAATAATAATAATAATAATAATAATAATAATAATAATTTATCCTTTTATACACAACAGTGCTATCAAACACACACACACACACACACACACACACACACACACAGTCCCGGAGATATAGGCCCTGTGTAATCAATCCCTCAAGTTAATTTTCTTAAGTTTGTAAGTCACTGAAAGACATTTTCCTGCAAACGTTTGTTTTTCTCCTTCACTGATTTATTTCACACAGAACTGCCTTTGCCACTGAAGCTCAGGTAATACAGATGGGCAGGTGGTATAATGACTGAACCCGTGGAGCTCCACACCTGCCTTCTTCCTAACAAGGGTCTTATCCTGAATTAGTTTATAAGACAGGGTCGACTGTAGTGCGTTACAGGCTTCACTCCTCTAATCTGAAGGGCTGAAACAGAGAGTGCAGGCTGGGATTTTTTTTAAAAAAAGAAGAAGAAGAAAAAAAGCAGCCTGGAGCGGAAACAGAAGCCAGATGGGGAAGGATATGCATTATTTTACCGTGAGTGATATAGGGTGTGCTATACCCTAAACGGCGGGCGTACTTCCCAATGCACTCTGTAATCATCATTAGAAATGACTAGCAGCTTATTCTCTCTCTATTTCTCAGATCCCATTGCCAATCATTCTGCAATCATTCGTCTCTGCTTTATTCTGTAATAGAGTCATCTGATGGAAAAACCTCCCAGGAGAACATGGATGGCATCTGCCTCGCCTGTGTATATGTGTCAAAGGTCAAAGGTTGGGGCTAAACATTTCCCCTCGTGTGGGATTTGCAGTGGAATGTTTGGCTTGGAGACAGCACCGGCTGGTCACTTAGAAAAAAGAAAGGTCAATTCGATTACTTTAGCTCTGTAGGTTTCAATAGGATGTACAGAGTCAGGGCTATATTAAGTTATTGTTACACACAAGTTTACTCAGTGCATCCATTTATTTAGAGGAAAAAACAGAATGTCAAGCTTTGGAGTGTTGGAAGGAGTAACTCTGTCTCAGATTATATCAGGTATTAGAAGAAATAAAAGTTTCAGACACACAAGTTAACTTTCTGCTGATCTAAAATTGTTAGCTGTTAAATTTCTGCTACTCTAAAATTGTTAGCTGTAAACATGCAATTAATCTAAAATTGTTAGCTGTAAACATGCAATTAATCTAAAATCGTTAGCTGTAAACATCCAACTAGTCTAAAATCGTTAGCTGTAAACATCCAACTAATCTAAAATCGTTAGCTGTAAACATGCAATTAATCTAAAATTGTTAGCTGTAAACATCCAACTAGTCTAAAATCGTTAGCTGTAAACATCCAACTAATCTAAAATTGTTAGCTGTAAACATCCAACTAATCTAAAATTGTTAGCTGCAAACATCCAACTAATCTAAAATTGTTAGCTGTAAACATCCAACTAATCTAAAATCGTTAGCTGTAAACATCCAACTAATCTAAAATCGTTAGCTGTAAACATCCAACTAATCTAAAATCATTAGCTGTAAACATGCAATTAATCTAAAATCGATAGCTGTAAACATCCAACTAATCTAAAATTGTTAGCTGTAAACATGCAATTAATCTAAAATTGTTAGCTGTAAACATCCAACTAATCTAAAAT
>CM074958.1:19461000-19481193 GCA_037577455.1 Pangasius macronema
TAAAATTGTTAGCTGTAAACATCCAACTAATCTAAAATTGTTAGCTGTAAACATCCAACTAATCTAAAATTGTTAGCGGTAAACATCCAACTAATCTAAAATTGTTAGCGGTAAACATCCAACTAATCTAAAATTGTTAGCTGTAAACGTCCAACTAATCTAAAATTGTTAGCTGTAAACATCCAACTAATCTAAAATTGTTAGCTGTTAATTTTAGTCACAAGAACTAATGTTTTCCAAATGGTGTTTTTTTTTTTTTTTTTTAATACAAAATCTTCTCAAATTGTACTGGTTTCACACCGGCAAATTTTTAATAATTTCCACGTCTCAGTTAGTATGAAAAGCTACAAAGGTTAATGTTAAGCGAGGGGTTAGAGCTCATACATTTTCAAACTTTGAAGTCTTTTTATACGACTTGACACACTGTTGTATCAGGCTTAAAAATAGCCAAATAGAATAATACAATCGCAAAGTTTCGAATGGCTAAGAGTAGTACGATAGTGTGGGGATAGTCCAGTACACACAGAACAGAACAGTCTCTCAATACAACCCAGATGAATTTCACTTCAGATCATGTTGGTAACACAGAAATATTTGAGGTCAGCCTGACAGAGAGAGTCCTCCCCACTGAGAACTTCCAGCTTTCTATTTTGGGCTGTGCTTGCTCGGTGCAGACGGACTGCAGGACACGGAGCAGTGCAAAGCTCAGCTCTCGCACACCCAGACAACCTGTCCCATTCGATCAGAGAACCTGACGAGATCCCAGAGCTGCACATCACAGTCCTGTCAGCGGCTGGACTCCTGCCTAGCACGTCCATTAGAGTGGCCTTCAACTTGAACACAAACCGCTAGTGAACGCCACACGACTTACAGACCTTACAGAAAGTCTTTGGTTAAATAGTGATTTTGCACAGCGCTGTTGAACTCTCGATTCTGATTGGTCAGAATGTGTTGATTAATATTCATTCTAATAACATACATAGGGACTTGTGCTGATATGGTGGATCTTCCACATCAACATGTTAAGTAATGTGTGTCATCATTGACATGATGTTTCCTGTAAGGAGACATTGATTTAACATTTACGGAAGGAGTCTCCAGTTTCAGTGCTTGTAACACTCCGAAGGAAATTTTTTTTTAATGACTCAATTCACGTGATATCAAAGAAGCCTTTGTTCATTTTTTAGAAGTTTACAGGTTTTTTTCCCCCCATTATCATGGCGACATCCAACAAGTCAGTGGTATCATCCTTCTTTGGTCCTTGATGTTCTGCACCCCACAGTACATAAGCTATGGACTGGAGTTATCTTAGAGAAGATTATTACGGCTAGACCACAGCCTCTAGAACAGACACAGAGGAAGCAATAGTTGATGTAAGGGCAGGAAGTGGCCATCAGCATGTGAATGGCTCTCCGCTCCATCTCACTGGGGTTGCTTGTTTTGGCACGACCCAATCACGCATTTATCTGTTCTCCAAACAGTGACAAACTCTTTGAGCACACACCACATTTCTTTCTCTTTCAGCCTAATTATGGACACAAACAAGCATCGCTGTCACTTCATTTAACGTGTTTAAGCTTACTGAGGATAAGTGAGATGTTCCCTCATTGCATACAGGCATGAAATATATGCAGTATATTCAGCTGAATGCAAAAATCTGCATCCCAATTGATTTGGGGTAAAGGAGAAAGGAAATTCATTTTACAATCTAAAAGTTGTTCAGAATAAACAAACAAACCCTTACAGCAAATTTGGAAACGTCTCCTAAAGTTCTCCTATTGCAATAATGACACATGATTGGACCATTTTTATTCCTTGCAATAATCGTTTCCTTTTGTTCTAAGGGTATGCAAACTTTTGCACTCAGATATGATAATTGCTGGCCACATTCTCATTTGTTGCGACTAGCTGTTTTTTTCTCCTACAAGTGCTATTGTAGGACTAACATAAAGACAGAAGCTCGTTTTATTCAAACTGGGATTACGAGGAACTGGTAGACGCGAAGAAAGTTCTAAACCAGTCGCAAATAGTCCGTTTTCGGTATTTGTTACTGAATTAGGAATTTCTACCTGTCTATATACAGTACATGGACACATAGAGACACGGCTTATTTCTTTCCTAATGGAATGGTAATGGAAAACGTTTCTATCTTGGCAACACAAGGTCGCTGACTCCTATCTGAACCGACGGGCGCTCCACTTTCTTAGACTGTACAACAAAAGACATGGATCTCTATGAGAAAATGCATTTCTGGTATTTTTCTTGTAAAACTACTCTGCAAATTAAGAGCTCTGTGTAGATTTGTGGATAATGGATATGTATACTTTAGGTACAAAGTTGCAAAACATTTCAACGATTTCCTTAGACGCCATTTTCTAAGAGATTACCAAGTACCAAGAGCATTTAGCTCAATTTTAAATGGTTCTAGGTATTAATAAGAAAATATTGCAGCTTATACCACATATTTTCCCAGTTAACACATATTCTCTTTAAAAAAATTCTGATAGTAAACACTCTTATAGGGTTCTACATTCAAGGGTTCCCGGAGAGGGACATCTGAAGACTAGCTAGTCCACCTTTAGACCAGCTAATCCACCTAGCAGCAAGTTTTTTAGGAGGTTGGAAGAAACTGGAGAACCCAGAGAAAACCCACATGCACAACAAAGTGTTTCCCATCAGCTAAAAACCCCTAATCGTCCAAAGAACCCTTAAAGAACCATCTTGCTTTTCAGAATATACAGCATGTATTAACTGGATAAGTGTGTGGTGCAAACTCCAAATTATTGGTCATTACTTTATACCTAGAACCTGTCAGGTGTTTCTAAATTAGTGAACTATCTTGGTTCTTGGTACTTCAGACGTTCTTTTAGGGGTTCCTTGGATAATTAGCCTCTTAAAAGGGTTCTACCTGGAACACAGAGACAGTGAAACACTATGCTGTAGGGTTCTACATAGAACCTGTCCGAGATTTAACGCTTTACGATTAATTTATTTTGGATATACCATTTTTAGCTGGGTGCTTTATGGTTTTTAGGAGGTCTGAGGATTTTAGAAAATTGTGTCAAGCTGTGGCATTTTTTAATTCATTCATTCATCATGGTGAATGATTACAGAATGATCCTGAGTCTATCTCTGGAACACCGGATGCACCGTGGCAGAATTTACCCCTGATGGAATGACAGCCATATTTTATCTACAAAAACATTTAAAGCTTTTAAATTTATATGCATTCATCATGAGCAGCTCAAATTGACCGATGTACATCCAGGAGAGATTATTAAAATAAAAAGTAGATAAAATCCCATCTGATCACTTTTACTTGTTGCCTGCATGCCTTTGAGACCAGAGCTCTGGACTGACCAATGAGCTTCACTGGGAAAATGCCCAGATGTTCAGGGCCTGATTTCTCTGAGCTCTGATTGGCCGTCTTTTTGAGGTCTGGAGGTCCCATGACAGGCCCCATGAATCCTGGGGGGATTACTCTCCCGTCTTAATGGATTCAAGGCGTGGAACCTCCCCCCGTCCCACTCAAGCCTGTCTGAGGCATGCGCTATAAATTTCCTGAGCGAATATTCCCAAGCCGTGCCTCCAGTTTTCCGGAGAAACCACACATGTGGTATATATCTGGGTTTAGATGAGGGGATCGGATGGGAAGGAAGGGAAACGTCTTAAAGCTACAGTTCTCCGGTTTTTGTTTAGGTGTCGGTTTAAATTAATGAAGATTGTGTAGACGTCTAATAAAGCGAATGACGTGAAAGAGTGAATGAAGGATTGTGAGATCGGATACGTGGATATGAGAATAAAATAATATGACATTATTGCAAGTTGAATGCGGTTTGTCTGAAACGTGCATCATCCATCTCCACAGAGAGCTCGTGTAAACCAACACACAAAAAGCACAGCAGTTTATGAGGAGAGGCTGAAGGAGGAGACGGGGGGTGGGGGGTGGGGGGTGGGGGCGGGGTTTGACTGCTATTGTTTCGCTGTATGACAAAGCATGTAATGCCGTCAAGTCAGAATCTATTAAGGCTCGGCCAACCACAGAAATCCATGGGAAAACATTTACAGTCTCCACACACCACCTGGCTTGTATTAGAAGGGGGGGTGGAGGTTCTCAAGGTTCTCAAGCAAACACGCACGTATGCCAGCACACTTCTCCACAATTCACACACTCAGATAGGATTTGATAAATAAATGTCCACACTAAGTGTAGCATAGTGTAAGCTTCACAACACCTTCATGACAATTTCACGAAGTAAATACCACCCCAGAGCAACAGCGTTCACCATGTCCAGTTTTCACACAAGCTCCCGGGATACAAAGGGAGAAAAAGAAAAGAGGGCTGGCAGTGAGTTTAATCTTGGTAAAGCGGAGGTCAAGCAACGGTTCCCCGCTGACAGCTGCTGATAGAGAGATGCTGGAAGACTTCATCACAGTTCCTCTTTCCTAACTTGGATTCGCGCTTTTCTGTAGCATGGATCACACTGTGAATATTTACTGTATGTCATTTCTAACATAAAGTGTGCAGCTTACACAAAGCACAGCTGGCATGAAGCCTCGAAATCACAACATGTATGAATCATTTTAGCACAGCACTGTTGACTTCTCAAATCTGGCCAGATGATTCATTTTGTATAATAGCAGCTCTTAAAATCATGCCAGCTGTAATACAAATCACACTTTTATATTAATGAGTTCATTGCGAGAAATGCATTGAAAATGGAAGGAGTCACCAGTTCCAAAGTTTTGTAACACTCAGTAAGTTAAGTGGTTTTTCGATTACTTGGTAACATACCAAGCTGTGCAGTTTGTCTGTTTTTTTTTATTAAATTCAAGGAACAAAAGAGATGGTGAGGGAATGACTGTTTACAGCTGCTATAACATAAGTGATAACAGGAACTAACTTGTCTCACAGATGCTCCATAACATTAAATGTTTAAAAACCAGACAAGTCATTCATTAATAAATGAAAAATTGTAATCATTGCCAAATTGGACTACATCACACCATCCCACTGTTGATTATTTTCCTCTAATAGCACACCTCCTTATTTAGCGACCTTGGGTATGAGAAACATTTTTAGAAATACTCATGACAACACTATGACAACAGGATGTATTTGCTCATGTCTGATACTGCATTTGACTAGAAGTCATAATTTGTCATTCCTGACCTCTGACCAGGAAAAACCCAAAGAAAACACCCTTTAAACTTGGAAATCCTACTTGGGAAATCTGGATGGTCTCCTCAACTTCTAGCTCCTCAAAGTGACATCAGATCAACATGGCTGTGCACGGCATCAGCATTAAACAAAGCACCTTTAAATGAGTTATAATGAATCTTACCTTTAAATGAGTTATGCTGTATATACATGACTGCAGCATGAGTTATCAGAGGCTCAGAGTATTCCTGGTGTGACATACCAGAAGTGCACCGAGCTACAAAGTTGTCATGACATTATAAAATGTCAGCCCGAACACTGTTCTAATGCAACGTTGAATCAGCAAAAAAAAACGTAGCTCAAATAACTCAGGTGTCGTCTCATAACATCATTGGCAAAAGCAGTCTATGTAAATGGTGATGCTAGCTGGAATGAGCTTTTATAAATGTTTACGTAGGTTTATATCAGGTGTCATGAATGGGCTATGTAGGTACGTTATGAACACCAACCCTAAGCAATGTGCTGGATAAATATAAGCTGAAAGAAACATTTCCTGTAATGATTTGCCTTTGCTTTTGTCTACATTTATTCATGTTTATCTCTGACTCTTTAACTTTATGTTAAAAATGACTTACGGCTAAAGCAGTTTCAAAGGGAAAACTAATCATCATACCAGCACGTGTTATAGCACTAAAAAGCTACAGTTTCAAATGAAGTATTGAAGCCACAGCAGTGTCTGTAAACTTTTCCTGACTGAACCAATTCCCAAATGTTCACTTTTTCCTTTCATCTTATTTCACCCAGCTAGTTTGGGTCTAGTTCAGTCTAGTGTCACCTTCCTCCCAAATTAGCTTGAGCAAAAAAGAAAACACCTTCGCTTGCCAAGTCCGGCGCTCACCCCGACCCAAGGCTGACTGCCATTCCTCTTTCTCACTCTCTATTCTCAGCTACACAGAATGCGCCGCATTAATCGTGCTGTTATAATAAAACGAAACAGAAGGTGAGCAGGATCAGACGAGCTGTCATGCAGCCAGAAAGGCCAATAAAGCCTTGCACCTTCTGCCCCTCTTCCTTCGCCTCTTTGATTGCCATGCTAAATTGTTTAATCAGCACTTAACCACAAGAAAGACACAGTGGTGCTGGACCGCTCCGGGGCACAGCACTCATTTATTTATAAGCACTAAAGCAAGCTTCAGAAATGAGCCAGGTGGCTCCAGCTGCAAGATCAAACTGCACCCCAACTGCTGCGTACAGTCAACGTGGGAAATAATCAGATGGACTTACCAGTCCTGAAGTATCTTTAAAAGCTGACCTAAGCATTCAGAGCAATATCAGAGAGCGTGGTCACTGCAAATGCTCTCAAGGTGACGTGAATTGCAGCTTTAATCATAAACAAAGAGTAGATTCTGGTGAGCAAGGGAAAAGGAAGCATGTGTGTCTCAGTGCTCGCAGAAGTGAAGTGCTCGCTCGCTTCACTGCTCTATGCTCACAAATCCCTTTGTGTTTCACAAATCCATGGTATCTTGTACTCATATTTAATTGATACTGCTGCACATGCCACTGCCCCCGCATCTAGTAAAGATACTGGTTAAAAGCGATAAAGATGTTTTATCACATTGCTTGAATTGTAAGAAAATGCCTTCCTCCTTTTGATATTTTCAGGAACTGTTTGTAGTCTGTTTTGCTCTGATTGGCATCAACAATTGTGAAATATGTTCAGATCACTTCAGATCTGTTTATTAGCTTGACAACACACACTAAGCTTACGTCACACAGTATCGGATGTTGGTATGAGAGTATTTTTTTTTAGGAGTATGAGTAAATGAGCATGGTGTTGGATCAATACCTGAAGAAGAATGAGGAAAACATAAGTAGTAACCTGGAACAATAAATTTTATTGTATTGCTACAGTGTTGGAAAGTTTACCTAAAACCTCCATAAGAACTCCGTATGTGTTAGAGTGTAATGTTTATAGCTTTGAATTAGGATTATACTGTAGTATATTCTTATTGTTAAATGATGATTTTACTGCCAGAATTCTTATCCATGGTAATCACACATAAACTATAGATTCAGTAAATTCAGATTAAGTTAAAAAAAAATTCTGGTATATTCCTATAAAGTATGTTAAGGTTTGGGATCAGCTAGGATTTAGAGCTGTCTGATGATAATACAAGTTGACTAGACTGGACTTCACCTGCTGCTGAGGGATAAACTAATCTTCGTGATTATACCATGAGTGCAGTTTCCTTGAAATGCTCCTATAGAAGCATTTGGTGAATTTTTAAAATGCTCTTTTAAAAAGAGCCCAGATTCTTCACATTTTTGCTTTCTCTCTCTCCTAACACACCTGCACCATGCCATCAGACAAGCCCAATAGCTGGTTTGGAAAATAGCCATCTATAAAATGAAGTGTATAGTAGCAATTTTTCAGCACAGTATTGCACGAAAAGTCTCCTGGAACTCAGTAAAAGAAAATTCGAGTCACACACAAAGCTTCCGAACACAGAACANCATGTGCAGTGTGGGGATGATTCATATACATACACAAATATTCACACACTGCGCCATGAAATATGAGCAGGTCCTCATGGGCTCATTCCTAAATATGGGGTCCTGTTTCAATACGCAGTCTGTTTTTTGGCACACACACACACACACACACACACACACACACACATACGTGTATGTATATGAGTACGCACTGGTGGTGCTGGCAGTCTTGTGATCTGCTCGCCCACTTGACAGGGCTGCTCGCACTTCTTTGCTTTCACTTAACTTGGAAAACACAAAGAGAGAGCCCCGGAGAACATTCCAGCCTGATTGTCCTGAGGCACTAATACCTCCTGAGATTTGCAGAGTGTTGCATGTAATTGGTGGGGACTGGAGAAGTGACAGGCCATTTACAATAGAGCCCGATTCAAACATATTGCCCATTCAAGCCCATTAAGCCACTTATCCTTGAGGAGAAATCACACTCTGGCAAGCATGACTTAAGCAAGTTATGGAGGACTTTTCAAAAAATTCCTTTCCACCAGCAGTGTTAGCCCAGGCCTCTGAACCTAAACTTCAACCTGTCCGATGTAGTTATACACACATACATATATATGTACGTCATGTGGATGTGAACATATGGATGATATACAAGGAATAACACACTTCAGACTGTGTGTAATCCACACTGGGGTGGTGTGATACCTTACCACTGTGAGCTGGATTATTTTTGTATAAATGCACGCCTCAAAGTGTGTTATTCCACTTATACCAAAGTGATCTGCCAAATATTACCATTCTAAAAGCACATTTGAAATGTTTATCGTTACATTTAATGTTGTCGAACACTCGTGAAACACGTTAGTTCGTGTTATTACTTACGTTATAGCAGCTATAAAAAGTCGTTCCCTCGCCATCCTCTTTTTTTTTCCTCTCTCGTGAAGATAACAAGACAAAAAGAAGCATAGCTTGCCATCTGACTTAGAAACCAGACATTAGAAAATTGCAGAAAATATAAAAATATCCTGAAGACCTTCCCATGTTTGGAATCTTACTGACTGTTACAAAGCTCGCACACTGGAGACTCGTTCCATAAATATTACACAAATGTGACCTAACGGAAAACTTCACCATATCAGTGATTACACTTTGTTCTTTGTTAAGCAACATGTTTTTTTAAAGCATTTATTATTCGCCTTTGGTTATGGTGATTATCCGCCATACCAGTCCCTGTTACTATGGAAATGATAACATATAACATAACATAGAACTAGCGCATTAATATAAACCTGTAATTTATGTTACAGCCAGAACTACATGCTATTCTAGACAATTTATGCAGATTAATGCGGTTTCAAGAATTCAACCACACTGTGGTAGAAATTCATACACTCTTAGAATCGAAGGTCAAATCTAGTACCCTTATGGAGTCTTTGGAGAACCTTACAGAAGAGTGTTAGTTTAGCAGAAGGGCTTCCATGAAGAATGCTTTTAAGAAGCTAAGAAGCCTTAACTATCCAAAAAACTTTAAAAAAAAAAAAGCTTTTTTCTATTAATGACTGACCTGTTGATTTAAACAGTACTTAGACACTGTTGTAGAATGCAGACCTTGGTTACAAATCTAAACATCTAAACCCCTGTTTAAATTTTGTAAAATCTATCTTGTATTTGAAAATATCTTGGATTACTCTTTGTGTTGCAGTTCCCATTTGCTTATCTTTTGGTTGTAGTCCAGTCTCCACCTCTGTCCTGTCATTTGGTTTGTTACTTGACTGTGTTGGCCTGTTCTGTGTTACTCCCTGATTAGTTTTTCTACTTATACACTTTATATACTTGGTGTTTCTATGCCTTGTCACAAAGTTACACTTATGCTGCTTTTTAGAGTAAAGTCCTAGCCTCATTTTCTGATCATGGACTACCCTGATAAAGCGGTATACGTCGTACTGTATATGGAGACACACATTTCCATATGGGGTAGTCCAAAGGATAATATGAGTCTTGTTTTATGGGAATTATCCTCACAAATGTGTCAACTGAAATGTTTACCAAACTATAAATGGATGCTGTGACAAATTCCCCTATTCATGTTGCGTTTTCCTTTGGCAATAAACATCATGTGCTTATGTTTTTGTCCTTTGCTCTAATCCTGTTTGCGGCCCTATGATGTCGTCAGTTTGTTACCTAATTGTGTTCACCTGTTTTGTGTTAAGGTCTTGATTAGTTTGTCTTTAGATAATTTCATCTTTTTCGTTTTGCCACAATCTTATTGTGCATTTTTATAGCCCTGTTTTCATTGTACTTCCTGGTTTTGACCTTTGCCCGTTCTGCCTTTGCCTAATTACTACAACTGTAAGTCTATAACTTCACTGGAATTTTAGATTTCCAAAGATCCGGTGGCACCAGTGGAGGCCCACAGGAAACCACAAGTCATCCTGGATCTCTCCACATGTGGAATTTTTCATGCAGTCGCAATGCCAGCGGCTCTCTTTAAAGCCTTTGCCACATGACCACCCGCTTATAAGTTTAAACACATGATGTCACCGATCTGGGCAATGCTGCATGGGACAGAGCCTGCAAATGATCACATAATGGAATGGAGGTTGCCTGAGCGGCTGGAGGAAAACATGGCACATATTGTATTTTGTTTGGAGGCTAAGCATTGGAGATTCAAAGTTAAAAGTCTGAAAGAAATTACATGATACGCTTGATCTGTAATCTAACTATAGACATCTTTACTAAATGGTGGTGATGCTGCTATAAACAAGGGCTGGATATTAGAGCTTCATTTGCCATCTGAACTTTAGATGAACCCTTTTATTTGCTTTTTGAAATATGACGAATGGAGATGGCAGGATGGCTCAGTACTCTGTGTACAAAGGAAGAGATGGAAGAAAGGCTCACCAGTGCTGAATATTTATATTTATTTTTGTGCTCAATATAGAGCAAATTGCTGGCTTAACAAAAAATGATTTTTTTTCTTTTAAGTCTTTAAAAGGAACATTTTGGTAGTACAACAACTGCCTAGTTTTTATTAGATAAAAAGAGAGAGCATTTGTTTAGCATTTTTAGACGTTTTTATATTTTTGGAGTCTCCAGTGTCAGCGCATCGTATCAGTCAGCTGTATCAATGACTTTGTAGTTTCTCTGTAACAAGCTGTTTTTGTCTTATTAACTTCATGAGAAAGGATATTAAGAACATAATTGCAAGCACAACAGACAAAAAGTCTGACATGGTGTGGTAAAAGAGGAAGTCGATTATTTTCCTACAACATCGCATCCTCGAGTGTTTTATTCTTCTTGCAACACTCCCGAGTGTTTCATTCCTTACTCATCTAGTCATTTCAGTGTATTTACTATAGACATTTGGTTGCTATTTACAACTATTGTGTTATGTCTTTAGTATTTAGTACTGGGAACTTTTAGATGTGATGAACTTGCAAAATAAAATAAAATATGCATAAAGTGTTACATGTAAGTGCCACAGTTTTACATGTTTATTTAACTACTGTATGTACATTTAAATCCAATATGCAAAAATTTCTTGTAATTTCCATGTCCTATGCACTTATACAGATATTCTGTATAAGTGCACAGTTCAGGGTCTTTAGCTACAATTCTGCCAGACAGGCCTGTGTGCTGATCAGCCTCAGCTGTCTGGGGTCGCCCCCTGGCCACTGGTAGTCGGCCACTCCGGATGGGAAAGAGACCCTGAGAGAGCAGATGGCCCGAGGGGAGGACACATAGGGCAAAAAGGCTTGCCCAGACCCACTCTGCAACTCAAGGAAGCTTACAAATCAGCCAGTGGACCAGAGAACTAGAAATGGCTGATTTAGGGTCCTGGAGTTGTATATTTTAAGTCCTAATAATTGTTAGTCCTTATACTTTAATTGTTAGACTTATACTTTAATCTTTCTTGAATGTTTAGAACTCGAATCCAACAGTTTGTTCAAAATGTCTAGAAATGCCTCAACAAGAACAACCAACAGTCCCAAAACCCAAATTATTCAACATTCTCTCCAGGTGAAAAATTAAATTGATTAAAAATAGTTTTTTACTACCATGGCTCAGCGCCACTTGTCCATTAGAGTGGAGTGCCACTCTAAACCAATCCTAAGTTCTTCTGCCTGATCACCTTTATCTTATGATGAAACATTTCTCTCCTGAATGGGCGTGCTCTCTTGCAGCATGACTCCGCCCCCATCGACCGGGGCTCACTGTATGGTTTGATGAAAATAAAAATGGTATAAATCATATGCTATGTCCTTCACAGTCACAGTCAAGTGTTCTCTGAACGCTTATTGAAGATTTTGGATTAAAGATGTTCTCCACCAGCACCATAATCAATACACCACCTGAGGTGTAGTCCAGAGACTTGTAGAATCGATGCCAAGCTTCACAGTTGTAATGCCATTATGCTAGCATACGCTAGTAAACAAGCTAAGATTACACTACCTCTCATAGTTATTTATCACAGTTGGCTAATAATAGAAACAGAAAGTTAAAGTAGAAATTAAGATCAAGTTCAGTTATCCTAAAGTTTGGCACTTAAGAGAATTTGAGCTGAAATTATATAATGAACTTAGAGATCCTGACTGAAATTGTTATGGCTACTAAACAAGAAACATAAGACTTCAGAATCAGGATGTTTCTGTAACATCCTAAGTGTAGCGTCTGTAGGGAATGAGAAAGACGAATGTTCATGTGGGGGAGAGTGTAGGTTGAGAAGGAAATGCAGATGAACACACAGTAGAGGGAGTGTTACTGATGATTAATTTGTGCTTTTAAGTGCTCCCCCAGGCATCATCCATTCAACAAGAAGCGCATTAGCAAAATTAGCTTGAGCTCTATAGTATAGATCTCCAAATGAAATAGCGCAACGTGCTTCGCAGGAGTGCAGCACTGCTGAAAAATACAAACACAAATCATTCGCTGCACATGATGATCTGTTAAATTTCACCATCGCACCTTCTACAATGACCGATTAAATCTTTTTCTAGGAAACGTTCATGTATGTGACAAAAGCCAGAACTTCAGTTTACAAATGCAAGCTGTCCAACATCCTTTCAGAAAATACAAAAAAAAAGCACTAAGGAAATGTGAGTGGAGTTTGATTTACTTAAAAAAAAATAATAAAATAAACCCGGTGGCAATAAAAATTTTCCTGAGGAACATTTGCTTTAATGTGGTCAGGCATGTGGGACTGCTTCCTTTGCTAATGCTAATATATTGGTACAGAGCGTTCCGACCCGAGAGAGGGTGCTTTCCAGTCTCCCACAGTCGTTCTTTTGTTTCCTCACGCTGAATGGTTTTGGATGCGCCTTGTCAGGGTGGAATAACCTTATATAGAGACAGGAGAGAAGCATTTGGGTCGTATTTGAGGCTCTCGATCCAGTCTCAGGCTTCAGCATCTGTGGCCTCTGGGTGACAGTTTTGGGGCACCCTGCCTCAGCTTCTCAGTTATGTCAGCTTTTGTGAGACGGGAGGTCTGACAAGGTGAGTTTTATCATAACAAAGAGAGCCACCGGTTATTACTACACACACGGGGAATAAGGGAGAATAGAGCACACCTACCCCCCAAAGTGTTATAGCCATGCCGGGACATTGTAGTACCCAGGGTTGCCAGGTCTGCGTGACAAAATCAACAGGCATTCAGCCTAAAATTCAGCTGAAAATGGTAAATAAATCCAGTCCAGTTCCAAAGGCATTACAAATATATTTCCCGTTTTCCTAAACATTTCCTAAATGTTTTCCTAAAGCACTTTGACCTAGTCAGGATTGCAGTGGATGCAGAGCCTATCCTGGGAACGCTGGACACAAGGCAGGAACACACACTGGATTTGACACCAGTNCACACCAAGGGGCAATTTTCTGTAGGCAGGGCACTTACTGGCATGTTTTTGGGAGGTGGGAGGAAACAGGACTTATGGAGAGCATGCCAAACTCTACGCACTTAATAACCCAAGCTTAGGAGCAAACGTGGAATGCCGATGTTATCGCACACTGATACACCAATCCATAATTTTCCAGCCCTAGTCCCGGAGTACCCCCTGTCCTGCACGTTATAGTGTTTTCCCCAGTCTAACACACTCACTTCATCTGAGGAAGTGCTATTAATTAGCTAAATCAGTTGTCTTGAGAGCAGGGAATGCGCTAAAATGGACAGGGGGTACTCCAGGACCAGGGCTGGGAAAGTGAATCCATATACTGATGTAACTAATTTAATATATGCAAAACATCCAAAACTCCCAGAATGCAGAGAAGAAAAAAAAATCAACCCAAAGCAAGTACACAGAAGAATCACGAATGCTACAACCCTGATAGTAGCAACTTATACGCCCATAGCCATGGCTAGAGTTGTTATAAACCCTGAACAAATCTGTTTCACCTTGAACAAAGCAGCATGATAATGATAAATTGGTCATTAGTGCAAGTGCTAGTTCATTAGCATAAAGCATTAGTCATTTGCTCTTTTTCAGTTGATTTACAGGTCACCAGGCGTCATTTATGAAACTGGATACGAACAAATATATTCATAAAACATGCACAGGAGCATTTATACAAGAAGTGTGGTATTTTAAAAAAAAAAAAGTTGGTCGGGAAAAGAGTTCATATCCTCGCAAGAGCATCTGAGGCTGCAAACAGTATACCAGTTTAGTGTAATTCCATGACTTGGAAAAAGCAATCCAAAACAAATCTATAAAAAAATAAAGACAAGTAAGACTAGCCAATCAATTAGGATAAAAGTAATGGCACCCTGTAACAGAAGGAAGCGTTAACGTGTGTCTGTGGCAGAGCTGCATTAAGATTTAGCGCACACGCCGCGCTTAGGAGCTGCTCTTTCACCGTTTAGTCCTCATTTTCTCGTTTTCAGTTCTTTCTGAGCTTTGCCTTTTATGGAGTTTTGTTGGTGTCACTAAACGGAAATCAGCCACGAATACACCTGGTAATTTACGGCTGATTGGCATACATACATGAGTACAAATAACATTTAAATAAAATAAATAAACCTGACAATGTACTCTAATTTTGTTAGGTAACTTTAATAAAAGATTGATTGATGAAGCCCAGTTTTCATAAACCCCTTCTAATTCATCAGCACAAGATGCTTGTTAACAAAATTTCCAAAAAAAAAAAAAAAAAAATGTTGGGAGGGATGAACGACTGCTGCGTGTATTTTTTGTAATAATGATGCTACACAAATTCCTCCAGTGTCTCTCCATATCGGGTTTTAGCAGGGGAGTTCTGTTTATATCCAAGAAGACAAACAACACACACAAAAAAAATGATAAGGGTCAACAAGTTCAAGTATTTTTCCATATGATTCTGCCCATTTCCTTTTCCTAAACATGAGCACTGGGGAATCTGCTGCAGACTCCTGGTAGTTTGAGCCTCGCTTCCAACAGGACAAAGCACAGATTATTAATTTCCTTCAGACGGTAAATGCTCGCCGATCGATAACGGCCTAGTCTAGACAGAGATACGTCCAGGGTCTCTGAAGCCAGAGATCAAACATCCAACCTTCTGGAGGGGGTCTGGAGGGGGTTTGGCGGATGAGAGGAGCTCCTGTATTCTCTGAGAGTCTAAAAAGCGCACTGGGTCTTGTTTGTTCTCGACCTCTTCCCAGGGGTCTGGCGCTAACTCGCCTCAGAGCTAATGTCCCTTTATGGGATCAGAGAGACATCTGTTTATGGGACCCTGTCCCACGGCTGGGCGCAGGAACCAGACCGCTAAAGACATGAGCTGGCAGGAATGGAAAAGAAGGTTCAATCGTGGTCCAGTCGGTTACGAATATAAAGGTTGAAGTAGTGGTAAAATCAGGGTAAAGGGTTCTGTTTACTATAAAGTCTGGACTAAAACTACATTTTCTAAATAAGTGACAGCAACTACAAAGATTCACTTTATGTCTGAGCAACAGCCAAAAATGCATTCATCCATTTTTACACATCTTTCACACATCATGCATATTATACTCTTTATTCCATATTCACAGCAATAACGTTAAACGCAATAATATACGGTTTAAAGCAACTATACGTCTCGACACTGTTTATCCCACAAATTAAATCTAACTGGTCAGGACGTTTTGATTAATTTTCTAGAACAGCGGCTTTGACAGTAGCTCTGGTTGTCGAGGCTAATCACAGATTTATATTAATGTAATTGTTCAGATGCATTATAGTTTATATAGAAAAAGACCTACAGTAGGAATGTGTGGTTTTGTTGCTATGGTGACATTTTATGTGAGGAGATGAGTCTCCAGTGTCAGTGTTTTGTAACACTACCGATATCTTTTGTCTTATTAACATCGTGCGAGAGAAAAAAGTAGAAACCAGAGTTTCTATCCTACTTATATGGCTCGAAAAGCATTTATATAATGGATCTAATGTATGGAAAACCTCCACTACTCAACCCATGGACAAAAACATAACATTGGTAACTATAACTGTAGCTACTGCTTGAATATGCTCAAACTTAAATGCAATATTCTAGTCAATAGGCAATGCAACGGAAGTGCATATTCACAGGAATGATTAAAAAAGGCCACTAAATATCTAAAATCACCAGCTGGTTGTGTCCTGGCTTGTATCCACAACGCTAATTGATAACATAATGCAGGAGCTTAAATAACAGCCTTTATATTGGATTAAAGTAAATGCCACGTTTTAATTTTAGAGCTGATCATTAACCGGCCGCGGCCGACCTCGCGCTAACTCTGGCTGTGGTCTGGAGCCTATGCTGTACATTTCACTGCTCTCACTGTAATGAGACGATTAGTGCGCTACGGAGCGTCTGCTCGCCATCTGGCCGCAACGTACGCTGACATCATGCAGCCTCTATGGCTCAGTAGTAAAATATGAGAGGGGAATTTTTATATCATGTGCCACAAACTCTATGGGCTTGGACTTTTTATGGCATCATCGCTCTTTTTTTGCCATTAGCGTGGCTGTTCGATTCGAAACACGTGGCTGAACGTAACGCGTTGTGACACAGAGCGAGGCTTTCCAGCCAAAGTATGCACAGTTACTACGGATAACGGCACCATCCCACACATGGTGAAACACTTTTCCAAAATAAACACTGTGAAATGAAGTCATTCTGATGATTTACCCTCCAACTACAACTTCCCAACATAGCCACTTTGGCGACCGCTCGATCAGCGATAACCATCTGACCATCTGATGCTTTTTTTTTTTCCAAAAGATTATCAGCAGCACTTTATTTAAAGAGTCTCTATAGTACAACTCCATAAGCTTTGCATAATGTTGGGGGTTTGTTAAATGTTTATAGAAACTTGTACAGTATATGATTTGGTCTGTGCATTAAAGATAAGAAAGAACAACCTCAGTTATCGTTATTTTCATAAGTATGGAATAAATTACTTGGGGATGTGCTATTGAAGGAAAACAGGGCTGGTGGGATGAAGTGGAGTCACTGTTACCATCCTGAAGTTGATTACTTTCCTATAATAGCACACCCTGAGGTGTTTTACTGCTCTTTGTAAACTCAAACACATCTGTATTTATGAAAGAACAATTCATCGTCATTTTTATCCATTTATTGTTACATCTGAATGAAAACCTCATTATGTAAACCTTGCCTGAACCTACAATACGTTAGGCCTTTATAAATTATAATGAAATAATCTTTTATTGGATTTATAAAAGGTTTACATTAGTTTACATTTTTGTCTTCACAGGAAAGACAGAAGGCAAGACTGTTACTATAAAACTTCTTTATGTTTATCTTCATATTAGTATATTCTATGAAGTATTCACTCCATTCCCATACATTCATCTGGTATATGGGCTTTTTAAATATGCATTTGTTGAAATATACATTCATATGTTTTGCTATAAACACAAATTGTTTACTACTTAAGAGTAAGAATATAGAAATGAGAATTTTTGGCCAATATGGGCTTCGGACATAAAGTTGTATTGTAAAAAGATACAGTATACAGATAAGATATGATGAAAACTTCATGATTGCGCTGTACGTAAAAGCAAAATTATAGCTTATAACAAGGTAAAGATTTTTTTTAAAAAATTACAGATACAACATACTCAAAGGTTCTTCCCACTTTTGTCCAAAGACCTCAGGCAAATTCTCCGGCATTACTGTATAAAAGATTCATGCAACGCTTATCAGTGTGTGATGTACAGTAGATACCCTTCAACTAAAATGTTTCTAAAATATCTGTGACCCTTTAAACACTGAATAGTTCAGGATGAGGTAATGCTGTGTTTGAGTGTTTGACACGTATTGTTGTTGCTGTTGTTGTGTGCACGGCACAAACTGGCCGTCATTCAGGCCTCACAGTTACAGCAGGACCGATGTGAGGCTGAAAGTGAGACGTGTCAACGTGCTATAATGTACCTTTGTGCCACATTGCTATGCGACCTCGGGGTCATGTGAGAGAGCAACTTGAGCCCAAAATGGAATCCCAGAATGCCCAGGCGAGATCTCACAGCTGCCCCCTTGGGCCACGTCACGTCACGCCAAATATTTCAGATCGCCATAACAGCAACAATGCTCTGGTATGCCGCCCCCCACACATGTAAACTGTACCTCACACCAAGCCGCTGCACTGACACAGGCCTATAAATGGGGGATACGTGCTCCCGAAATTCTCTCAAGTCCAGACACACAGACACCTGTCCCTGTCTGTCCTTACTAACTCAGACATGAGTCCAGAGGAAACAAAAAAAGGACACAGATTGTCCAAGGTCAGAGTTATAAACTAAAGAACTTTTTAGTATGAGTTTTGAAGCGTGAAACTTGGTTCCTTCTTGAGTTCACCATCATCCAGGCTTTATCTGTCCCATTAGAGTACACTCTTATAATTTAATTGTGTCAGAGAAAGCTCAGGCTCTCTTCACCTCACACCACACATGTAATGTGATTAAACACTGTGTCACACACATGGCCTCTCTCGTCTCTCGCAGATAAACTAGTTGTGAGAAAATACCACCGAGGAACCTTTTAACCGCTAATGGTATTGGATTTCTAATAAGAGCCGTAGGTTAGAAACCCTGATGAAAAAGCTTCCACATCAACTTAATGGTTTATATGCTAAGGCCAGTTGTTGAGAGACAGCTGTAAGCCCAGCTCGCCGAAGTTAAAGAAAGCCAGCTCTTACCTGCTCCTCCATGCCTTCTCTTCGCTGACATCTAGAAAAAAGAGAGAACAGGTGGTTACAGTCGAGTTTCTCATCTTGAGACTAATTAAGCAATTAAGTTCAATGGTTTGCGTATTCTTGCTTAAATGCTAAAAATGGTTTTAAAATGATACTAATACTATGGTCTTTCTAAAGAATATATACTTTTGACGTTTTCTTTCACTTCTGAGGACCTTTCTTTCCATTATTTTTCTCCCATTCTTTGGTCATGTCTTGTTCTTTAGGTTTTTCCCAGAAACACTTTTCCCAAAACACAGTGATATTTTTATTTCCTTCTCCAGCTCCCAGAAATAGGAATGCACACCTTTCAGCTTGATAATGAAGCAAACTGCTGACTTAGACGTTGCCCAGAAAACTGGGTAAGGCAAATATTTACACTCATCTGTATGGTCCATGAGTATCCCTGCTTTAATTACATCACCGAGACTCCAGTGGTGTAATATACAAGCGCTGGACTTGTACTTTACTCTGACTTACAGTCCATCACACATGTCTAAGTCAAGTTGGACAACTTAACTTAGATTTGCTAATTTATGACCTGAGACTTGTCTTGGGATTTGAGACTTGTGTCTTGATTTCCTAAATGTATGTGTGTGAAAACTGGACTCTGGAAAACACCTGCAAAACAATGCACAAACTAATTTAATAACAGGGTTTACAGAGGATTGCATCTTTCGCACGAGCAAAAGATCATGTAAGTCTTGGGGTGTTCACACTATCACTCAGAGATTTCAAGTCCAAATCCCGATAATTACCAATCCCATTACCAATCCCAATAATGACACAATGAAAGAAAATGTGGCCTATTCTTTCTTCCCCGTCAAGCACATTGACACTAGCCAGTCCTGGACATCTGTGAGTACATGCATGCCGAACAGAGTAGACAGCACTTTTTTAGAGTGTGTTATGCTGCATGAGCAGCTGTTCAAAAAGGTGTGGTTGGTGTCCCAGAGTAAGCGAGTGGTAGCCTTCACCCTCACCCACTCTTATTTTGGTTATATATCAGAATCCGAGTCATTTTATTCACCATACACATCTACATATATTAGGAATTTTTCTTGGTGTTTGGGCACAACACGATACATTCAACACACATTTCAGACAACACAACACAACTACCATCCTAATATACAAATTTTGTACCTAATATACAAATATTGCACCTTAAGAGAAAATGGTATTGTAATTAGAACAGTTTTCTCACGGCTTTACATTAATGTTACCTGCAGTAATGCCCAAGGTTTAGTTTAGTTTCACTTTTCTGGGAGGCTCCATTAAAAACAGATCTTCTTCTTCTTCTTCTTTTGGCTTTTCCCTTCAGGGGTCTCCACAGCGAATCATCACTCTCCACCTATCCCTA
>CM074958.1:19487304-19501919 GCA_037577455.1 Pangasius macronema
TGAGACTCAAACCCACGACCTTCGGGTTCACCTTCGGGTTACAAGTCCGACTCTCAGACCATTAGGCCACGACTGCCTCTTGAATGCAAATGATTTCAAACTGTGGCTAAATTACTTGTAAAGCAACACAAGGTTATTTGTGTCCAGACCAGTGTGATTAAGAACGTACTGTATATCCATATTTGACCAGTTCTACCCTTCAAAATTGGCAAAGCAAGCATACAGACAGGTACGAAATTAAAGGAAAAAACACCATAATGTGTGTTAGTAAAGTGGTGGACCACCACAAGCCACCAGAACAGCTTCAGTTCGCTTTGACGTTGATTCTACAAATGAACTGTACTGGAGGGATAAACACCATTCTTTAGACAGTGAACAAACACAGTTTCGAGCAACTTTTACCCAAATGTTTGCATCACACTTTAAGTTCGGTAATTGTTATTGGGTTGTAATAGCCAGTTTATCAGTAGATGGAGAAGTCGGGCTCTTTACTGTAATGTCTTTACTGTTTTCTTAATAACAGGCTCCCAGTTAAGACAGTATAAATGTCTATAGATGAAGTGATGTGACACAAAACATCAAAATTAAAGGGAGAGTGAAATATACACTACAGTATATTATTTTGTAATTTCCAGGAAGTTGTAAACAAACTCCAAATAAGCACTCGCAGAGTACTCGCTACTGTAGGTGGGTTAAAATGTACAAAATACGCTTTCTTCTTTTGCTGTAACAATTAGTGTAACTTCCTACAGCAGTGTACTATTTTGCTGTAGTATTTAGTGTAATAGTATCCAGTCAGGGATGTAATCAATCAAACTAGCCTAACTACTGTTTTTATGCTGAGGTGAGTCTGTTTAAATCATCTGCTGGACTATTTTATTATTAAAAATATATAGCTAGCTATAGCAGATGTTGGTGTAAATGAGTTGGTGTAAATGAGTAGACAATAAGTAGAAAATTCACTGCGTCTATACATTCAGAGAACTTCTTGTTATTCTCGCCTCCAACACTAACACCTGACAGGCACTGAAAAGAGCCAACTACTACCACAAATACTACAAGCGTTAGTCAGTGACATTAGACAGCGTTGGATGGCAGGCATTCAGCTTTGTGTGAGACTTGGCTGTGTAAAGTAAATCCAGTTGAACCTACAATTGGTAAAAAATCACTGCTCTGCCTTAAGAGTTTCAGATTTCTCATTTGTGAGTGGTGGACCCTATTCATTCACTCCACAGCCTCGGAACGGCTCTGGAGCTCTGTGACCTGCTAAGCTTCTCTGAGAACCAGACTTCATTTTGTCAGAGGGCCCAAAGCCAAATCATTCTATTACTCCCTCCAAGCCAATTACCTTCTTCAGCTGCCACACACAAATACAAATGCTTGCACACACACACACACACACACACACACACACACACACACACACACACACACACACACACACACACACATTCTCCCACTAGTGTGCCTCCTCAGACCTTTCCAGAAATCTTTAGCCGTGTTCCCATGCAACAAATAAAAAACCTACCTAGCAGTGCCATACTGCTCAGCTATTCCAAGATTAAACAAACACATCTGGCCTTGCTCTCCAGCCGAACGGAAAAGAACCGGATTCCCACAGATATCGTACTCATTGAGACTCAGCGTTGCTCATCTGATAGTGTTTGGGAAACAACATGGGGGAGAGAGCTTTTGAAGCCTTTGCACTGAAATGAAGTGACAAAAGGAGTTATAAGTGAAGCAGCTGTAAACTCTGTAGCTTTGCTAATGGCCTAACCTTTACCCGCCGGGAAACAACACCAGGAGAAACACAATGTAACAAGGACTGGATTTCTCTGGTGGCCGGAAAACAAAATGTGCATGACTCTGTGGTGCATAAGATTCCCACAGACTATAAACAGATAGATAGCCTGAATGCATTCACTGTAATTCCCGTCTTTTATTATTATTATACTGAAATTTAAATAGTGAACTTAATAGTGATTTTTTACATAAATAACCCTTTTCATAACAAGTCAGAGCTTATTATACACTTATTAATCTTGAAGTTTATTAAGGAATGTTTGTTAGTTTAATGTTTGACTTCATTATGTAGTTGATGCTGGTTATGTACAGTAGACTGGTGTTTGGATTAATTTTGCTCATAAACAATGTATTATTCTACATTATGGACTACTTTAATGGGTGTCCAAATTAGAGTTAACTTACTATTCAAATCCTAGCTAAAGTCCTTGATCCTGAGTTTTGCAGTAATCTCTGTAATTAGCATGCGATCTTTAGTAATCAATTTCCTAGTTAACCGAATTCCTGTATTACCTATAATGCCTTTCGACTCCCTGATGATAGTGGTATCCGTGGGATTTAGCCCTTGGGATTTAGCTGTGGGATTCTCCTTCTCTACCTGATGTCCCCCTGTCCCCCGTCCCCCCGTCCCCCCGTGACATCAGCATGGCACTTAAGTGTTAACTTCTCACAGGAATAATGAAAATACAGCAATACCAACCAACAAATTAGTAAAGGAATCACACCATTCAGTATACATGACGAAATTTCCAATATAAACATATTTCATGTGTTTCAGAGGGGAGTTTTACTTTAATAGACATCAATAATCAGGCAGAGTAAATTTATATCGTGCATGAAATGCAATCGTCTATGCTCTCACAAATACCAGATCTGGCAAAGCCTTAAATACTCTCTAATGTAGATTCTTGATCCGTTCACATGCGTAACGCAAACTGCAAATACAGACTTGGCTTTGTGTGACACGGGCTAAATGTTTCACCAGTGCTTCATTCTTTCCTTCCTCTTTAAGCAGGTAACATACAGTCACTACGAATCGTCCGACTGAAATTTATAAGCTGTGGTGCGTCTGTAAATGACATTGAATAGAAAATGGTGCTGCTAAGGACCAGTAGTAGCTATTAATCCACTTATATGCTCTCTCTCTCTCTCCAAAATTTCACAAGCGCATTTCCTTTCACTGAGTAAAAATAATCGACTTTGTGTTCCAGCTCTGAAAACAGACCTTCGTTTATCATCTGACTTCGGCAGCATGACGAGATGAATGGCCAAAGGTCACGGATCCGAAATTTGGCTATAAACAACACGAATTGCTCAAAAATACAAACACTGATGGCCTTGAACATCCCTCGCAAATAAGTCTGTTTACCGTCGCTCTGGATTCGTTCATGGTTCGCTGGAACACTTTCTATGAAGCCCTTATTCATAAATCATTATATCTGTGAGTAGGTCATGATTTCTAGTTAGCATTTTAATAAATGCTAAGTATGCCTCATAAAGCTCCAATAATGTGCTATAAATAACGTCTCAGCGACTTACAACTTATCTTGTTCTAACTCAAGTGTCACTATTCGCTATACTGCCATGTGCTGAATTGAGCAACCGTTATGATTAATTACGAGCCGTGAATAATTAGAAAGCAACTGTAATATTGTTTAACGAGTATAAACACATTATAAACATTTAAAATCTCACTGCTGAGGAGATCGAGTGCATATGTAAAATACCTCCTTATTCTAAAATTTATTTTTGTAATGTAACATGGAAATATTTATTCAATTATCTATTATTTATTTATTTTTATTAATAATTCAAAATTAAGAATCTGTATTAATTTCTTTGATAGGTTTTCAAAGATATAGTAATATGTCTATGTTTTTTGTAATCCATCTCTTTATAATGTTTTTTATATATGTTAATAAATATTAATAAATATTACACACATAGTATTTGGTGCATAGTAACCCTTGGATGACATGATTACAAGTCATCAAGAAACTATTTCGAGCATATTATCAAGCTTTATGATGTATTAGAGTTTATAAAAATGCTTATGATTATTTAAGTTAAACTCATCGCCAACTTACAGAAGAATTAGTGAAGTTATGTGTCGTTATAATGAGTTATAAACATGGGCATCATAGAAACCAAGTTTCCAGAGACTCTAAGACTCTCATCACATGGTCAGTGGGAACATCCTGAATATGTCTTAGTCTGAAATAAAACAGATGCTAGCTCAGCCAGCTAATAACTACTGTACGCTAACACCGAATCTGAGAATCAAAAATGCCATAGATTGATTTTTATATATATATATATATTTCCTCCAAATCAGATACTGGTCATAACATCATTTTGATCCTGATTGTATTTACATTAACTGTCTATTGATATTTTCGGGCAGATTTTAACAATATTCAAGCATTTATAATGCTTCTGTACTGCTACATTGTGGTTAGATTACTAAATTAATATTTCCAAGATTTAATTCGCCACATGATGACACTTTAATGCATCAACACCATGACATTATTATTTTACCAGACAGGACCAGAACATTGCTCAGACTACGCTTTGTTACAAAGGTCAGAAAGAGAGTGAAATCTCAATAAAGCGAGATCATCTGCTTACCTCTGTCTTTCTGGGACGTGCCCTGGTCACAGAGGAAGAGTTAGGTAAGAAGATATCCTGGCCATGGCATTCCTTCCAGCTTGGTCCTCTAGCAATCCTGTTATTGTTCAGGGTTTGGTTTCCCTCTGTTCCCCACGCTGTTGCACTCTGTAATGACAGCAGAACCACAGTCACCACACACAGAGACGGTTTGGACAGGATGGACTCTGGAGAGGACTCGAAATGGGAAAGAGGAAATCAGAACAGAGGTCAGTGACGAGGGAAAGAATCCAAGCCAGACCCAGAGCCAAAAAAGTTAAAGATTTGATTGAGAGGAAAAAATAGATAATAGATAAAAAAAAAAAAAAAAGTTGGCAATTATGACCTTTCTCAGAATAGACCTGAGATTGCTGGGAACTAGTACTGCCAGTCAGAGTGGCTCTGAGATGTGTATGGCTCGAAGCATCTCAAGTGGACAGAATGACACAAACACACCAACAGAGCTCTGGTTGAAGAACAGGCGCTTTGTCGGACACTCATGAGGAACCAAAAGCCACTTTTGTTTCCTTCTGAAGTCTGGTTTATGGGCTGGACGTGTCACAAGCTTCAATGCGGGTTTTTTTAGAAGTAGATTTGAAAGTTCCCAGTGGTGAGGCTGGACAACACAACACAATGGACCTCTGTCTCAGTCCCTGCAGTCCTGTGCAGTCTTTACCAGACTGTAGCATGTCATCTGAGGGCATTGCCAACAAAAAAAAAGGACACCATGTCTGCATGCAATGGCACAATTGAGAAATCCGTCGCACTTTGGTATCAAAAGTCATGTCCCTTCCAGACACAGTCTCATGGGATGAATATCAATAACACGTCTAGGCATTTGAAATATTTCTACGGGCTGATACTGAAAACGAAAGTGTAGAAAATGCCTGTCGGTAACTGTGCTGTTGATTTATGTGCATAACTTTTATGGGCCACCTGTTTGAGGAAAGGCTGCATAATCCACCTAGACTTCTACTTCATACCACTCCAGTAATCGATTAGAGTTCGAGCAAGCGTGACTTGTTAGAAACTGGCTTTGTGAGCGACGTTTGGCGAGAATACTGAAGAACCGGAGCACTGCATCAATACTTCACGGCGGCTCTTTCACGGGACGGCATTCACATAGTTTTACGGTTGACGGAGGATTTAATAACGGTGAGGTGTCATTGATTTCACTGTGCTTTTCAGACAGTGATGGATCCACCAGTTTATATGTGAAGTCATACAAATGCTCTCAGACCAAATATGGATTGATTATGACTGAAATGTACACTGAAGCAATTACCCAATCAGTAGAGTACCCTCATAACCAGAACGCAAGGACTGACATGATTCGATATAGCGTACAGTCTGAGAGAAAAAATGGAAAAGGAAATGGATTCTGTATACACACTGGTGTGTTTTGAAAAAGTATCACACACAGTATGTAGCAAGAACACGTGTTTTATGAAATGAAAATGAAATGAAATGAAAATGATCAGTAACAGGGTGTTGGGATGCGATCCGAAGTTGTGGAGTCACTTGCACCCCAAAGTGGATTATTTTCCTATTTCCTATTTTCCTCTGCCTTGAAGTCTTTCCTGTGGTGAAGAACTGACTGTTGTGAAGTCCTGACACTGGAGACTCCTTCAATAAATGTTTTCTTTTTAATTGGTGTATTATTAGATGATGTAGCACGTCTGTCAGACAAGTCTTTGTGAATGAGCTGTTACTATAAAAATGATAACATATTAGAACTAGAGCATTAATATAACCCTGTAATTTGAACGATTAGATTCTATTCAGCATAAAGCAGAACATTTATCCTTTGTGGCAATATTACAATTTTTATCTTATGTAACAGTCTCCCAAGGTTTATCTTGTATTATGTTGTATTAAGGTTTTCAATAACTCTTCCCAAGAATTAGTGATTCACTTCATTGTTTTTGTAATGGTTTTGTGCTTATAATGTTACACATCTTCTGCATATGAATATGAATTGAGCTACTTTTTTGGTTTGGGTCTCAACTGGGCATCGCAAAATGCAGTTTTTGGAGGTGTGTACTTCTCTGCGAGAAGAGGCGAGCTAGGCTTTTCCCATAAGCCCCTTGACACAAATACATTTCTGTGAATCTTTCCAAAATAATATAGATCTCTGTGAAGTGGTCATACATGAAAATAAAAAGTTAGAGAAAGTCTGTTGCTGACCTGGTGAGAAGCTTTATCATTGATTGGCAGTCTCCGGGTGGTGCCGGGTGTGTCTGAGGGGGAAGAGCTAGCGCTCAGGGCTTCCTCAATGTCCAGATTGAGCTGGTCCAATCTCTTCATGAGTTGGTTCATGGATTCAGACCAGGGAGACAGCAGGACGAGAGGAGACTCCTGCAGGCAGAAAGTGAATACTTAGTATGCATATACTGGTTAATCCTAATCCTAAGGATGGAAAGCCACATCAGAAAGTTGTCCTTCTATTGCGTGGGGTGTTCACAGGAGTCTTTCGGGTCTCTTTTTATTCCCTAGCCAACAACACAGTTTTGAATGTTAGATTAGCTGTGTAGACGTAAGATGTAACACTGCAGAGAAATGTGATCAGACCAAAACAAACAACGGGTTACTGACTGCCATGTGGCCCATGTATAGCCTGTTGGCATTCCTCCCCTGACTGCTTTCACTAGTCTCCAGACACCCGCAGACAAGGGTATAAATAGGCTACCCCCATCGAGCACAGAGACATCGCTTGTGTTGGGGAATCTGGGGAGTCCGCAGCTATAAATTAGAGACAGCTACTTCAGTCACCAAGCGATAAATCAACATGGCTGACCCCTTCTCTTTTCAAATAGTAAGTGGAAAAGGAGGAAGAGGATGAACTATCTCACTATAAGGAAGATCTCACAATAGTTGTAGTGCCAAGGACATATTACAGGCAGGGATGTTTGAGCATTTCCTGGAATTTGTTTGGGGGGGGTGAGCATGCTTGTGTGCGCCCTGGAGCAAAGCGCTCTCCGCCCATCAATGCTCGCTCTCATCTATACACAATCATGCTTTTGATGGGTATCATGCCAAAGTGGAACGCATTTGTCAGAGGCAGCTGAGCTACAAGGCTTGGTCAAGGGCCTGAGACTACAAGCCCTGTATATTCCCATGGAATGTGGCAATGTTAAGAGGCATAACCAATTAGGCCCCAAACACAGGGCTTCCTTTTGAGGGGACATGAAGGGAGGGGGGTTGGTCACAGTTAAACACTCACTTGTTTTGACTCATTTTGATCTTGTGGCAAGTTTAATGTAAATGAAATGCTGTAAAATGTTGCAAAAATCTCACATGGAATCTTAATGCAAATTTAATTTAGCAAATTCTGCAATTAAATGAGAGAAGACAACATTTCAGTTACAGGCTGTCCAGGATTCCTTCAACTCAAACAGCCGTATGTTTTCAGAGGTATCTGCGACTCTTAATAACTCATAGAAGACAGGAGCCATGCTTGTTGTGTGGCCATGAGAACCTGATCTGGCATACTGAACAGGGAGCAGGCTCTCTTCAAGGGTCAGATGTCTGACCTTCAGCAGGCGAAAGCAGCTTGCTCAAGCTGAAGCTAGCAGGAACTAGCAGCTACCAGACTGACTTTTGAGAAACAGGGTGGTCTGGGGTCAAAGCTGGTGAGGAGAGGTTCAAGTCAACCTCTGTCAAGAAGTTAGCGTCACTCTGTCTTAGGTCTATGAGACTAACCAACAAGCCCTTGACTTAGACAAAAGAATAGACGTGTTTATAGTGGCTAATTCTTGGGGCGCCTGGTTAAGCTTAGATGGACGTTGATGGAAACGTAACAATGTCATTTTTTTGCCACTCGAGTGTTTTTTGCTGTTTTCTAGCAATAAATCCAACATGGTTTCCCAAATCCGCACCAAATCACATGACTCAAGTTTTACAAAGGATACAAAGGCTAACCATTTCTTGACTTAACTGGTATAAAATTGACCAAATTCCAACCACATCATGCTTGGCTCTTTTGAATTCTACCAAATCAGTTTTATAATAACGTCAATAAGCCACAAGGGGGCTCGCATTACAGTGATCTTATCACAGGCAAGGGTGTCATAGGGACGACGTGAAGGACGTCAACAAAAACGAGATGATAAAATACGGTGATTAATAAATAATTAAGCGTAATGATACTCACAATAAACAATTCTTCTGTTACACAATGTAGCCTGTTAACATTATGCGTTGGTTGCTAATAAACATAGACAAAGATTAGGATAATCCATGGACAGTGTAACTAATACTATTGTATTAAAACATTAATAGAGAATTCAATTATTGAGAAGATTGAGATTTTATAAATAGTGTTTTAACGTGTAACCTGGATGGGGCTAATACAAAGAAATCGTTAGGCAAATTGTCAGCGAAAAGGTGTTTGACTTCGGTTTATCTCTTTGTTATGGTTTCGGTGTGTTTCGTAAAGAGTCTTAGACAGGTAAAGTTGTACGGAATGACCGGAATTTTAGCATTGCTTCATCCTTGGAGTTGAGACAGTAGCCTCGATTCATTTCAACCCCCTATTCAGGCTCGTCAGTCGTGAAACACACACTCACCATGGCAACAGGGTTGGCATGAGTCAACTCTCCAGATCAAGTCATCATTGTTATCTTCAGAAGAGGACAGAATGAGTGAGGGCCATAACTGTATCACTGCAAATTAGCCACATTGGAAACCGCACTGCTGGCTCTTTGACATGTAAATGAGGAGTTAAGTGGCTGGTTGTGGCACTGCTCTGGGCTGCCAGCCATGGCCATACCACCCACTGTGAGTGTCAGGACACTGTGTAGAGGTAGGAGGATGCAGCAAAAAAGAGGCCACCAGCCATTACCTGCTAGTTTACATGCATCAGATCTGGGTCATGGAAGATTTTAAGAAGATGAAGTCATTCAATATGCATCGCAAAGAGCACCATCCGGGTCAGGCAATTTAATTCTTGAATTAATATTTATAGATCTCACTTTTACCCAGTAACATAATTATAGTTGGTTAGACTATATCTATATATATATATTATAGATATCCTATAAATATCTATAAGGATATCGTTTTCAATTCCTGCAGTGAGGAATGTATGGGAATGGCGCCCTCAGATGGTGACCACACAGAGCTACATATAGAGCTACAAGGTGAAACCTTTTAACCCTGATTTCTGTGAATCATGCTCCAAATTTTATACGTAATTTAATACCAACACCAACAATAGTACAGTTCAAAAACCTAGCATCACTCAGTGAAACGGTTGCCACAACATAGTCTGCATTAAAGCTCCTTTCAAACAGAGACTCGGTACTCAGAGACAGCGTGACCTTACAGACCTCATCCACGTTTGCTCCGTTCCAGTTGCACAGACACTTTCCATGTCGTAAGAAAGTGTGATTCTTAAAACACGTATGAGCAAAGAAAGAGCAGAAGGTGAGAGAAGAGCATGTGTGGAACAAAAGCAGGACTGGGAGCCGTACAGAACTGGAAATCACCCAGATGAATAGAGCCTATAAATGTTGCACTGTTTGCATTGCACTGTGTACTGTGGCTGAAATAAGAGTTTGCACAATTTATCCATTTTGTACTTCCTGTAAGACTTTTTTTTAGGATAATTGCAAAGATGTTTTGGACCATCACAGCCATTCAATGGAAAGAAATGAGGCAGAAAATCAAAACTGAAAAAAGGAACGAAATGATGGACTGATAGCATGCTGTGCCATGCAGGCTAATGTCAAATAATAATATGATCCATTAAGTTGCTTCGATTCTAGCCCTTATACTGTCAAGAGCAAAAGTTTGTATACCCTTAGGCAAAATGAAGACAACATTAAAATGCAATTTATGCCAATAACTCACTTCAGAGAGCACCAGGGAATGCTCAGTTTTGATTGGTCAGAAGGTTTTGATTAATTTTCTATAATAGCTGGTTATTAATACATTATCGTTTCTATAGCAACAGGGACTTGTATGGTGGGCACTCCACATAAACTGACAAGCTTCATTTTTCTGTCTTAATATGAAGTTGTTTCTCTTTTTTTTCTCCGATCACTCCTTACTGCAAATATCTGCAACGTTGTATTCACTATTATCCATCTTTTTTCCCCACAGACATTCTATATCATTAAACGCAAATAACAAGCCGCTGAAAAAAGTATGACGTCATCGGCAAGTTGCTGTGATTTAAGAGGAATAAAACACTTCAAGATGTGCCGTTAGTGGAAAATTAACAACTTTATTGTGGTAACAGTAACTCCACTTTCTGCTATTATAGAAAATTACCTTCTGTAAAAACCTTCTGGCCAATCAAAATCGAGCATTCCCTGGCGATGTGGTATAAATATGATATAATAAACTATGTGGCCATTGTTGGTATACAAACTTTTGCTCTTGACATCGCACCACTCTGTTGTTGATTACAGTCTTGTAAGATCACACCCCAAAGTGTATTATTCCTTACTTAATATATAATACCAGTTCAAAGTTTAGATTCGAGATGATGTCTGGAGATGGAGACAGCTATGACAAAACATCATCATTGCCGTCTTGCTTTTGGTCTTTTCAAACAATTTCTGTCAAAACGTAATCCCGATTAGGATTCTGTTTACATGTAGATAAATTGTGAGAAACCATTGAAACCATTAAGCTTGCATTAAGCATTAACCGACTATGAACTCTGAGAAAGAGGTTACAGGACAATTATGTAACTGAACAGCAAATTAGACAATGTGTATCAGGTTCTTAGCTGATTTAGTACAATGCAATAATTCATACAAAGAGCCAAATTAGAGCACTAGAATATCAGTATTTTATTCCTGGTAAAAGACATTTCAATTGACTTTAAAAAAAATTTAAAAATCACAATTACAGCCTCCACATTCATCTGTATTATTGATGAACTCCATTTTAAAAACAGAATCACTGAGAATCAGTAATGTCCTTATCTAACCTATGTACTTATATTTTATTATTATTATACTCGAAGAACCTTAGATGAACAGTCTGGAGTAAAGACGAAAGACCGACACCTAGAATAGACTATTTCTTTTAACAAGAGTCCTCCCTAAACCCTGCATATACATAAGCCACTATTCATTAAAGCACTGCAGTAAAAGCGAGCAGGACAAGGTCACAGATTGCTAATCATCAGGTCAGGGAAAGGGGTTGGGAAAAAGACACAAATCTTCCTGGGTCTGTTGCAACTAAAGGGAGCTGTAAATAGTGGAAGGCGTAGTTCACTGCTCAGTATAGCCATCTGGTTTGACAGAAGGAGACGAAGGAGATGAGGGAGACAGCTACTGAATTCCTTTACTGAGGTTGTGTTTACATCACAGGTACCCTATCGAAATGCTAATGTGTAGTTCAATAGCCTTCAGCAAAAAAGCTGGCTAAATGATGGAACATAAATCTATACCGGTCTGGTCTTGTGTCAGAGATTGTACACTGATTTCTGATATATCTCTTTTTTTACAGTTTAAGAATTTGTTAGTTTTCTTGATATGCCTGTGGGTAGGTTTTTTTTGGGCATTAGTATCATAACTGTGCAGACATTCTGCTATGTAACTGAAGGTTGAAAATAATGACATCTTTGTAGATTAATTAAGTTCACTACATATATCAAAAGCATTGAAACACTTGTTAAAACAGAAAAGCAACCGTTTAGTGGGGAAAAACACTTCAAAAATCATATCCAGTGTAATTTGTCAGCTTTCACAGAGCCAAAGATAGCAAGCAAGCTAAGCCGAAGTAAGCTAGTTAGCGCCAAAAGAAGACAAATATACAGACAACACAAATAATGGATAATGGATATTGCTAGCTGGCTAGTTCATAGTGCAGTCTCTTTGCTAACAATAACAAACTTGCAGAAAGAACCCTTTCCCCTTTAAAATGAGCTTGCGTTTTAGCTAGCCAGTTCATGTTATCCAGCTAGCTCATTCTTCAGACTTTCTTTTTTTGCAAAGAATAATAAGCTTGTAGAGGGGAACTTAATTATAAAAAAAATAATTGTGTAGAAAAAACACACTTCAGAAACATGTCCAGTGCAATTTTCCAGCTTAAACACAGAGGCGATGACAGCAAGATAGCTGGCTAATATTTCTAGTAAGCGCACAAGTTGGCAAAATAGACAGAGAACACAGATGCTCAATGATGTAAATACAGAATATTAGTTGTAACTCTGTGTGAGTTTTGTTTTTTCACAGACTCTTCGCTAACAATAATAAACCTGTAAAAAAATCCTTTGCCCTTTAAAAGGAGATCGTGTTATAGCTAGCTAGCAAATGCTAGTTCACACTGTAGACACTGTGGAAACAATAATAAACTTACTATGTAGAAAAAACACTTCGGAACCAAGTCTGGTGTAATTTGTCAGGTTCACACTGAACAGATGACAGTAAGCTAGCTGGCTAATATTAGCTAGTAAGCACCCATATCAGATAACAATATATACATAGAACACAAATAATGTACAGTTGAAATATGCACAACAGTAGTATGTAAATGTGAGTTTTGTTCTCCAGACTGTCTTTTAACTTTCTTGATAGCTTGGTTACCTGGCTAGTTCATGCTACGATCTCTCAGCTAACAACATGTAGAGGCCTTTGAAGCCTTGTAGAAGCTTCAAACTTTTTTTGTCCTACTGTACATGGAACTACTGAGCATCCTCATGGCCCCAGCTACATAATAAAATCCCATTCATGATACATAAATCATTGCATTTACCTCCCTGCTGCTGTTCTCTTCTTCTGCCTCATAGCCAGTGGAGGTACTGAACCTGACGTCGGAGTCCAGTTCTCCATCTCCATTATGTTCTCGTACTCCTCCTCCACCAGTTCCTTTCCTTCGTACAGCTCTCCTGGGTCTAAGGCCAGGAAGGATCTCCCTGATCTGAGTCATCTCTGTAAAGACATCATCATCATCATCCTCCTCTTCAGAGGAAGACTCACCACAATCAGAGCTCTCCTGAACCCCTTGGTTGAGACCTGATGTACAATCATAATCTGCAAAAGTAATAGAACTGGGCTTGTGTTTGATGATTCGGGGACATTCAGCGCCTCCGCTGGATGTGGATGGAACAGGAAGGGGTTTGGCAGATGTGATGGAGCTCTCTGGGAGTACAACAAGGGGAGGGCAGGGGGAAGTGCAGTGTAACTTAGAGGTTGTGACATCTTTGGGTGGAGCTACAGTGTTTACATCATGGCTGTTTACTATTTGAACATCTGAGGCAAACAGGTTATGGTTGTCTTCTGGTGATGGACACCTAAATTGGCAGCATCCATTTAGATCATGTTCAGATGTACTTTCCACTTTCCATCTATCTTGGCTCTCAAATGCCTTCTCGAATACAGAAGTTCCAGTTTCACTGACATATTCCTGTGCTGGCCTGGGAAGATCTGGAGTAGATCCCATTTTCACATAGTTATCTTGTGAAGCACAGACTTGTCCGGGTGGAAGAAAATAAATATTACCTGTGTTTTGGTTTAATGAGGAACATTGTTTAGTCTCTGCGGTTTGGCAGAATAATTTCTTGCCACAAATCTCATGTGACACCTGAGACACTGCATTAACCCCAGTGTTCCTCAAGGGCTCATGTCCATCCCCATTCATGTCCATCTCAGCCTTCTGTACGGAAAAGGTCATTTTGGCAGGAGGTGTCATTGACAAGGTTGGTTGTCCCTCCTCTGTGACCATGGACAGAGCCTCCATGGCTCGTTCTATAGTCCAGCACTAGTCACAAGGTATATCCAGAAGAATCTTAGTCCGAAGCCAAGTCCTGGTGTGTTTAGCATGTTTAAACATCTGGACGATGTGGGTCCTCAAAATGTGAAAATATCAGTGGAGGTTTTCCTGTAATAAAAAAAAAGAAAGAAAAATCACTATAAGAGAGACTATGAGAGAATATTCTGCTGTAACTTGTTTTAATGTATCTAGAGGCAAGATATTTTATCAACAAAGCCTGTAGAGCATAATTTCAAACATACCAAATTCAGCCCATGAAGGCCTTGCTAATTGGCTTAATTAGGTATGTTAAATGATTTAGAATGAAACTCAACAGTACTGCTTCAGGAATGGGGTCTGAGACCGATACTCTAGAGCAGGGTTTCTTAAACTTTTTACAGCCAGGGTCCCTTTAAACTGTAAAATAAATTTCACAGACAACCCCCCAAATA
>CM074958.1:19502545-19513892 GCA_037577455.1 Pangasius macronema
ACAGAACTCCCGACACCTTTCTCCACCCATTCCAACCTGCCTGCACTCGCTTCTTCACCTCTTTCCCACACTCACCACACTCACAGGCTCATTATTTAAATGTATTTAATTTAAAATATTTTGTTTATTTATTGGAGCCACAGAGTATTTTGTTACTGAAATTTCTGCCAATAAGAACATTAGTTTCAAGTTATTTACAGTCCTCCTAGTTTTTGGGTTATTGAGGTTTGGATCAAACCCATAACCCGTTAAATTCAAATATCCAGTCAAATATGCTAATAACTATAAGAACTCAATAATAAAATAAATAATAAATATAACAAACTGTGATAGTAATGGATTGTGGGGCCCTAACGCTGTAACAAATTGGCGGTTGGAGTGGAGGGGAGACACAGAAAACAGAGTTAATGGCTCTGCTTCATGGACCCATTTTGAGAACCACTGCTTTAGAGGAACCATAGGTCAGGTAACATTAAGGGAGGCATTCATAAGGCTATGACACCTCTGTAAGCCTTTTATGATAACTGGCATAAAGCTGCATAGGCATTTATGCTTATTTCAACACACGTCATCTGCTATAAAGACTGTGTTTGACAAATTTTATATAATATAAGTTCACTTATCTGAATCAAGTGAGTTTACTTGGCATAATGTAGTGTTATGAGTCTACATAACAACTGATTCTGTGATTCTGTTACATCAGAGACACAAAATGATGATAATTATACACCATTTTAAAACCAAACTTGCTCAGACCTGTTGCAATATAATGGCATTGATTATTCAGAATATTCATAAGCATTCATAAGCAGGACTTTGCAAATATAGCAGGTTTTCATGTTGATGTTCCCACCAAGTGCTACACACTGTACATGACACACTGCAGAGCTTCTTTTATAAGCATTCAACATTGTTACATTGCAAGCTATGTCACATCGCCATCACATGACATAAGACGTACACTGAGCTACAAAGTCAGTTATCATTAGGTTCTAATGTCAATCAGCTTATAAACACAACCTTATGTCAACAAAAACCTGTCAGTTGGCTCAGGCGTTATGTCAACTTGACGAAAAGCTAGCACTCATTGGAATAAGGCTTTATAAATGTTTATGTAGCTGTCATGTAGCCTCATGAGCACCATCATTAAGTGTTACTGGATATGTTGTTAACACTTTCTATGAAGGCCACATCTACTGTATATTGAACTATGAACACAATCATAACATATTATGATTCATCCATATGGCATTATACACATATAATTATTTATGAACATGCCCTACACTTTATAGTAAATGTTATTATGCATTATAAATTCTTAACATAATGCATTATACATGGTGTTTGGAACACAATATATGACGAATATCAAACAAACTCAACCTTATGTAAGTGCATTATGGCTCACAAATACAACTTATAAGGTATTATAAGTAGGTTATGACATCATGTATCTGTCTACAAGCTACAGTCATAAGTTAAATGATGATCATGTCATGCTGTGAATGTATTCACAGGTTATTATACATACAGCATTCTGATTTTTTTCCCCAAGCCTACAATAGTGCGCTTTGCTATTTCTGTTTTTTTGCTATTTTTTTTTTTTAAATGTTGTATCTTCTTTTTCATCACAAGCCAGTGATATGCTTTATTCAGGGCCCCAATAACAAAATGCATTGGACATGGATTGTTTGAATTTGCAGAAAATGTGAAGCGTGAAGGAATTTAGCACCGCTTTGGCAAAAAAATAATGCTTGGAATACCTCAAATTATAAAAAAAAAAAATATATATATATATTTGGAAAACTTAAGTGGAAAAATGTGCAGTGTTTAGGTGTGTGTGTTGTTGCCCTCATATGTTGTCATAATGCCTTATAAATGTATCATAGCATGTTATAAATGTATTCACAGGTTACATATGACCGGGCTCTTACATAAATATATTTTCTGTTCCCCAAACCAAACGTTAATCATCTTGTATCACTTTTTTTTTTCATCACAAGCCATTGATACGCTTCATTCAGGGTACCACTAACAAAATGCACTGGACATGGACATTGCTAGAAAGTCTGAATTTTCTACTGTAAAAATAAGGCACTGAATATTTTAAATAATGTTTAAAAATATTTTGTGATATTAAAAGCATGTGCTTTTTATCCAGACTGGTATTCAAAGTTTAATTGCACATCACAATCATTAAAAATACACGGAATGAGTCGTGTGTGTTACATCAAACATGCAGTCAAATATGAGCTGAAGTAAAAGTGAAAATAAAGTAGATTCCCCCCCGAGATATATATAAAAAAATAGTTCTTGGCTGATTGTGTTTATGGCCATGAGCAAGAGATCTACAGAGGGGGAAGAGAAAATCTCTGAGGCTGAACATCTGTCTGCAACTGAGGTGTTCAAGTCTGGATCTGTTTCAGGCATGACGGCGGTGACATCAGCAGCGTGAGGAATCCAGCGTCTCTTCCCCCACTGGCTGATTTACAATGCACCAGTCCATTCATCAGAGCAGCTAAAGGGCACCGGCCAAGCTGTGGTTAGCAGGCTGACTAACCCCCTCATTACAGCTTTACCCCCAACAAAACACTTACATTCGGCCACGGGAGACACGACACTGGTAGGAAATGAAGGAGCGTTCTTTTCTGACACCTCGGTAAAAGTGCGTCATGTGTGCAGCTATGGGACAGTGGGGGTGTCGGATAGGAGGATGCTTTTCCTCAAGGGGATGACAGGATAAGCCACAGCTATATAATAATTGGTTGTTGATGCCTTGGGCTGAAGGAGAACCGACTTGTTTGTCGTACACCGACCTACATAGCATACGGCAGGCAGTCATTGTCGTCTCTGTAATAAGCATTTGTAATAAAAGGGCTGTGAAGAGTTTAATCCGAAGAACAGAGTCAGGCCAACGAACGTTACGCCATTATACCACAGCGCTCTTGAATTCCCGATTCTGATTGGTCAGAGGGTTTTGATTCATTTCCGATAATATCGGCGTCGACAATAGTGCCATCTGTAATTCAGATCGTTTTATTTTAGTGTGCTCGTTCCTGTTAAGTTTTGCTTGCTGACTTTTTTTCAGTGCAGAGACACTTATTTAACATTTATGGAAGGAGTCTCCAGTGTCAGTAAGCCTTCAGGACAGAGCACAAAAAAAGAGAGAAAAAGCGCCTGCTATGACACGAGTGATAACAGGAACTAACCCGTCTTGTAGGTGATGCACTACATTAAATGTATCTATAAATGGATAAAAAGTATGACGTGTCATTCATTCATTCATAAATAAAACCTCGTCACGAATGTTGGCAGGTTGCTGAGGTGTAAGAGGAATAAAACGCTTTGAATGTGCTCTTATTAGAAATGAATCAACTTTGTGATAGCTTTTATGGTGAAAACTCCATATTGGATTATTTTCCTCTAAGTATTTTATTCTTTATGTATTCAGGTTGGGTTAACAAGGAGAAACAAGGACTGAGGAAGGAAATGAGCATGAAAAATCAGAAAAAGAACCGAGATGTCTTGAGAAATTAGTGCAGATCTGAACACATGAGGACGACGCAGCTGGATTTTGTTTTCTTTTCATACAAATGCTTCCCCAAACCCAAACCCAACTCTAACTTTTCTACATTTTCATGAAAATTGTCGTGCGAAATGTTACAAATTTGCAATCATATGACCTTTTTGACAGGAGCATAATTAAAAGGCAAAAGTGTACCTGAGGTCAAAGTGGACATTTTGGAGCATAGTGGCCCATAAAGGTACAGCGATCACTCTCAATCTTTAGATGTGTAGAGGCATGGATTCTCGATTTTTCTGCATCATTTAGTAGTCAGAATGTCATGCCATGGATATCGGGTGTGAAAGATTGCTGACTCAAGCATGCATGGAGAAGTAGTGCAAAATGGGAAAGATCTTTCCTATATCTCTCTTCTCCCTTCATGCATTCTGGTCTACCTCTGATATATAGCGAATGTGAGAAAGGGCCAGCTGGACAGGTCTTATCGAGCATGTACACACGTGCACAAATACACAAACGCACACATGCAGTCCCTTGGAACTGAGAGGATAACACACCTCAGGGCTTTAACCTTCAGAAGCTGATAAGCGAGCAAGGCCAGAAGCAAGGTCACACACTCACACCCCTGAACTGTCCGTCCTGTGTGTGTGTGTGTGTGTGTATGTGTGTGTGTGTGTGTGTGAGCGTGAAACCTTTCAGCTCCATTATTTAATTAAAACAGATGTAACCTCAACATTACAGTGTTTGTACTACAAACACAGCAACCACCACCAATACTTTCCCTTTCCAAAGGAAACAAGTAATACATTCCTCTTCCACAGGAAACGTTGGTTTAAGACTGATTAGATCGACTCAGTTCACCTCTTCCCCTACAGCCCCTCTTTTCTAAATCCGTTGTGAAAGAGGGCCTCCTTTATTCACGGCTACAGAAAAGGGAAGGAAAGATCAGCCAAAACAGCCAAACGGAGGATGCCACCGCAGGAAGATCAACAGGAATCTCATTTAACACACACTACTGGGAATATCTGAATACAGAGATATGCAGCTACACGTGAATTAACACACGCAACTCTAATTAGACTGAGATGATGCTGGATATCTCAGTCACCTGCTCGTAAGGACGTTGGTTATATTCATATATTACGGATAATAAAATAAAACAAATTACGCTGTCATAAATGTCATAAAATAAAATGCACTTCATTAGGTGCTGTGCACTAATGACTAAAATAGCAGATTTTTAAAAATTATTTCCTGATTTTATTTCCACACCTCTAGAAAAAAGCATTTTTATCTCTGTAGTGTAAGTTGCAATTTCCGTTACAGATTAATCTGCATCACTTTTTACATAACTCCATTGAACACATGTTGTGTGAGATGTTATAATATTTCCCTGCACAATAACACTGAAATAATTCTTACAGTGTTGAAATAGAAATTATTTCAGAAAAATAGGACTATGGAAAGAAAGCTTCTATCCCTCGAGCTAAAACCTGTTGAAAAGACAGAAGTTTGAGTCAAATCTCACCTTATCTGCTGTTTAGTTTGTGTCTGATAGTCCAGTGGCGTTCATAGTGAAGGAGGTGAACCATTCAGGTGAAGACACACCAGTGTCTCTCCCTGCTTTCTGTGCGTGTGTGTGTGTGTGTGTGTGTGTGTGTGTGTGTGTGTGTGTGTGTCTCCGTGTGAGGACGGAAGGCAGTAAGCGAGAGTGCTATCATCACAGATTCCAAAGAATCACCACAAGCAACACAAGGCTTCAGCATGCACTGACTAAGCCAAGAAGAGGAGGAGTGCAAAGCCAGCCAAGGAGTGTGTAAGTGTGTGTATGATGAGGAAGGGGAGGAGCCTGCATTCAGGAGAGAGAGCGCGCGAGAGAGAGAGAGAGAGAGAGAGAGTGAGAGAGCGATAGATACTGTTGTGTAAACAAGCACTTCAGTGCGCTCCGTATATTTGGCTGTAAATACAGCACTGGAATCGGGAGTGGGTGGGAACTGAGCGACATCCAGGACATCGAGGACATCGAGGACCTGCTCAGTGAGACTGAACTCCAGCCCAAATGAACCATGACCCATGAACCACCAAACTCTGGTTATGGAGCTATTTTGTCACCTCATCTATACATGTGTATCATTTGTTTTGTTGTGCTGATTTCCCCCGAGATGTTATGTCATTCATTCATTTTCCGTAAGTGCTTTATCCTGGTCAGAGTCATGGCAGATCCAGAGCCTATCCCAGGAACACTGGGCGTGAGGCAGGAATACACCCTGGATGGGTTGCACAGCACCTTTAACACACATGCAGGAGCAATATAAAGTCACCAACCTACCTACCACCATGAGAGAGAACCAGAGAACCTGGAGGAAACCCTTGAAAGAACATCACACAGACAGTAACCTGAGCTCGGGATCAAACTGGGAACACTGGAGATGTGAGGCGGCAAAATGTCAATGTGATACCACAGCGCTGTTGATTTTTCAATTCTGATTGGTCAGAAGCAGCTCTGCCAGGCTTATATTACAGTATGTTACATTCTAGTACATTATCATCTGCTTCTATGGCAGATTCTCAACATAAACAGATTAAAGAGATGTTGATATGTTGATTCTGACTGATTCTGATGTTTCGCAGGATCTGATGTCTTGCTCTAGACACCGATAAAGCAATACGGACAAGCACCTTGGCAAGAACAAAATAAAACAAAACAAAAAAAAAGAGAGCATTCCACAGAGCAGTAGATGGAGAGAACCGATCTCAACTAAAGAACCGTTTCTCTGGAAAAAGATGTTTGTATTTTTGGCCCTTCTGATTTTTGCATTTTGCATTGTTGATATGATTACCTCATCTGTCCAGAGACGTTTATTTAGCATTTACAGAAGGAGTCTCCAGTGTCATAGGTGAAGCTGTAAATTTAAGTTCTCAGCTCCAGGAAAAACTTCAGGACATTGGGTTTCTCAGAAATACAATTACACCTAATAAACCTAATGCCATCTGAATAGGGCTCTAATAATTATGGAGTTATTCATACTGTAACTGAAATGCATTCTGTAACTGCAGAGGGAGGATCGTACGCTCCAACATGTGTGGTGGTGTTTCTTGTCGGTTCGGTTGGGCTTGGCAGAGTTACTGTCAGTTTAAACCCATTTAGGGTAATCTACTGAGATGATGGGTTAATCTACTGAGATGATGTTTAATAATCTATAATGTGTTTCTGTATAGGAAGCTTCGCTGTCCCTAAATGACTCGTAAATAACTTCTTGGATTTGAGTGAAGGCAAGAAAGCATCCGGTCACATGTTCAGTGTCTCTCGTACTTTTTTACTCTCCACTCATTTTGTACTTTCTCATTAATCACGTCTTTGACAAAAATACTAATAACTTTATTTACCACCTGAGTACTTTCATGTCCTTTCAGATTATACATTATAATTAAGTAATTAAGCAATTAAGTAATTAAGAGAAAAAAAGTCTTGGTTGTGTTTCTTTGAAGGAAGTAACCTACATTTTTACATGTTGCACTCTGAAATGTTTCAGCACTGTATTGTTAAATACTCAACATGATTTTTCTACATTTAAACAATTAAAAATTAAGATACATAACACGCTGCTGCATTAAGAATGGCATGTTAGAGCAACATAGAGCATGATTTCATAATGTTTTTGTCAGCCATTCATTGGACTATCATAACACATTCATTAGCATTGAATAAACCCTTTATAAAGCAGTGTTTTACACTTTTAACATTCTCAACACTTATGAGTCGACATAGAGAAGAGGGAACAAAGCCACAAATGTCATTACAGGTCAACTGCTTGAGATTGCCGCATTATATCTTTAAAATATCTGTATCTTATTCATTTTCCTTACTAATAGGACATTAATGAAATGTTGCGCAATCTTCTACGACGTATCCATCATCTCTTTTATCTATATCTTTTTTAAATCAATATATCTACATGGAATTTGGATGTTATTCAAATAAAGTGGTGGTCCATCTGCATTTAAAAGTATTATATTATTATATTAATAAGCACTATTTCAGTGTAACGTGCAGCTTGTACAACCTTACTTCGTTTTAAAGTGTCACATGTCAACCAAATTAATCACCTTAATCTCCTCAAAATAAGGAGTAATCAGTTTCTGCTCAAATGGCCATGTGATTGAGTAAAGTAAGGAGAATAGGAATATCGACTCTAACAAAAGAAGCACACCTGCACGCCTTTATAAAGCAATTACTAATTAATAATGATAAATTATAATGAAAGAAGAACTTTGCAAATTGAACAAAAAGTGTATGGTCCCTTCTTTTTTATTCCGCTTTTCTTTTTTGGTTTCTTACATTTTTTTGTCTTCGCTTTTTTTCGCTTCCTGTCAAAGGAGTGGCTTTAATTATCCTTAAAAATGTGACTTATGTCTAACAAAGTCTAACAAAGTCCTTATTGTCCTCCAAAAAAAAGGAGGTGAGGATTATATAAAGAGGTTCATATAAAAATAAAAAGAAAAAGAAAAAGAAAAGAAAAAAAAACTTTGCAAATTGAGCAACTGAACAAGAAACCAAATAAACCTGGACTTTAAACTTTTTTTTTTTTTTATGCAGAAGAAAGACTTCAGTTGTTGTAGAGGAGAATGGAGGATGGAGTGGAGGATATTTGCTCCTGGTGGAGATCCAGCTGTATTTTAGCTTAACTCTGTTCCTCCTACACACACAGATGATGGAGCACCTCCTCTGTAATACAGCAGATAGAGACACACGTTCATCCAGTGCTGTGAGGTGTTCAGTCCTCTGCCCTGCTGCTGTTCTCAAGAAGTGTCGTTTCATTCATATAACTCAACAAGCTTACTCCAACTTAGTCAAGTCAAGGGGGTCAAAATATTTCCAGAAAAAATGACAGTTAGACCATTAGCATTGCTGTAAGGTTCAAACTCAGGAAAATGACTTCTTCACTGGTTGTAATCTTTCTTTATTAGTTGCAATAAATCTGAACAGAATTGTAAGTACTGTAATTGTACTCAGCTTATCCTCTCCTTTCATCCCTCAGACACTCATGTTTCTGCACAGATCTCAGCAGACATCTCTTAATCCCAAAAAAAAAACCCGAACTGCGGTTCATCCCGGGTGATTCATCCCCACATCAGGATCCTGTGATCTCCCTGGACAACTCTCAGATCTCAGCTTCGGTCACTGCATGCAACCTTGAGGTAGCCATGGACAGTCAACTGCCCTTTTCCTCTCACATTGCTAATCTGACACGGTCACGTCAATTTCTCATTTACAGCATCGGAAGGATCCGTCCATTTCTATCCAGCGCCGATCTACCTCAAAGCACTTATCACACCCCACACTGCACCGTGCTCCCTCCGGTCCTCTAGCGCTGCTCGACTGGTCCCACCATCACTCAGGGTACAAGGAAGGCATGCATCAAGGCTCTTCTCTGTTCTGGCACCAAGGTGGTGGATTGAACTTCCCCTAGATGTCCGAACAGCTTTAGAAAAAACGACGACTAAAGACCTACCGCTTAATGGAGTGCTTATTTAGTTGATAGTAAAGTGTGCATGAAGTTTCTGCATATCTCCTAAGCGACCGCTAGCCAGGTAATCGTGATGAGTGGTGTATCTTTCACTCCACAAAACAGTGACCTGTATACTCAGTGTAATAGATTTAACCAGGAACTCGGTAGTGAGAAGACTACCCCGAGTTCCCGAATAGGAATTTCGAATTGAGGGGGAATTTTCTTTGGCTTTTTCTCCTCTCAGGTCAAGACTTACAAGTTACAACCTCTAGCCAAGCGCAGCAATTCTGTCCAAAGCGTTTTCATTTTAAATGGAGCAGCCTGTTTCTATTTCCATGTTTTTCTAAATGGAAAGATAGAATATAAACAAAATTAAATTTTCTATCTGAAAAAACTGTAAAATGAATTAATAAAATCTGTCAAATCCATGAGGTTATTGGTGTTATGGCAGAAAACGGAGTAGAAAGATGCAGAAATTGTGCATTTAACATTAATGAAGTTTGGATTATTCACGGAGAAAAACAAAACAAGTATCATTTGCGTTTTCTGATCTATTAATTCACCTGAAATTCAATTTGTCAGCCTTCATATCCTCTTCTCTGAGGTTTACTGATTTGTTTCTTCTAAAGACAACATAGGAGTTTGTGTGCACTTGACTTCTGCTGTTGAGGATGTACAGATATGAACAAATGGATATCGGAAGGCAAAGTCGTTAGGCAAGGCATGGTCAAACACCAAAAAAATAAGAAGAACATCAGGACAGAAGGGTTAAGGGTTAGACAAAGGCAAAAAAGGAGTGAAGGCAAGGCAAGGTCAAACACAATGAATCTATCCAAAAACACGCCTCAGAACACACAAGACTGGCTGACAAACTGCAAGACTTCGCAGTGAAGTTCAGATTCATGTCGTTTATATAGCAGTTCAACAGAAGAAGGGATTTAAAATTCACGGGAGGGTGCCCTCTGGAGGTCTGGAGGGGAGAAGGTCCGGGCTGGATGTTACAAAATTGCTTTCAGATATTTATTTCTGAAGTTTCAGCTGAAAATTCTGCAAACGTTTCTGTTTGAAATCAAGACTGAGACGTGAATGTGTCCTAACTAGTTATCTAAGCAGCTTAACTTAACGCTTGACAGCTTGCTAACCAGAGTTCATAGCATAATCGGCTAGCAGAGTCAAACCTTCCCGGGACTCTTATTCACAATCTGCTTGTACTGAACATCCTGTAAACACATGTAGTAGCATTAGGCGTCTTGAATATCAAAACGATGTTTAATGTTCAGCACCATCGTTTTATTTGCTGTAATAGACACCTTGAGCCAAACATTTTGGACCAATTACAGATCTACAGAATGGTGTGCGATTTCTTTTCAGCCCAGGAAGTCTGTCATTGAGAGGCGTGAACATGAAGGATTATTTACTTAGTCAAGTATCTATTTTTCAAAAGTCCTTCAGTGGGGGAACTGGAAGTAAATAGACTAAGTATACACTGTCCAATCAGACTACACATTACACCAAAAAGACAGATCACTTGAAAGTAAGAAAAACAGGTTTTTATTGTCGTGTATACAAATACAGTACAGTGAACTGTTCCACTCTTTCTGTATCCAAGCTCATTAGGAAGTTAGAGTCAGAGTGCAGCATCAGCCATGTGCAAAACCCTTTTTCCATGATAATCTTAATTCTGCATTAAATGTGTTTTGAATTTCCTTTCGTTTGTTTGATTGAGCTGGGTTCCACGGGATCTGTGGCATTTTCTAGCATTTTTGACTGGGCTTTAAATTGTTCTTCAGTTGTGCATATTTGGTCACTTTTTTATAGCAGATTAATATTGAATGATATCTATATCCATATCTATATGTAACATAGATAAGAAAACGTATAGGTTACATCATCATCCTCTTGCTCATAACACATTATAACACCACTGCCAAAGAAATGAGCGCCTCTTTGTAGTGCATTATGAGAACTGACTGAATTTTTTGTTGTCGTTGTCTTTGTTGCTCAATAAATCAATGCTACCATAAAGAGTATCAGGATCATACTACAAACTTTACCACTTTCAAGAACTTTAGCAAAATCCTGTCAGCATGTCTATGGCTAAACATAATTCACTAATAAACTGGGGCAGAAATTATTTGGTATTGGCATTATAATGTGTTATAAACACTGCTAATAACACTATGTTGTGTTAACATTTTATAAATTCATCATAAACGTTACCATAACCTGTAATACCTTTTCGTAAATAATTATAATGATGATGTCTATAATGCCTTATGAAGGCATTATAATAGGTAATGAATGTATTCAT
>CM074958.1:19538094-19552154 GCA_037577455.1 Pangasius macronema
TCTTTCCCACACTCACCATTACTCTGGACTGTTGACCCCAAGTACTTAAACTCCTGTACCTTCTTCACCTCTTCATCTTACTGTTCCTGTAATAACTTGCAAGAAAAAACTTTAACAGATCAATGATTATCCACTTTTTCTTGGTTAAATAACAATTATTAGTCTCAGATTACATGAGCTGTTCTCTTGTCTTAACAGTAATTAGACTGTACTCATGCTCACTGGCTCTCCTCACCTGCTTCATAAATCTGGCTCTTTAAATTGAACCATAGATGGCTCTGCTTTAGAGTTTCAAACAAACATCTTTTGATCCACATGTCCAGAATACTGTTAAACCATCCTTCTTTCATCGCAGAAATATTGCAAGATTGCAGCCTGTGTTATCTTTTTTCTGTGGCTGAAAAGTTTAAGACTTTTGTCTTCTCTCGCATGGATTACTGCAATGCAATGCGCTCCTTGCTGGGGTCTGTAAGTCTACAATAAATAAACTGCAGTATGTGCAAAATCCAGCTGGAATCATGACCAGGTCCAGGAAAAGTCATCACATCACTCCTGTTTAGGAATCCTCGCACTGGCTCCCTGTCAGGTTTCATGTGGATTTTAAACTTCTTACGCTTACATACAAGGCTTTGCGTGGTCTAGCTCCTCAGCATTCGGCTGAGCTTTTAACCCAGTACACCCCAAAACGTGATCTCCGCTCCTCCGCTCCTCATCTTTTAACTGTCCCTCAGACTCATTAGTTTATTATGGGTGATCGGGCCTTTTCTTCTTATGCTCCAAAACTGTGGAACTCACTACCATCTGAACCTAGAGAAGCCCAGTCTTTTAGTACATTTAAATCTTCACTTAAAACGTATTTCTTTAGGATTTGCTTTTATTTGATTACTTTGTTTTTTTCTTATTTAATTATTGCTATTGTTATTAATAATGGAATTGTATTTTATTATTAACTGTTTTTTTTATACATGTTTATACACTCTTATGTAAAGAGCCTTGAGAGGCTTTTTTAAAGGTGCTATAGAAAATAAAGTTTATTATTATTATTATTATTATTATTATTATTATTACTATTATTATTATTACTACTATAAACACGATAACGTATTAGAACAAGTTAATGTAATATAAACCGGTGCTATTACAGCAAATTAGTTAATACATTTTGACCAAATAGATTTTTTTTTAAATGTCTGATTTATACCAGTATGAAATTATTAACTTGGATCTCAAACCATTAGTCATTTTAAAAGATCTACACAAATAATTGTTACAAGAATTCTTTCTACACTTTACTAGTGTCTTATAGTCTCATCTACTCTTATTTTATATGCCTATTTATTCACTTACACTCATTCAGTTACAGTCTTTATTAAATATACAGTAAGAACACACAGTTTAATAAATTAAAAAAAAAAAAAAAAACATGGTTCAAGTTTACAAATGTAAGGTAGGACCCGTGGCACGGCACAATAAGTAGACGCACAGTACATCAGCATTAAGACGTAAAAGGTTCCTCGACACCAGCAGCCAACGTTAAAACGGAATTCGTTAGAAGTTTGGAGGAAGGGATTATTTTTGTGCGACCTACTGAAATCCACCAAGCAGCAATATGACAGGTCATCTTAGGTAAACAGTTCAACACAAAACACGATACGCCACCATACGTCACACGAGAGAAAAACAAACTCCTGAGAAGGGAGCATTCACTATTTAAATGCTAGTTATGTGCTCACGTTCAAACCAAGTCATTCTGCTACACGTCACTGTAGGCAAAGTCCGTCCTTAACGAATTCTGTCGATTGTCATAACATAACGCCATGAAAATCAGTGCCATAAGGGATATTAGTAAACGTTCAACCTTTTAAAATTGCCTTAGTTAGTGGGAAAATTAGGGACGTACATACAATTAAAACATTAAGTCTTTATTTTAGAACCAGAAGATCCCAATAGGAAATTTGTAACACTTCTCCCAAAAGCATCACAGCACCAAGATCACTGTTAAACGGTTGAGCGAGCCGAGCATCACACTGAACACTCTCTCTCTCTCTCTCTCTCTCTCTCTCTCTCTCTCTCCCACATAAGATGATCTTAACTTTACCACGTTTTTGGGAAACTGGGCCCTGATCCATAATAACCAAACCTCAATATGTTAATTATAGATACGGATATGACCAGTCAAAATGATAGTTTAGGATTTTTTTACTTTGTAATTTTGTTAAATTTTTTTCGTTGTGTGAATTTTTTTTAATTTATAACATTATTATAAATAAACTCAAACCCTCCACACATGGACCTTCTCAGCCACTACACACCAGTTGGCATGATCCAAGTAGGTCTGCAGGATATGAAGTTCCTCAACGTGTTCCTCGATGAGCTGTGTCAGTTCCCCCTCTCTGAAGACGTGGTAGTAGCGCAGACATGACTCGTTCAGCTTGTCTTTACTCCACTCGTCCTGCTGCTGAAGGGACACTGCGCTTTCCTGTCCAATATCTCCGCCATCGTCCTCTCCGAGACGTTCGCTACCGGAGCGCTCCCTCTGTCGAGACACCAAATCCGGTAACGGCACTGATGAGCAGTCCTGCACCAGTGCGACCGAAACCGTCCCGTTCCCGTTACTGCACTCGGCTTTCTGCAGCTGCTCATGCGGCTCTGAGACGAACACGTCCTCTTCTAGGCTGTTCCTGGCCGAAGGGGTGGTGAAAAAGCTGGACACTTGTCTGATCAGGGCTCGTCCTCTTGTGCTTCTCGCTTGGGTTCTCGCCTCAGGTTCGTCGGTGGGGCTACAGAAAGCACTGAGCTCTCTGGAGGAAGAGCGAGACACGGTCAGGCTGCTTAAATCCAGCACGGAGTCCAGAGACCTGGAGAAAAACCAGAGCTTCTGCTTCCTCTGCTGAGCTGGGCTCCCTGGATCTTCTTCATCCACCATTGATGATGTGCTTCTTGTGTTCCTGTGCATGTCTTCAGACTCTGGGGCGTCACTAACGCTCTGGGTTCCGCTGCCACGCTGCCTGGGTCTGAGACGTCCTCTTGAGGCAGATGATAAGGGAGGGTTGGGGTTCCAGGGCACAAAGATGTCCTGCTTCTCAAACTTGCGTCTTTTCTGTTCCATGGCCCACACGTAGATCATGACTCGACCTCCGACTCGTAATGTGCGTGCCATTTCTTTTAGCGCCCGGATGCGACGCTCTTTGGTCGACATGTGGTGGATGACTGGAAGGGAAAAAGGGCTTCAGTAATGAAAACGTATTTGCAGAGATGTTCAGGAAAAACATTTGCCACGTTTGGTTTTATATTTAAATGTTATACTAATTATACCAGGATACTCCCATAATTCTGTTTGAAAGGATACTCTGCCTAGAGGATGCTGTCCATCACAAATCAGTGACCGTATAAGGAGGGTGTTAGTCAGAGTATCAACAATGAGAAACAAACTGTAACACTGAAGGAGCTGGAAAGATTCACAGCTCGAACGAGAGAAGCTGTTCACGGTACAATCAGCTGGGATACTCCACAAAGTAGAGCACTACTATACAGGAAGTAGATGAAGATGCCTTCATTGGTCACATACACATTACATTTGGTGGAAAACCAACACACTAAGAACACCATCCCTACAGTGAAGCATGGTGGTGGAAGCATCACGTTGAGAAAGTTATCCTTGACCTCATGATTGCTTTTCAGACTAGTCCTCTTGACTTGGTCACTGACTTTTGGTGGACGGCCTCCTCTAGACACTGTAGTGCCATATTCCTTCCATTTTAATAATATTTTAAATGATGTTCTGCAGGGTGTTCAAAATTTGGCATACATTTATAACCAAACCGTGACTGATCCTTGTGCCAGATTAGTTTTGATAGCTCCTTGGTTTTCATGATGCTGTTTGTTTAGGTATTTTCTCTAGCAGGTTCTGGGACCTTCCAGAAACAGGTGTGTTTATACTGAGATCGCATGACACTTTAATTGCATAGGGTTGACCCTATTAAAGTAGTTATGAGACTTCTGATGGAATCTGGCTGCACCAGAACTAATTTAGGGGTTTCACAGCAATGGGGTAAATACTTATGCATTCACAACATATACTTCTTTTATTTGTAAATGATTTTGCAAAGTATAGATATTTTTACTGGTTGTTTTAATGTTTACTGCTCAATATAGTAACTGTTTCGATACCTAGAACCATTTCATTTATTTTTTGAAGGCTAAGACACAATTTCTTTAAAAGTGCCACAGACACACACACACAAACACACACACACACACACACAAAGACACACAGACACACACACACACAAAGACACACACACACACACAAAGACACACAGACACACACAAAGACACACAGACACACACACACACACAAAGACACACACACACACAGACACACAGAGACACACAGAGACACACACACACACACAAAGGCACACAGACACACACACACAAAGACACAAAGACACACACACACACACAGACACACACACACAAAGACACAAACACACACACAGACACACACACACACAAAGACACACACACAGACACACACACAGACACACACACACAGACACACACACAGACACACAGACACACACACACAAAGACACACAGACACACACAGACACACACAGACACACACAGACACACACACACAAATACACACAGACACAAAGACACACAGACATACACACAAAGACACACAGACACACAGACACACACACACAAAGACACACAGACACACAGACACGCACACAGACACAGACTCACACACACAAAGACACAGACACACACACACACACACACACACACACACACACACACACACACACAGACACACACACAAAGACACAGACACACACACACAAAGACACAGACACACACACACAGACACAAAGACACACACAGACACACACAGACACACACAGACACACAGAGACTCACTCACTCACTCACTCACTCTACAGTCTTGTCTTCACACAGCCAAAGCCGAGCCATTAATTACAACTAAATCCCCACTCGTTCTGATGTCATACGAGTTACACAAATTTACACTCTTTTCAATGCATGTGCACTATAATAAAAAATATAATACACTTTTACAATGTACTGTCTCTGTAAGCTATTTAAAATCCAACTCTGATGAAAAGACAGAGGAGAAAATAACTTTCGTGCACAGCAGCATTCAATTAGCAGCAGCATGACTCTCTGCACTGACAAATGGTCCCATTAATCGCCTCCCTGAGGATGACCGAGGGTTGCCAGGTGACCCACACACACGGAAAATCTTCCGTATCCAAGTAACAGAGCTTGTTTTGAACACTCCATCCTGCTTTAATAAAGCCATAAGACATGCGCTGGGGCATTAATATTACAATTAATAACAGGGAAGGCGAGCAGATGGTGGGAGAGCTGTGTGGGGTGATACATAAACTCAGGAAGTTTCATTAAAGTGAACAGTGAACAGCTGTGTAGGAGTGGATACATAGCCAGTGTACTTAAAGGTTGTGTTTTTTTTTTACTAAATCTGCAACAATATAAAACATTTTGCTCATCTGAAGCTTGTGATTTTGTGAATATAAAGCATCAGCAAAAGTTCCCACTCCGAAGAATGAACCAAATTTAAAACAAGAGTATGGGACATAATATAAAAATTTGCTGGCTGATTGAAACAGTGAACTAGCTAATTACTGTGACTAAACATTTTAGCACAACTCCTTTTAATGTCACTATTTCTACAACTAGGAAATGCCAGTTTTCATTTTAAATCAAAATTACAGTGATTAAAATGTTGCGCGACAAATCGCATGCCTCAAGCCATATGATAAGTTAGGACAGTTGAGATTAGTTCAGGTTAGCGTCCGTACCTTTTCTTACAACTTTACACCCAAAACCAAACACAATCCCACCCTCGTTCATCTAAATTTTAACAAATTCTTCATGAGATCAGACTGAAATAGCACAGCAGTGTTCATAAGTGTGTGTGAGTCACTGCTTCCTGTTTTGTGCTGGTGCCTTAAAGTTATTAAGTACCTACACACCCGGTGAGTCAGGTTTATTAAAGGCATGGAAATCTTTGCTGTTTGTTTTTACTTTACTAATGTGAACAACATTCTTTTTTTTAAAATCCTATTTCAGAGATAATGCTCAGGGTAATGATCCGAGCACAGACAGGAGAAATAGAAATATTAGAAGAAACCCAAATGCTTCACAAATGCTGAATCTCAACCCCCAAACCCTAGTCTGAAACCCCAGTGTGAAACCCCAAACCCAGTCCAAATCCCCATTCCAGTCCAAAACACCAAGCCCCAGTGTGAAACCCGAACTCCAATCCAAAATTCTATATACACAACAATTGTATATAAAAGCCCATTCCAAAACCTGGGTCTTAAACCCCAAACACCACACAACCACAAATCCCAGTCTGAAAACCCAAACAACAATCCCAAACCCCATTCTGAAAACCCAAACCCTGTTCTGAAATCCCAAAGCCCATTCTGAAATCCCAAACTCCAGTGCAAACCTAGCTTAAATTAGTATAATCAACACAGAAAAACAATACGATTTGGTTGTGGTTCTTCAAATACACTCAAAGGACAAAACACCTATCTATCTCAAGTCGGAAGCACAAATCCTATCCCCACTCTGAAACCTCAATCTTACCCTCCAGTCTAAACCCCTAAACCTACCTCCTAGTCTATAATCTAAATCCAACCCCCCCAACCTCAATCCCCAGTACAAAAATCCCAAACCACAGTTCATAACCCCAAACCCCAGCGCTGAAATGCCTGCCTAAACCCCAAACACTAGCCCAAAACCTCATTTAAATGAGCACACTCAATACAGAAAGACAGTATGATTATCCAACACATTCACTCAAGCGAACACAAAACCACGATCTGGTCCCAGTCCTAGAATTACAGTCTCGAAACTCCAAACCCCAGTCTCAAAGCCCAAACCACAATCCTAAATTCCACTCTGAACCTCCAATCTCACATTCCATTCTGAATCCCCAATCAAAAACCCAACTCTGAACTTCAAATTCCAAACACCAGTCTGAAACCCCAATCCCAAACACCACTGTGAAACCCCAAGCTCCATTCGGAAAACCCAAATTCCACCCGGAAACCCCAAACCCAAATCCTGCTCTGAAACCAAAATCCCAAAACCCACTTTAAAATCCTAAACCAAAATCTCAAACCATAGTCTGAAACCCCAATTCTTTCCTACAGTCAAAAACCCCAGGTCCACCCCGAGCTTGAAACCCAAAGTATACCCCCAGCCTAAACCCCAATCCCATCCCCCAGTCCGAAATGTGGACACCTTTAGTTTCTGCTGCCATACCAAATCCTAGATGATATTTGAACATCCGCAGAACATTGTGAACCTGGCAGGAGTAAGAATCTGGTGTGGATTACCTGCAATTGAGAGCACGGCATCAAAGCAGCCGTCTCTGTAGGGTAAACGCAGACCGTCACACAACTGAACCTCGTGACCTCGACTCCAGGCCGAATCCACCAATGGGCGGCAAACGTCGCAGCCCATTTTAAAGATGCTTTCATTAATGTGCAGGTATTTCCCATTGCCACATCCTGTCACATTGGAAAGTACGCCAAATTAGTTTGTGCTTAAAAGGTGAGACAAGAACTATACAAAAGACAAGAAACAATACACAAAACATTGCAGATTTACAGAAACACTGCTGACTCCTTTAAACGACTGGTCTAGTTTATTTAGTCAGGCAGGTCACGTTCTGATCATTCTGTTTATGATTCATTTGTGCTCATTAGGTTTTATGAGCTGACAAATTGTATTTCATTTCCAAAAATGTCAAACCGGAGGAGAATCTTGAGCTCATTATGTTAACAGCGGGATATTTTTCAAACTGAACAAGACAACATCGTTAAAAGCCTTTAGCTTTAGAAATGCTGTCCTCTGAATGAGCTCATGATCTGAAAAGACTCATAATCTTAAAAATAAATGTCACCATTTTTAATGAAGGAAAAAAAAAAAACACTTCACCACTTAACTTGCCTAAAGAATCCAGATGCACAGAAGGTCAAAGCAAGGACATATCAAACCCAGAAAAGCTAGAATGCTCATCTTTGCTGGTAATCAGACATAATACAGTGTCCTTACCCACATCAGCGACGATGCTGCCTGGCTCCTGCTCCAACAGGAACTGCTTGACTCTTGGCCAAGCCTTGTAGCGACTGTCATTAAAGAACGGCGCAATCCTCTCGTACACGCTGTGAACATGGTCTCTCTCCAGCTGGCTGGCAGCCTCGTCCATGCTGCTCACAAATTAGCCAAGCACAGCATCCTCAGCGCTCTGAGAAGGAGAGCAAGACAGAGACAGTGAGAGAGAGAGAGAGAGAGAGTGAGAGAGAGAGCGAAAGAAACAGTTCCTTATCTATCCCTGTGAGAAGTGCGGCAGGATGCCTTCTTGACAAACAGCCTTTTTCCGGCACCATCAGTTTGGCTGCAAATTCAGCATGACAAAATCTTAAAGTGCCAGGGGACATGGGGAGCTGTAAAAACAGTAAATAAGCTATACTCAATTCACTGATCTGACCTATCTAACACCTGTCCAAGTGGGTGTGGTTTGATCTTCTAATGAGCATGCTTGATTGACATCCCCCTAACTAAGACTCCCAGCTTGCTGTGCCACTTAAACAGATTTACACAGCAAGTTTACCAACCCACTCAAATACAGAGTTAGCACTTGTTAGGTTAGCTTCTTTTAACCGCCTTGCTATTGATGAGGTTGAAGCTTAATCTCGCTTTACACTGTATGATATTCAGCCCGATTTTGCTGTCACAGGAACAACTGCACATTGGAAAGGATAACCTTTGGTCGGGAGTTGAGACTGTTGGTGGTCTTAGAAGGTATAATGTGACATGCTCAGTGGTGGATGTTACCAAAAACAAATGACGACAAATTTCTGGCAGTGACAGAAAACTTTGCTTAAAATATCAGAGTGCGAGTGCTGCTATGACACTCGTCTACAATCTACCAATAGGAGGACGGCATATGATTACACGAAACTCATGTGACCAACACGGTACAAACGGTACAAGCTACAAACACGGTAGTGGCAATGGCGGAGTGTTGAATTACAGCAGCAGACAGAATGACATTATAATGTCTCATCACCAACGTTTTATGGTGACAGGACAAAAAGGGACACGACATGGAAAGAAAGAGAGGATGAATTACAGCTTCCAGGCATAGCTAATTACCATGCGAATGCTATTTTTATGCTTTCCAGGTGAAGAGCTGAATCTGCTGCGTCGCTGTGAAACCAGTATAGCAAAACATAGTAGCTATCTTCATTGTTTCATCCGACCTGAAGAACAGGTAATCGCACAGACTGTTACAGAAGCAGCTTTGCAACAAAATATAAATTCAGGATATGAATTTTAAATGTATACATTTATAAATGTATCCCTTACGAGCGAGCCAGAGGCGATAGCGGCAAGGAAAAACTCCCTGAGAAGACATGAGGAAGAAATCTTGAGAGGAACCAGGCTCAAAAGGGAACCCATCCTCATCTGGGTGACACTGGATAGTGCGATTATAAATAATTCCCTTCTCTAACTGTGTAATACATGGTCATCATCATTCATCATCATCATCATCATCATCATCATCATCAGTTTTCACATGAAGTCTACTCTGTCGAAGTTTCAAACCCTTCACTGATAGAGACTTGAGGCAAAACTGTTTGTGGTAAATGCACTCCTAAAGCTATCACAGCAATTGCAGTCCAAAGCCATCTTCACATTATCTTTAGGCTGTCCATATCCTCAGAGGCAGCGGGTGGTTTCCATGAGATGTGAACTCCAACCAGAAGAAGGGCATAAGGGTGGATCAGGCAGGTCCGGAGAGCAAGAGTCAGGATCACTGACATCTCAGGACAAAGAAAGTTATTTGATGCTGCTGCTGCTGCTGCTTGAGACTCAGACTGAAGTCTGTCTAGTCTGTCTAACGCTTTGGGAAAACTTGCTCAGTCACACTGCCCACGGCTCTTGGACTGGCTGATAACTTTGCACACAAAGCTGGCCAGAAGGTTACATTCTATCCACAGTGTGTATACACGCTTCTGTGCACTGTGTCTGACATGAAAACACAATCAATCCTGAATGCTGTGACACAATGAGTTTCTGACGGCAAGAAAACATTGTCATATAGTCACGCCACTGAAAAACACACCGACACGTTGACAGTTTCGTTTGAAACGTTTAGTCAGTATGGTTTGTTGTTTGCAGTGTTAATCAAATTTCATCTTCCTGGCCATGTTTACTTAAAAAAAAAAAAAAAAAACTCTAGCAACAGCTGGAAGTCTGGCTCATGAGACTAGGCCAACTTTTTTTATACCACAGCACTGTTAAATTCTTGATTTCGACTGGTCAGATGGTGTGACTTTTCTATAACAGCAACTGTGACAGCTCTTGTGGCTTCTTATCAGCAAGCTGCATTTATTTTTGCCTTATTAACTTTAAGAGAAGGAAAAACAGAAAAGCAGGCGTGAGAATGACTGTTTATGACTGCTATAACGTAAGCGATAACACGAACTAACATGTATCATGACTATTCCACAACGTCAAATGTAAATAGAAATAGATAAAAATATGACATGACATTCTTTCTTCTTCTTCTTTCGGCTTTTCCCTTCAGGGGNTCTCCACAGCGAATCATCACTCTCCACCTATCCCTATCTTCTGCATCCTCAACACTTGCACCCACTAGCTTCATCTATTTACTTCATCTATATATATTTATTTATTTATTTATTTATTTTTATTTTATTTATTTTTTTGCAGTGTTGCCGACACCCACTCTGTCCTTGGTGAGGACAGGGTCTTTCATAAAACACTCCTCCTCGCAGCAGCACATCAATTACCTCCGCGCCTAGGACAACATCACCCGGCTTCAGAAATAGCGTAGAGTGCCTTCTCTAATGATCCTACTCCCACACACACACGCTCAGCGGCCTCTTCAGAAGAGCCACCTCATCCTCCTGTTCGGCTCAGAATCCGTTTAACCCTTACAACCCTAGCCCTTCCTGTGTCCTGTGTGGCTTCTCACATTGGCTTCTTACATCTTACACAGAAATTCATACACACCATATCTAGTCTTCTTCCTCATCTAGACTATGTTACCTGAAATGAAAACACGAGCAGATTATTTAGCGTTTTTGTCAATAAAAGCTTACTTTCCGTCTCTTGAAATTAGTGCACGTTGGAATGAATTTCAAAACGTTTTCAATATCCTTTTAAAAAATGGTAAAAGTAGATACTATAAAATCACAATCGTTCTCTGGTTTTAGTGTGATTCGGTTAAGGTAAGATGAATAATTCAGGCAGAGGTATTTAATAGCAGACAATACACGTCTTGCACTTTTTTTTTTTTTGGAGAATTCTCAATGACATGGGAATTTACTATCATCTGTTTATACTGTAATCCTTGAAACTGCAAGATAAACCTGATGAAAGCATTTTATAATTCACATCATCTGTTAGCTCATGTGCTAGACGTGCATCTCCTGCAGGTGATGTCTCCTGCTTCTTTACGTACCATAAAGCTAGTTTACCAACTTTGACTAAAAATGGAGTCATACTGAAATATCAGGTGTAAAGGCTGCACTGTGAACACTGAATATTTCTGTATTTGATGAAGTGGACGACCTGCCAATCAAACCAGATTCAGATGACCTCAGACACAAGGAGACACATGGAATATTTTTGTATGCCAAACTGAACTAAAAATTCCTGCAAATTTCAGTAATTTCAGCTCATTTTCTCATGGGATGCTCTCATGAGCTGTAAATTACCAAGCGACCTGACTTACATTTAGTGACGCCAACAAACTCCGTAAAAGGCAATGCTCACAGTGACCCGAAAAGGACCAAATGGCAAGTGAAAGGTGAAAGTGCACCTCCTGAGCAGGAGCTTCCAGTAATGCAGCTCAGCCACTGCAGCTCCCACAGACACGCACTAACACTTCCTCATGTTATAGTGCACTATTACTTTTGTCCTAACTGAATGGCTACTCTTATTTTTCTTAATTTAAGTATTTGTTTTTGATCACTTCCTTTTAAGCCATTGATAATGACTGACTGTCACAGAAGTTTTGGTAAACTCGTGGAAGCGACGTTAGCTTGACAGTGTAATTCGTTTATAAACTGCAGTAACTTGCTAATTGTTCGAGCCAGTCAGTCCAGGTTTAAACTCAACACTGGGGCGATTTTAAAATAAATTTGTTTGTATCCAGTTAAATGAGGCTGAATGTTCGTAAAGTGCAAGTCTTCTAAAAATATGCATCTTATTTATGACCCATAAATGTTCCCTAATTGCACTGGGTTTGAAAGGATCTGTTTTTAAGAGCCTCTCTGCACAACACACATGAAACGAGAAAACTGTTTGCACCACTCGCTTAAATGATAACAGAAATTAGGCCTGAGGCTTTTGAAGATATCAATCACATTTTAAAATCCGCCGAGTGCCATTAGTGCATATTTGGGTAATAGTTTCATGGTCTGGAGAGCAAATCAGTTGAACTGCAACTAGAGGTGATGTTTCATAGTGCAATATTTGAAGACATTGACATTGACACAGCACCAAATTCATGAAAACAGGCAAAATTAATATATGACATTAACAACGCAAAACAACGGTGACGGATTTTAAACTTTAACATATGGGGACAATGTTTAGATTTATTTTAAATGTTATTATCAGATTTTCTCAAACACAAGACTCAAAGTTATTGCCACCCCTACAATTAATACTTTGCAGAGGAATCTTGGACTCAAGCGCCATCACTATCTAAGACTGGTTGAAATGGACATCATCTCTCAACCATTTCTGTGTTAACTGGAATGCATGCTTGGAGAAAAATCCATCTACAGCCAAGTCATAACCTTCTGGCAGATGCAACCAGATGTTGGGTTAAAAATCCTTGTACATAGCAGCATTTGTGATGCCATCAATTCAGCTTGTGCGATGTAGCGATTTATCCGTCTCTACCCAATATTACACTGCCACGATAATCAGGACGTTTACTCTAATTGTATTGTATTACCAGTCCTGCCAACCTTCATGCACCGTGAGTAGGAGCACTACAATTTGTAAAAGAATTATACTGAAAATGTACTGTTTTTTTCCCCCCAGCTTACTGGGCATTACTGCAGAATCATCTAAAGCTTTTGCGATTGCCACTGCCAACAAGCAGTTCCTGACTGCACATCTTGGAGGTTTTTAACGTCCTCCCATACTCTCCTTACACCTGAAATGGTAGGCTATTATCTCTGGACTAATAAATCATTTATCATGATTTTTTTTAAAAAATGGTAACTTGTGAGCAGAGGGGGAAAAAATAAAAAAATCAATATCACACAAGCCTACTATCAATCTTCACAAGAGTCCCTGGAACAACAGCCATAAAAACAGCACCAAATCATCGATAATCCGCTGCTATATTTTACACGTATAAAGGGATTTTACGCTTGCAACCTAATACATGACAAATGGCAACAACAGCGTTTCTGGAGATGTTGACCTTCAGCAGTGTTCTTAGCTGAAAGGCTGGTTATAAATCTGATGATAATTATACACAAATCCCTGCAATGTCTCGGGAAAGTGTAGTGTGACATAATCAATAGCAATATTATATTATTTTATACCAAAGTGGTGTTGAAATCTGGATTCTGATTGGTCAGAAGGTGTTGATTAAGTTTTATAACAGCAGCTCCAACACTAATGCAGCTGCAAATCACAGGTTTAAATAAATGCGCTTGTTCTAATGTTAACTGAAAAAAATTGCGTAATTGCTGATATGCGGAAGCTTTCTGTAAGGAAATGTTTATTCGGCGTATTTGGAAGGAGTCTCAAGTGTCAACTTTGTAACAGTCAGAGGTAAAGCTGGAAGTAAGTTTTCCAACAGAGAAGTGAAGTGAAGTGACTTTGTGGCCAAGTGTGGTGACCCATATGGCTCTGCATTTAACCCATCCAAGTACACACACACAGTAGTGAACACACACCCGGAGCAGTGGGCAGCCATTTTAGCT
>CM074958.1:19552211-19563490 GCA_037577455.1 Pangasius macronema
ACTGCCCCCAAAGAGGAGGTTATACTCTGCAGTTTCTTGGTAACATGACAAGCTAATTTTTTTGTCTTATAAGCTTATAAAGAATGAGAGAGAAAGAAAAAGAGGCAGATGAGGAAATGACTGTTTATAGCTGCTAGTATGTAAGCGATAGGAACTTGTCTTGTCATTTGTCTTGTGGACATTCAACAAATAGGTAAATGCAACAATAAACTGATTGTAGAAGAGGAATTAAACACTTTGTGATATGCTATTATAGGAAAATAGAGAAATTCAGGGTTAGAACTCTGTAACTCAGTAACTCTGATGCATCCCATCACGCCATCGTTGATTATTTTCCTGTAACAGCACACCCACAAGTCTATTATTCCCTACTGACTGTATAAAGTACAACGGAATGGTGTTGTAGAACGTACCTAGTGAACACTACATGCACGATTCAGCTACAGAAAAGTCGTTTGCCTTCAACATCCTCACTCTTCACCAAAGCAAAAGTATCGGCACCCCTTCGCGTGCCCTCGCCATCATTACACAGCGGTCAACAGACTGTCATGGATCGCAAACGGTAGATTTCCCTCAAGCCAGAATTTGAATCCTGCAAATCACAAACTCATCTGTGCACCCTGTTTTATCTCCCTACCTCCTGTTCTCCGTCACAGTTTCATGCCGGGCACCGATGAGCGTGTCGTGTTCTTGTTATCTTTACGTGGCAGCCTTGGGCTTGGGAAACGCACTATATAAATAAAGCCGCATTTTTAGCATAATCAGTCATATAAAAACCCCTGCAGGCTGGCGACCGCTCTTTTAACCTTGATGTCTTGGAAAGAAAACCACCCACCGTGCTCAGACATGGTTAGCAGAGAACCATTTGTCTTCCAGCGCTCATCCTTCACGCTGTCCCTCATCAACCAGTCAAGTGATTTTAAACAATCTCACTCCTAATGATGTCTCTGATGGCGTCTCTTCAGGACAGCCACAAAAAAAAACAACATGAGCTCATCTATCAGATGATGATGATGCAATTTCTCCAGGACGGTCGCCTGGATTTGAGATGCATGTCATGCAGAGATGTGCAAATGTAGTCTATTCTGAGCCAGCGCAGGTCGTGTGGGTGGCCGCGCCAGACTGTGCAGCGGTCCCTCATTACAGCCAATATTTTCACAGGAGACCAGAGCGGCAATTGCCAACTAGTTTCACAAGAAATGAATCCAATTTTTAAAGCACCGCAACATCGGATGTCTTATTATCTTAGCACTCATATTAACGTTTTCTGCTCTCATGTTAGCAGCTGAAGGATGGAGGCTCCGAGTGAGCAGAGACTTAATTAAACCCACACACTGATGTTCTCTCAGGGACATGTACCCGAGTCAGAAAATAAGACTGAAACAGAATTATGGATAATTATTTGGAGCCAACAAATATGATTAGGGATTATTTTCTTTTGTCAGAGTGCATGCAGCGAGAGCAGTGTATTATATTAGGAATAAAACACTAGGAAGCGAGCTGTTATAAGAAAATAATTAGTGACGCGGCGGTGTGAAGTGGCCTGACACCAAGCACAGTTACTGATACCACCCAGGAGTTGATTATTTTACTACAACCGCACATCCTGAAGTGTTTTATTCCTCTTATACTACAGCAGTAATGTATTAGAACTAGGGCTTTAATATAAACTTGTGACTTGTAGCTGCACTACTGTAAAAGCTGCTGTTATAGACAATTAATCAACACCTGACCATCTGAACACTGCAGAATAAGCTGTGTTATCAGACAAGGAAAATTCACACATGTAGATGTTTTAGAAAAAAAAACACCTGATACATTTTCTCTACAGCGTTGATAAGCTACTTAATCATTATTAAGTATAAAATATCCAAGAAACTGGATGTGAAACTGAATTTCTGCCCAAGTCACAATGGCATTCCTGTGTCCATTTAACCAAACACACATTACATGGACCATAGACGATATGCTAATCTAACTCCTGCATATATTCTACATATTAACAATATACATTAATAATCTTGGCTTTTTAAGGCAAGACACTGGTAGAGGTAGAGGCAGTTCTCAGACTGTTGGATAAACTGCATTTTTCAAAGTCATCTCTGAAATTGCAGCAACTGATTAAAATGATTAAAACTCGACAGAAAAAATGTTTATTTCACTATTTTTGTCCACTCGCAACATCTGAAATTTCGCAAATTTGATGTTTAAGCTCCGCCCACTTTGCCCAATCATAGCATACGTTACACTGAAAAGCTTGTTTCCTGATATCTATCTATCTATCTATCTATCTATCTATCTATCTATCTATCTATCTATCTATCTATCTATCTATCGATCTATCGATGTGTGTGTGTTTGTGTCCTTATGATATACAAGTCAATTTCCTTTATAAACCACACTGTATTTATGGAAATCTTTCTTCCCCTATACTATATTCAGAATAAAACATCTGTAGTTTCTAGATGAGCTCCTTTCATAAAATGTTACACGTTCCTCACTAATTTGATGCATATTACAGAAGAACATCCCAATCCCAGAAGAACATCCCAATAATTTTCATTATTATTGGATGTCTGCTACATTTTATACTGAAAATGGCACCGTTTTTTTTTCCTAACAGTGCACTAAACAGTGAAGAACTGACTTTCCAACAAACTTTTTCCTGAGAGCATCAGCCACAGTGAAATATATGTTTTAATTCTAATAAAATAAAAAGGACATTTTTTCAGTTTTTGTTAAATATGCAAAATTATGCAGATTGATTTGTATAAATAAAAGTGCACCAGAATTTAAAAAAAAAACAAAAACTATAAATGATATCAGCAGAATAGCAGCAATTTGTCGAAGTCTGATTGTGATATCTATTGTTTTAACTAAAGCCCCTATAACCTGTAATATCTCGCCTTAAAGGTGCAATAGTCCATCATTTTTATTTCTTCCTAATACAACTAACTTGGAAAAATATGCACATTTATTTATTTTTTTAAAAAAACAAGAGATGATTTAAGCCATGGCCTCAGCACAAGGGTATTGCGTGGCTTAGAAAGCCCAGTCTTTTGATCCGTAGTGCTTGTTTGTGTTTGGATGAGCCTCCTGTCAGTCATTTTATAGAAACTCCTTTCAGTCTGAAATCGGCACGAGCCCAGCGCAGCCAGGTAATTCTCCTGCGAGCAAAACAAATCAGTCTGTGCTTAACAACAAGCAATAATAAATCCATTATAAAGACTTGCCCAATGTTTCCAAATGCACCTTTAAAGCAGAATATAGGTGGTTTCTAGAAAAAAAAACAAGGTTTAACAGTATGTAGGTGCCTGGCTTTTGAGAAATGCATTTCTAGGTGTCCAGATTAGTCCAGATTTCACATTTGACCACATTTTGAAAACGAATATATATATAACGATCATTCTCACTGTTGGTGCTGCGAACAAACCCCTGCTGTGTACAAAGGCCATTTTATTTATTTCATTCTCCCACTTTTCTGTCTGTGAGTCAGGTTGCTATATTTATGTCGGTTTCTCTGTGATGGTGAACTGAAAAGACACTGACTCAACTTCTCTAAAAGAACAAACATCGCCTCAGTCTCACACTTCTATAAAAAAATGTTCATGGCTAGGTGTCAGTGCTGTCGCGCTTGTGATTCGGAGACGGTTATTACTCGTGTTACACTAAAGCTCTGTTCGGATTGGATTCGTTTTGCACGTGGAGGTGGGGTAACGTCGTTATTATCAGACCACCGCTAGGATTTAATCCCGTCTGAACTGATATGTTGGTACAGACTGCTTGCTTTACATACTGTGGGAAAAAAAAACGGTTCTGCACTTTTTCTTCGTCCAGGAAGCGTAAACTCTTTACTACAGCCTTCTGCTGAAACCAAAACAAAACCAAGTACTGAGTTTAAAACCAGAGAACAAGAAAATACAGATGACGTGTCAAGGAAATGACACTTCAGAGGTTATTGAGCTCTTAGCACAGGTACAGCCGACAGCCATGTTATAGTCACGTGACTTACTAATGAGTAATGTGCTGTTATAGGAAAATAATCAACGTCTGGGTGGTAACCTTAAGTCCACTCTGCGCTGGAGCATTGTTTATTTTTCTACAACTGCACGTCCGTACGTGTTTTGTTCCTTACACACACCCTAATTTAATTCTCATTTGATCAGATGATTTACTGAAATATTATACACAACATCATTCACTGTTGAAGTGATTTCTCCACCAGTTAACTAAGCATGATATGAAGTTTCAGTTTGATGGATTATATATACAGCGTGTAATCAGTAAGACAAACCTGATACCTGAGAAAAAGCCCTTTATAAAATAAAAACGGACCGAAAGCCATAACGTCTTGGTCAGGTCTCGTTTGCATCAGAGTTTCTATCTATAAAAAAATGTATAAAATTACTTGGACGGTCTTAGTGGCTGGATCTTCAAAGTGACCATCACTAAAATATCTCCGTGACTCAGTGGCCCACTTTGCCAGGACCTCAGTAATATTCCCAGGACATTTCTGTTAACCCATTCCCAAGTCTTTCCCAAATCATTTTCTTTTCCAACTCCATACTGGGATCAAAATTCAAATCAAAACCACCTCAGATGTTCAGGAGAACCCCAAGCAGTGGAAATGATCTATCTAATTATGCATCAGACAAGGTTGGATTTGCATAATGTGATTATTTAAATGAAACATGAGTGAGATGTGATTAATTAATTCTGCATGAAGTGTGTAGGAATAATAGATCTCTTTTGGAAAAGGCAGTTGAGGTCAGATGAGTGGAGAGGCTTATTTCACTCGGTAACACCCACACGATCTTCATCAGTGTGCGTTAATGTGCGCAATTTTCCACCTAATCAGAAAAAAACGAAACCAAAATACATGGAAATACGTGATGTTTGGTCAGCCTACTTACAGCTGCAGTCGACTAGAGATCATGACTCATAATTCCCAATCTCTGACCAGGAAAAACCCCAAAGCAAACGCCCGCTCGGCTCGGAATTCCTACACAGGAACTCAGGATGATCTCCTCAACTCCGAGTTCATCAAATCAACATGGCTGCTCAGTGCATCAGTAGCACTTCTTACCTTTAAATGAGTTATACAGCATATACAAGTATTTCCTTTAGATCAATCAACATACAGGCACATCCACTTGTTAATTCTGTAACTGTGACTATAAATACATCGCTGTTTCGAGGATGTAAATACACGTCACTCATCGCAGTTAGCTGGCTAGTTCGTGGCTAACAAAAGACAAACAAGTAGGTGTGCATGTTTTTCCCCCCACTTTGTAGCTTGAATGCATGGAGGTCATTCCGAACTTCCACTTCCCACTTCCCACTTCCCAGGCAAGTCAAATGCTGCATTATACAGGAAACAGGAAATCAGGTGAGCATCAGTCGGTCCTCAAAAAGGCCACACACGTGCAAGCTACACATCGCTCCATAAAGGTGGAGGTCACAGGTTTGCAGCTCTGGTCCTGGAGTACATGCTGTGCACAATATTTTAGTTTTTCCCTGCTCTAACACACCCAGCTGTTAATGAGCTGCTGAACTGAACCAGGTGTGTTAAAGCAAGGAAAACACAAGAATGTTTACGGCAAGGGGTTCTCCAGGACCAGGACCAGGAATCCGGTGGTGGAGGTGGAAGAAAAGTCGCATTGCCAACAACCGGCACTTATAGTGCATTACAGGTATTCTGTGCCCAGTGCGGCTTTGGACTCCAACCCTAAGGAGTGCATTGTGGGATTTTCCGAGTGTGACTACACTCAATGCTCAACACTGTGATTCTGGCACCGAAAAAAGGCTGGCAAGGGAGCGACTGTCATATAACATAAGTCAAGTAATGATCTTGTTTCGTGGACGTTCCACAACATTAACTGTAACTATAAACGGATAAATTATCCAGCGTTGTTCTTTAATTAACAAAAAGCTGTACTTGTTCTTGGCAAACTGCTGTGGTGTAAGAGGAATAATGACTTCAGGATGTGCAGTTATTGGACACTACTGTAACTTCAGGGTGGTGACAGTAACCCTGCTTCATCACCACCATGATGTTGATCATTTTCCTAGAACAGCAAAACATACAGGAGTCCAAGAGGACAGGTGATGCAAACTTTTGCAGGAAAAGAATCAGCATCAGGGTCGGTCTGTCTCTCATTTCTTTGTTTTATCTAGCAAAACAGAGCACTATGGAGTGTACAGGGTGCATTTTCAAAGTGGCTTTTACAGATAAAACAGCAATCCCACTGCCCTGCCTGCAGTTTTGTGCTGTTCATTTGTCAAATCAGATTTTAATGCATTGATCATGAGCAGGAACCCTGATGTGGAAAGTTCACATTCACTAGGGACTCACGTTCTGACGTCACACACATCCTAAAAGCGTTGCAGCAACATTACGTACCTTCGTGCCCTTAGGTGCTGCTTACACACACACACACACACACACGCACACACACACAGAGAGACACTCACAGCCACATCTTCACTGCACGGAGTCACATCTTCATCCCGAGGCGATAAGCGCTGATAAGAAATGATCCCCTGTGATCCCACTGAGTGACGGGTAAACCGCAGCTCCAAATGACACGTTAATGTTTCCCCATCCGTATTCCCATAAGCCCCGCCCACTGCACTCCGATTGGCCGGAAAATCGCGCAAAGAAAATGGCTAAAAAACCAAAAAAAATATAATATCGTCACAGAAAATTAAAGCAGAAAATACAGTAAAGACATGAAAAACAAAATTAATTCGGTTTAAAAAAAAAAAAGCAGCACCGGTTAGGCCTGGCTTTTCTTTCAGGACTCTCAGGCACTTCCGCTGTTTTAGTGCTGTTGCCACGGCGATGTGAAAGACGTCTAAACTGGCCAATCAGATGAGCGAGAACCAGCTCATCATCTCACAGAAGGAGGGGGCGGGACTTGTTGGAATACGAGCGGATTAAAAACGACCGTGAACCGCAAATGAACACGGCTCGCTTGCAGCGTCATATCGCGCTGCTGTCATTGGTCAGTCGAGGTCACGTGACGCCAAACACAACAAATACACAGGGATCGGGCACAGCAAGCTCCATTACTGAGTTACAGCTTAGTGAATATTTATATATGTTTATTTATACATAATTTACATCTTACGTATATTTATACCACAGCGCTGCTGAATTCTCGATTCTGATTGGTCAGAAGGTGTTGATTAATTTTCTTTAACAGCAGCTCTGACAAGAGGGCATCTGTAGATAACTCTCAGGCTCTTTCTAGTACCTTATCGTTTCTATAGTAACTAATCCACAGGGGCTTGCATGGCAGATGGTCTACAAAAGTGTCATTATTTATATGGTGATGTTTAGCGTTTATGGAAGGAGTCTCCAGTGTCAGTGCTTTTCCTTATGGTCAGGAAGTCTTCAGGACAGAGCAGTTTACACTTTGTGTTCTTGGTAACATGACAAACTGCATTTTTGTCTTATTTACTTTAAGAAAAAAGAATGAGACAGACCGGTGAGGGAACAACTGTTTACAGCTGCTATAAAGCAAGTGCTAATAGGAACCAATTTGTTTCGTGGACGTTCAATAACATTAAATGAAAGTGTTGTAAAAATTAGGCCACTTCCAGGTGGGAATAGTAACTCTGCTTCCTTCCATCACCCCTTTGTTAATTATTTTCTTATAAACAGCCTCATTTATTTGTTTAAATTTTTGACTCTATAACATCCTGATTAATCATTAATCGCTCTTCACACCCAGTCTGGTGCAATGTGGCTATGAACATCCCTGAGAAAACGATCAGACACATGTAAATAGAAACGTTACCAGGAAAAAAGGTAACTAGCTATAAAATACACTGTATGGCCAAAATTATGTGGACACCTGACCATCACACCCATATGTGGCTCTTCCTCAAACTGCTACTCAAAAGTTAGAAGCACACAGTTATACAGAATGTCTTTGTATGCTGTAGCTTTAGTTTCCCTTCACTGGAACTAAGAGGCTGAAACCTGCTCCAGCATGACGATACCCCTGTGCACAAAGCGAGCTCCATGAAGACCTGGTGTGTGAAGGTTGGAGTGGAAGAACTCGAGTGTCCTACACAGAGCCCTGATCTCAACCCCACTGAACACCTTTGGGATGAACTGGAGCACCGACTGCACCCCAGACCTCCTGACCAACATCAGCGCCTGATCTCACTAATGCTCCTGTAGCTGAATGAACACAAATCCCCACAGCCACAAATCTAAGATCTAGTGGAAAGCCTTCGCAGAAGAGTGGAGATCATTATAAGAGCAAAGGGATGAGATGTTCAGCAAGCACATACAGATGTCATGGTCAGGGGTGCACAAACTTTTAGCCATATAGTGTATTTAAGATCTTGCTCATGAAGTTCAACCTCAGAACAGGCAGCAGGGTAAGAATTGATTTCACACTTTCCAAATGAGGAGTTTGAGTTGAATTTAAAACACACAATGTGCCAGTTTTTTCCCCTCGCTAAGATAAATACACAACACACTCACGCCTCACAGCGATTTTTGAAGCAACAGTGAATGAGAAAAGCGTTCCACTGCCGTGATCAGATGACTCATTTTTCCACTTCAGCAGCACCATAAACATCTCCAGGGGAACGCGAACACTTTCATTCTTACAGAGCGAACAAAACGAGGAAACGCGACACTCGCACACATCAACGGATCAGTAAACAAGTCCGATTATTTAAACAGAATATTTTATTGGTTCAGCAGACTGAAAAAAGTGGGCGATTTTATTCCGCGAGTGTTCCGCAACACACAGCCAATATTAAAACAGATTGCTTTGTACCATACTTTCCTTTTTTTTCTAAACACTGATAAAAACAAATACTGGGCAGGAGAAGTTTACAAAGACGTGATTTTTCATCAGACCAGTGTTTCTTTTTCTTCTTCTTCTTCTTCTTTTTTGTTTTGTTTTCCTGCAGAGGCACATTTGCACATCCACAATAATATGCACACGAGAATTACACAAATGACAAAGGGTTAAAAAGGGAAAGAGTAAAATGACAAACATAAAAAAATGGAACTACAAAAAAACAAAAAACAGAAAGAAAAAAAACACACCTCATGTCGTTCGGTACAGAATGATACAGAAAACACACTGGACAGATACAGTACTGCTAAAAGTCGCTTTTCCTTTAATACTCGAACAAATTCAGCCAATGCAACATCTTAAAATCCGAAAGGGTAAGAGCTATACATTTTCCCTAAAGTGGAGGGGATTCAGGATCGGGGGGGCAACAGAACAAAGACTATTTACAGTGTGTTTGAGCGTATATGTGTGTGTGTGTGTTTGAGCGTATGTGTGTGTGTGTGTGTGTGTGTGTTTAAGCCAAGATTTTTCACATGGTCGGCACGTGTAACAATGCGAAACAAACCACGAGTCGTGGTGCAGCGACGCGGCGAAAGCTTACGGCAGAAAAGACAGCAAAATACAGCTGAAGCAGATGCACGGCTCCGAAAAAGTCCAAACGCTCTCAAAAAAAAAAAAAAAAAAGGAAAGAAAGAAATCCCTCTGATGTGTTCCAGGGCTTCTTTTCAAAGCTCTGCCATGACGAATCTCTCTGGAGGGAGGACGCCGGTTCCTCATCTCCGCTCTCGCCTTCCAGCCTTCCGTCGCACCTACACACAGCACAGCAGGCACTGAGCACGCCAGATACTCCGCTCAGCAGTCAGAGCTATCTCAATCACTCGAAATAACACACGGTAAAAGCGCTTAAACTTAACTGACCTCAAACAGAAATAAATTATTATTCACAGTTCTCACTTTCCTGAGCTTGCTTTCTAGACTAAAAACACATCACATGACTAACAGGTTCTGTATTTTGAAATATCGCTAAAGAAAGGCTTTGTGTATTCAAAATGTGATCTACTTCTACTTTAGGTTCTGGTAAGAAATGTTAAAAATGTTAACGCTGTTTTAATTTCTTTTGCTTTAACTAAGACGTAAAGGAATAAATTCAGCCAAAAATGATTCACATCACTTCCCCATTACTTCAGATTAAGTTTAAATAGTTTTTACTGAGCTTTCACGTCTCTATAGCAAAGTCTCGGCGTGTAAGACTTCAATACGATTTCCAATCAATAATTCAGGACGTTGTTCGATGCTACCACAGAATCTGCTACGATACGACGTGATTTCAATAAGGCAATGATTCGATATTTGACGATGCCACTAATCGCTATGGTATGATACGATTCTATAATTCTTAAGCCAGCAATGCGATATGTGGCTTCATCACTGAATCAGTTACGATACAATGATTCGATTCGTAAGAAAACGATTCAGTGAGCCAGCTACAGAACCACACCACACAGTTAGACTCTTAAGCCAGCAATTGGATATTTGGCAGAATCACTGAATCAGTTACGATTCTTAATGATTCGATTCTTAAGACAACGATTCAATATTTGACAGAATCACTGAATCATTCATGACTCTTAAGCCGGCGATTTGATATCTGAGCGTACAGCTGAATCTGTTACAATACAATACGATTCTTAAGGCAACGATCTGATATTTGATGATATCACTCAATCAACTACGATACGATTCGATGTTTGATGATTTTACTGAACCTGATACGGTATGATAGATATGATTTAGTATCCTTCGATCGATATGTGACCAACTTTGTTCATAATCTGGGGACAGCCTACTGTTAATTCGTGAATGATGTAGAGAAGCACTGTTTTAAATGTATCAGAGTTAGAGGCAAATCACCAGTTTATAAATATCAAATATTTCACACACCAGTAGTCTGTCCTTTTTCAATAATAATCGATTTATAGGCATTAATACTATATTTGGGATTTGTTTAGATGGGTGAGTTTTAAATCGCTTGAAATCAGTCCTAATCGCCTGCTCGTTATACCCCTGTGGAAGGCGCGGTACCACTTGTTAGTTATGTTATCTTAAGACGAGGCCAGTTTTCAGGCTGCTGGTTTACTTTAGGTGAGGACTCCTGTGACTGCTCCTCTTCTGCCTCCTCATCACTATGCTGCGACGTCTCCATCTCCTCCTCAGACTCGTCCTCTTGGCTCACTGCTGCTCGGGACCTTCCACCTCTGTAACGTGGAGCAAATAAAAAAACAAATCAATAATCCATCATGTCTCTCAAGTACAGCAGGGTCGAGATTAAATCCAAGTGATCACATAACTGAGGGCCACTATGCATTAATGACACTCTTCTTCTTCTTCTACTTTCGGCTTTTCCCTTCAGGGGTCTCCACAGCGAATCATCACTCTCCACCTATCCCTATC
>CM074958.1:19591744-19610297 GCA_037577455.1 Pangasius macronema
CACTTGGATGGGTTAAATGCAGAGCACGAATTCCGAGTATGGGTCACCACACTTGGCCACAAGTCACTTCACTTCACAGAGTATCTACAGAGTATCCACATCAGGATCCGTATAAACAGTTCATTCGGAATGGGCGAATCGGAATGGTGAAGGTGAACATCGCCGGTACTGAAGCACCCAGCTTCCATTTGAACACGCCGTGCAGGACAGACAGAGCTGTAAGAGGTCTTCTGCTGTATCGTTTATGCAGGAGTACAGAACGAGGAGCAGTTAGGTTTGCCTCATGTACGTGATTTGAAAAGGTTGGAGAATGAGTTATGGTTCGATATTTCATCTGGCCTCCTCTGCCTGGAGGCCCGGAGAGGCTGCAGATTAGATTAGGAAGAGAAATGGAGTGGAGCTCGAGAGAAACCGCAGAGCTAATGAGCTTCGGCCGGCCAGATGCACTGATGTCACACGCTAACAGCGGCTCAATACTCTGTTTTTGTTTATTGTTTTGTTTTTTTATTACTGATGGTGGAGGTGGACAATAACAACAACAACAAAAAAAAAAACAACTAAAGAACTCACCCGCTTGTCGAGAGTCCTCTCTCTGACAAAGTTCAGCAAGTGATCGTTGACGAGAGAGAGGTCTTTTTTCGACGCAGTCACGATGGAGACGATGACGTCGTGCCGAATGGCTTCCTCTGGATCGTGAGATCTCACTTTAAGATACTCTGAAAACACAGAATGGACACACCTGGATTGTAATTACGTTTAAATATTACCGAGTCTCTAACAATACGCTGTCACAGAGAGGGAGAACGTTAGTCAGTCAAAGAAGATGAAAAGATACGTGCTGTGATTTTATATATATATTTTTAAATTATAGCAACAACCTCAGAAAATCCATCCAACCTTTGGATTCAAAACTTTCCCTTTCACCATACACCAACACTGTTACACATCAGAGGCACTTTTTTTTTTTTTTTTTTTTAAAACCTCCATTTTCCTCCACAACTTGGTCTTGGTCTTGCCAAATTCCACACACACCAGTCAGGAAGGATGAAGGTGAACGTCTGCTTCCTCAGAGATACTCGAACCTAGCCGAGTGCAAGCCTTCCAGCTGCTGCATCACAGCACAGTGCAACACACTCAGAGGAAAGCGCTATCTACCCTCTTCCACATACCTGAGCTCACAGACGCCTCGATTGGTTAGTGTCTCTGTGACTCACGGGGGAGAGAGAGTACGCTCATGTTTTGGTAAAACACAGGACACACACACACTCTTTTTCTTAATGACAGTAAAGGAGACAAAATTGCTTAACCACGATAAAATGTGTTTTAAATTTTTTTTTTTTTTTTTTTTTTTTTAAATGTACTGTATGTACATATGTACGTATGTATGTACGTGTACACACACACACACACACACACACACACACAGATATATAAAATCTCTGTCAAACATGTAGTGATTCTAAACTTTTATTTCAGCCCAAATTTGCATTTGAAAGTACTTTAATCTTACAAGAAAACAACTACAACAAAGGAACCGCATAATTTGTGATTATTGCCAATATAATACTCTAATGAACTATTTACTCTTACACGTCATTTCTTCTGTATTTTTGTACGAAATGTGAAAATCCGAGATGTGTTTATTCACATCAGTATATGCGTGTTTATTTCAGTACATGCGCTTTATACTGACTCGACAAAAGGACATGGGATCTTCAAAGACCTCACAATATCAACTTTTTCTTTTTAAAACACCGGTGAAATCCGAGTAGCACATGTGGAGCGCGTTTGGTCTGAAAGCAGAGACTGACGCTAATCTAACGTGCTCTCGGGAGTCCCGTCCCTCACCTGTGAGATCTTTAGCCAAATCCGGATGATTCATCAGGCAGTGGCTGGCAAACTTCACACACTCCAGTCGGATAGGAACGTGGATATCGTTGAACCTGAGAAAGCAAAGGTCGTCAGTGAAAACCGAACAGCTCTCATCAAGACATAAAGCTTTCATTACTTAGGAATTAGAGAATACTACTACTACTACTAAAATTCTTCTTCTTATTATTAATATTAATATGAAGGAGAAACGAGGAAGCTCTACCTCCCGAGGTAGCACTGCCACAGAGGCTTGTTCTGGGAGGCGAGCTCCGAGTCCTTAGCGCCAAACATCTTGGCCAGGAGCTTGACGACTTGAAGCCGTTCGTCATTATCGTTACTCTGCATGCCACACACACACACACACACACACACACACACACACACACACACACACACACAAATACAGAGATTATTCCTTTTCGAAGCAGAAGCTGAAGGAAGCAAAGCCTAAGCCAATTAATTCTGTTGTGATGAATGGACTCGTTTAGTCTATTCAGCGTTTCTGTTATTGTATTCTGCATAAAAACAAACCATCTGCACACACACACACACAGTGAAAGTCTACGCTAAGGCAATACGGCATGTGTGTATCGAAGGAATACAATTTATCACCAAAAATTGAAAACAGCCTCTTGTTGAAGGACGGGATAAAAAAAAATAAATAAGTGATTAGATGAAAAAAACCTGACCTAGCAATACAGCCGACATAATGTGTATGCAAATAACACACACACACACACACACACACACACACACACACACACACTTATCAGTATGAAACAGGCAGCCCGAGGGAAGCAGCGTATTACCCTGCATCCTCTTGTAAACCTGCTGATGAGAACAGAGCGGTCTCGGGCCTGCTTTACTCATCACACCATTTGGGATAATCTCTAAAATCGAGGAGTAATTCAGTGTGATTGTGTGTGTGTGTGTGTGTGTGTGTGTGTGTGTGTGTGTGTGCTCTCCACTCTCCATGTCAGATTTCAGGATGAAGCTCCTCTAACGATAGACCTGTGATTAAGTGAGGAACAGCACACCACAGAAGGTGGGTTTATATGAAAGTAATGCATGGTGGGAGGAGGGGGCGGTATGTGATGAACGTGGGCTACCTCTACACACCAAACAGGCTCGCATCAACAGGAACGAGGGCTTGGTCTAACGCAAGTCAGAAACGTGCGTAGAGAAAACACACCTACGAGGCAACGATGATGAGGCTGTACTGCACAAGCAGCCGGTTATGACGCTGTGCTGGTAATGTTATTTTAATCATTATGGGGTTTCGAACGAGCGCGTGCTCAAACGAACATCTGTCGCACGACGCTCTGCTGTCCTCCCACTGGTGGCTTTTAGTCGTACCTTCAGTTTAAACTCCAGCTGAGGCAGAACAGACAGGAGTAGATGGCTGTCGATGTTGTAGAGCTCCAGGATTAAATCAAACACGTGCTCTGACAGGTCGCTCACTGACGTCTTCCCCAGCATCAGCACCTGGTTGAAAAACTGAGCGGAGGAGGAGAAGAAAAAAAGAAAACACACACAGGCACATTTCAAACACCTCCATCCATCACTGTCAGGAAATGGCAGCTTCAATGTGATCAAAACACACCTATACTGGGAGATCAGGAGCTTTACACCCAACACTTAACACAGGACAGAACTGGTGAGTGGCGTAAACAGTAAATTACACGAGTTTACTCATCACGTCGTTATAACTAACTCGCTAATCTGCACCACACTCCCAAAAAAAACAACACATCAACTGAGTGCAAGTATTTCAATACAGATACATTGTTCTACCATTTCGTCTGATTTTATGATAAAAACAAATATACAACTAATACATTAAGACTATTTATAGACATTTTCACTTATTCCAAGCGTTTCTAGAAAAAAGTTAATGATCTATCAAAAGAACTAAAGAACTAAAATGAGAAAAACGTCTAGAAATAGGTTTAAAAATCGACATCATGATCAATATCTCATGCTGAATATCAAATAAAGTTTTCCATATTAAATCTAAAAACACAACATGTATACGATAAGCTGTAAAATACTGGACTTAAATAAACCGAATCTAACCGACGCTGAAGCATTGCAGACATCAGTGCGGATACGGACACACAGAAGCTGACAGCTCAAGATGTTGCCTGAAGGCCCTACAGTTGCGCCTGAACCCTGCGCTCGTATTAAAACGTGAACACGCGACAGGTGATGTACGTTTTCTATGCACAGTCACGTGAGTTGAGACAAATTAGGTATGTAGAGATGAAGAGGTAAAGCGACACATCCAAGCGATAAGCCTGAACGATTCCCCTTCACCAATCCTAGTGTGTGGTTTAATCTTTCCTTGTCCTATATGACCTCTGATTAAATGTGTACAGAGACATTACGAAGTGAAATAATGCTGGGAAGGAAGAAGCGGAGATTGCTGGTGTCTCTGGTGAGCGTACGTTTCTGGTATCTAGTGCAAGTAGCTTGCATTGGTGATGGACGGCGCAAGTCCACAAGCGCTCGCTTCACACCGACAAGCGACCGGAGTGATTCGGGTCTTCTGCTCTCATCGCTACATCCGCACTAGCTCATTGTAACGAGGTCTGTGAGGACCACCAGCGCATCCTGCTCCTGTGGGAGGTAATGAGGATGAGCGTGGGCCTGCGCGCCTTCGCCTTCACCTTCACGTCACGGTCTAACCACGGTTTCACGTAGAGATCCCTGTGATCCCTGCGAAAGACTTTCGAACGGTTGCGTGGTCGCTTGAGGTTACGGTTAAAGCCGCAGGAGCTTGTTAAGAATTGGAAACGCGACGCCGGGTGATGCAACAGAAAGCCCGTGGCGGTAAACCCCCACTCACGTTGGTGATGTACGGCTCGATGGCCTGCGCGGTTCTCTTCAGCAGCGCTTTGGCCAGGTCATACGCCTGCTTGTTCAGATTCTGCAAACACATTCATTTCAGAAACGTTACTATCACACTTCCAGTGAAAGAGGGATAATGAGGATGGCTGTGAATAATTATTTTCATCAATACTGACACCACAATTATGTACCGTCATTTATTTACCCAATGACTTTAACTGAAATTCATTACATCTTAATGTAAATTAGACAACAGACAGAATGAGAGATGAACAGGTCCATCACTTCATCACTACAGCAGACAGAATGAGAGAAAGAGAAGTGATAACAAAACAGAGAAGAAAAAAACGATAGGAATCGCTAGAAAACCGAAAAGAACAGGAGATAAGGAGGTAAACAGGACAAGAGTGATGTTAGAGACAACAATAAAAAGAATGACAGGAACCTTAAATAAACAGAATGGTGTACACAGAAAGACAGAACAAGAGAGACACAGAACAATAAACAGAACAATAAACAGAACCCAAAGCAGACAGAGAGAACACCAGAACATGAGACAGAATATGACACAGACAGAACGTTAGACCGACAGGACTCGAGAACATGAAACACACAGAACACTGGACAGAAAGATATTCTGAATGTTAGACTAAAAGAGCGCTAGACAGGCAGAACAGCAGAAGAGACAGAACAATAGAACTCGAGTGTGACAGAACACCAGACAGAGAACCCTTAAAACTGAGACAGACAGAACACTAGAACCTGAGACAGATGGGACCTTAGACTGACTGAATGCTAGACAGGACATGTGAGACAGACAGAACCCTTAAAACTGAGACAGACTGAACCCTAGAACCTGAGGCAGACTGAACCCTAGAACCTGAGACAGACAGAACCCTAGAACCTGAGACAGACAGAACCCTAGAACCTGAGACAGACAGAACCCTAGACAGACAGAACCCTAGAACTTGAGACAGACAAAACATGTGAGACAGACAGAACCCTAGAACTTGAGACAGACAGAACACTAGAACCTGAGACAGATGGGACCTTAGACTGACTGAATGCTAGACAGAACATGTGAGACTGATGGAACCCTAGAACCTGAGACAGACTGAACCCTAGATCCTGAGACAGACTGAACCCTAGATCCTGAGACAGACAGAACCCTAGAACTTGAGACAGACAGAACCCTAGACAGACAGAACCCTAGAACTTGAGACAGACAGAACCCTAGAACATGCGAGATTGACGGAACATGAGATGGACAGAACGTAGGACAGGGAGAACCCGAGACACGCAGAACACCTGAAGGTTAGAGAACAGAGAGAACAGTGACAGAACAACAAAACAACAAACAAAACATCAGACCATACAGACGGAATGACAAAATGAGAGATGCACAGCTATGTGATGGACAGAATAAATGAAAAATAGAGAACCCATCACACAAGGCCATCAATCAGAGCGAGCGTTAATGAACCAGAGCCTTTCGGCTGACTCGATACACACTCACCACTGTCACAGCCAATTACAGTTCACTGATTAACACGTATAAGGTGATTAATCTTGAGGGTGATTGATCTGTGCTTGGTACCTTGTGTGCTGGAACCAAGTTGACCAGGACGGTGTCCAGGAGCTCCTGAGAAACAGAGTCTCCCTCACACACGATCGAGCTCATCAGGTCTACCATGTGCATGTGCACCTTCTGATTGTGTCCATTACTGCAGTCAGAGACAGAACACACACACACACACACACACACACACACTCCTCAGCAACACTGAAACCTCTTCCAGCACACGCAGAGAATTTTCTCGTTATCTCTTACTAAGAAAAGAAGCAAACAAAGATGAGTCACGATGCACTTATGTCTGTCTGGCACTTAACAAATCATTATATCTAGAACATGGCGATAATCTGCACACAAGATGTGTTTCTGCAGGTGTGTGTGTGTGTGTGTGTGTAGGAGGCATCTGCAGTTTCTTTTTATTCATCAACACATGAGCTCATCACTGCGCCACTGTGTTTTCCCTCAGAGGGGACGTTTCCAGCTGAAATGACTAACCGTTAATACACAGCACACCCAATAAGAAGTCCCACCTGGGAGTCACACACACACACACACACACACACACACCCAACTGTCATACTGAAGTATAATACTGGTGGACTGGAAGCTGACAGCTCATTACAACACAATAAATAAGCCAGAGCTTTCCATTTACATCAGTACGCTGTAAATTACAGACCTGCCCTTCTGAATTACGAGCACGGGGAGTGTGTGTGTGTGTGTGTGTGTGTGTGTGTGTGTGTGTGTGTGTGTGTGGTAAGGATTTTCGCATGCATGAAAGCAGCGTCTCACTTGATCACTTGGAAGAGCGTTCTGTACAGTTGAGTAAATATTTCATTGCTGTCCTCCAATTCGAAGCAGATGTTGTAGGATTTCACCCAAGCGATATTCTGTCAGGAGAGCGGGAAGGAATAAAACATAACGAGAATGTCGCACACCAGACAGTAAATTACTGACTAAAAATAAATCAATAAAAAGGAAAACCATGACAAGTACCTCCAGTAAGTAAAAATATCGATTGAACTGGGCACTTTTAGTGTCCTCCAATCCTTTCAGCTGTCGTGTTATGAACATAAATATATCCTGGAGGAGAAGGAAGAGGAGGAGGAAGAGGGGCACAGAAGCATTAGATTGACATTTTAAATCCTCCGGATGCATAGATACCTAGTGTACAATTCAATTAAAACATCACTAAATGTGCAACATAGAATATAAAATGTAAAAACCATTTAATTTCAACAAGCAGAACCCAACACCAGCAGCGTGGACGAGGAAATCAGCATTCTATTACTAATTCATCTAATGTTGTAATCCCGACCTAAAGAGTTAAAATACACACAGAGCACACTGCTCACATGAACACACTTTTTTTTTCCCCCCCCATGAAAAGCCTGTGCTATTACCGGGAAGCATCCAGATCACAAAGACTGCCATTCGTTACAGGTTATACAGTTATACACAACAATGAGGTGACGGAAGTCGGCCATTTTAGCCATCTTTGGGGCTCTATTTCTGGTCAAAAATAATGCTGCTACAAAGCTCATTATGTTTCAATCGACCATTGTTTAAAAAATGTCTCGTCATTCAAATGTTGCTCAAAATATTCTGAAAATCACACAATCAAATCGAGAAGTCAGTATTGTGAAAAACTCTTGTGTACGTTTCAGATGCATCTTTAAGTTAAATGATGATACATAACCCTTGAGATTTATACTGAAGTGTGTTTGTCTGATAAATCTCAGTAACGTTGCATTGTAGTCAGACCATTTATGAGCATGCATGAATTATTGAAAAACATATCCATTCTTAAAATTGCATGTCACATGAACTTTCACTTTTTCTATTTAAAAAAAAAAAAACCAAAAAAACATTCAACAGACTGTCCATGTGTAGGAAAGCCATGAGTAAAAAAAAGATAAAACACTGCACTTAAAAAAAAAAAATTATAATCTTATAATGTGTATATAAGCAAAAATACTTTAACCTTCAGTCTAAAATATTTGAAGTAAAAGTTTTAAGTAAAATGCAGCATTATCTGTGTGTCCATCAAACATTTTACTGTCCAAAAAAAAAATAAAGTAAAGATATGCCAGAAACACGCTACATTGGGATAATGATGTTCTTAATTGATCTGGAGGTGACTGACATTTTAGATTTCATTTAAATATTTTTGTATATTAATATATTTTTAAAAATGTAATTATCCAATTAATTGTTAGATTGAAGGCCTAATATTAAAAGAAGCAGCCGAGTGAAAGTACAGTGCTTCCAACTAGGTCAGAAAACCACTTTGGAGAAGAAAGGAGTTTGGAGAAAGTCACTCTCGCCGCAGGCCGCCCATCTCCTCAGGAGTGACATATGAAGGGGCGGAGATTGCCAACAGCCGTGATGAATCGAGCGTGTTTGAGGTTTGAGGTGAGCTTGTCCGAGACGCACTGCAACCTGGCTACATGATCTGAAGCAATATTTCACTAGTGAGGTGAGAGCATTGCTGAATGTTCTTTACTTATACGATATACATACATTTTTAATCCATCAGACCAGAATTTTATTCTCTGTTAGCTGCAAGTCAAAGCAATGAAGCTGATCTTATGGAGAGAGTGTTTAGGGAGTGTTTCTGTATATATGAGGTCTCATTTCAACATCCTTATCACTGTATCGCTGTCAATGTAATCGTATGTAACGACATTTAAGAAAAGGTGCACTTTCATCTAGTACTACTTCCTGTTTACTGCCTCTCTTCAGAGTTTGAGAGACTAATGCTAATGCTGCATTTTACTCAATGCTGAAGTGGGAAGTCTGAGCTCGGCTACAGAGAGCTGTTAAAACCATGATGAACAAGCCTCGATGAACAAACCCCTCAGTCTGTATAACTCCTCCCCTTTCTGCAGGAAGCGGCTCTCTAAAAGCATTTTTATTTACACTTATATTCAGGGGCTGTCGTGGCCTAATGGTCTGAGTGTAACCTGAAGGTGAACCTGAAGGTGGTGGGTTCGAGTCTCGGGTCCGGCAGGGATTGTAGGTGGGGGAGTGAATNCCCCCAACTGCTCCCCGGGCGCCGCAGCTAAAATGGCTGCCCACTGCTCCGGGTGTGTGTGTGTGTGTTCACTACTACCAATACTGGGTCACCATACTTGGCCACAAAGCCACTTCACTTCACTTCACTTCATTTCCACACTTCCGTTTCATTTTACTGACAGTGTTATGTCGGTCACTCTTTTGAACCGTTTTCACAGAATATTCACTGTGCTGTATTGTCTTAGGCAATCGGCACGAGAGCTACCTTCATGCTCAATAAAGTTGCTCTTATTCCAGCTTACGTTATCAAGCTAGGCAGCTAACATTAGCGATCGTAAATTCATGATGTATTTACTTTCTCAAAACAGCTCTCTTTTAACGAGACATTCAATTTTATTCATTAATCAGTGCTGTCTGTGGGAGAGCGGCCATGTTGACATGATGTCATATGCTGACCTCGAGACCTTCCCGAGTTGGAATTCCAAGTTAAGTGGGTGTTTTCTTTCTTTTTTTTTCCGTTCCACCCCCTCCCCCCCAAGTCAGAGATCGTAAATTCCAAGCCATGAGCTTTAGTCAAATGCAGCGTAAAGCGTGTGTTCCAGGCTTTCAGAAATTTATTTCCAGATGTTCTCAGAGGCATAAACCAGGCTTAAAGATCTCTATGACAGAGGTAACTGCTACCCTTTCATGTCACAAGGCTCGCGTCTCTTGTACCTTCAGCTTATCCGGCGACGTGTAGGGAGCCTCTGGAGCGTAGATGCGGAAGATGTCGGCCAGGCAGCAGGCCACCAGGAGCCTGACGTCTTTGTCTGGGTGCTTCAGGAAGAAGTCTGAGGCCAGGTGCAGAGCGAGGTTCAGGTACAGCTCTTTCTCCTCCTCTGAATCTTGGTCCATGTCCATGAAGGTCTTTACCACCATCTAGAAAATTCGGCAGTGAATCCGTTTACATCACCTAGTAACGTACAGAATAAACAGAAGTCCTAACCAGGATGACTCGCAGCCCTCTGCGTTTACCTTGAGCCTCCGGACCATCTCCTCCTTGGAGATTTTATCGGAGATCTCCTTCACCCCCGGCGGGTAGGTGATCTTGCCATCTGTGGCTCGATTCTTGGAGTGAGCCATGCTCTCCGAATAGTGCACGCTGAGGGACGGAAAAAAAACAAAACACATTTGCATAGAGTCACAACCTGATACATGACCTCGACCTATTAAGTGAGCACTACAGCAGCCATGAGTCATAAAGCAGGGTCTTACTTTGGCAGCCATCTACATTAGCGACGGAGAGGTTTAAATACATACAGTGGATATAAAAAGTTTACACACCCCTGTTAAAATGTTTTAAAAAAAAAAACAAACCAAGATAAATTATGTCAGAACTTTTTCCACCCTCAAGCTGAAATTACAACGTTGAAAAATTAACTGAAAAACAAATCAGAAACATTTTAGAGGAAATTTTTTTTTTTTAAAAACTTACAACAACAACCTGGTTGCGTAAGTATTCACACCCCTAAACTAGTACATTGCTGAAGCACCTTTTGATTATATTCCACCACTCGGTCTTTGTCACACATCTTGACTTGGCAATGTTTTCTTCCTCTTCCTTGCAAAGACATTCTACTTCTTTTTGTCTTTTTTTTTATCAAACCATTCTACTTTTCACAGTCAGTTATAAATCAGCTGTAAAATAACTGACTTTCAGTCTTACTCAGGAAAGGCTTCACCTACCGCTTGCATTTGAGCTTTTTTGATGTTATGACTGCGTATTTTACAGATATCACGTGTTTGGTTAACTCACGTCAACTTCCCCGTGTATGGAAGAACAGAACAGACCGTGCGTTGTGTGAAAGTGATGCACGCCGGGGTGATTTGCTGCCGATGTCATTCCGCGTATACGCAGCGATTTGCCACTGATTACAATGTTTAACTCATCGATGAATGATAAAAGAAATGTAATGCTGTAAAATGTTTTAAACCACAGTTTGGGTCAATGCCCGAATCTGATTAATCGGTAGCTCCGGCTGTGACATGAAACATAATTAGCGTCAGGAAGAAGTCTTTCAAACCTCTCTGTGGTCCATGACATGTTCTCGCTGCCCAACAGACAAGCAGGCTCAGTATTCTGCTGATACAGCGCTCACCAGAATTTCTTCTTTCTCTCTATTTTTATTTTAATTCCAACCATTGAAGGAGCGAAACCTTCTCCGTCCACTGACCATCGTAATACACTGCGATGGTGCACTTCAGTGCTGTAACTACCGCACACGCTCCTCGTTCCAAATCCTGCCGTGATACACTCTCTGGCTTTTTCTTAGAACGTTAGCCTGCATGGATGACGTGGACGATTTTTAGAATCACGCACATACGTGAACGTACTATCACAACTGAGCAAGATAAAATGCATAAAAATAAACTCTCCTCACAGCGACACCCCTGATAGCTACGCGCCGTCAGTTCACGGTTTGACGTATCGAGAGAAAATAAAGATACTGACGATACTCGTATAATATGTTTTACACGAGATGTGCACGAGCCACGACGCTGGTCAAAGAGGTCAAAGTGGGCGCAAAGACAACTTACTACGTTACAGACTTCATCAGAAGAGGATACGGACCGTACCGAGGAATTCATCAACTTTATCATTTCCCTCAGGCATTCAGTAACGTGATTGGTTTAGCCACACTGTGTGGCTGTAACAAGCTCTTTGTGGTGTCTGAAACGAAAGCGTCGCACAAAACTTTTCTCCTGAACTGCTACAAAACGTCTCAGGTGACACACGTGTGCATCTTCCCCTAACGCTCCTCCATGATGACATGCAGCGCACACAAAGCAATAAAGCCCTATTCATTACGTCTGGATGCTGCTGGCGTGACCGAACTCAGATTGCTCTTATTAACGTCTCACCTCATTGTCCTCATTTCAGCAGAAAGCCATCAGCATGAACACAAACCTGCGATGATGTCTGCAGCTATATCTGCCCAGAAATCAACTGGATTTAAATATTAGAATCAAATCACTTTTCATAAAGTCCTGAAATGATCCGAGAGAGCAATTTTAAGTGTGTTGGGAGTAACCTAACCGTGGCGGTCGCGGCCCCACCCTTTTCTGGGTGCTGGCAGTTTTCAGATGAACGTTAGATGATGTCCAGTTACATTAAAGCTCAGAGTTAAAGATCAGGCTTTTTTTTCCCGAACGGCATGCGAGACAACGGTCCTGACAGCACGGCGCACGTCCTGAGAATGCGATCCTCCAGATTCGACAAACAGCCTAGTGCACTACACATCAGACTTAAAAGAGCCAGCGGTTAAGCAACGTGACTGCGCTCGCATTTCAGAGCTGGCCGCCGACTTCTGACACAGATTGGATATTAGCACGTGCTTGTAAAAGGATCGGATTGGATTTCTTAACGTCCGATATTGGATTCAAATGAGGCTCTAAACCCAAAACATAAGGGCCAAAGCTCATTATCTCCAACAGAGGGCAGTCAGTGGAGTCAGTCGTGTTTATAAACCTGGGCAGGGATGGTACACGAACGCCTCGGCCCCCCCAGCAAGTCTAGTTCTGCTTATTACTAATTTGAAGTACCGTTAAAAAAAGGATTCTTTAGGCAGGAAGGAAGCAATCAGATATTTGACCTTGATCCTGTTCAGTTCATCGGCTGGTTACAAAGATAATTCAGTATAAATCATTTACAAACATTAACCAGTCCTTGTTGCGATATGACCTGCAGCGCAGCTACAAAACCCAGGCCATCCACGAGGACATTTCTCAAGCCATCGTGGCAGAGCGGGCGAGCGAGAGAGCGAGCATACGGTCAGCCCTGGCTCCAACGGCAACAGGAAATTAAAGGCGTTAAAGCAAAATACGACGAGGCAAAAAGAGCACAGCAATCGCGGGGGGAACAACAGAAGTGCTCGTCCTTTTTCCCACCCACGGGGAAGCTGCTTTCAGCGGAGCGCAACGACCACGCCTGTGCCAAAATATCGCAGTTTCAAATCACGACCCACGACGTAAACACAGGCCGCAACACGCAACGCAAAATTTTATCTGAAAATCATTTGCATATCAGCAATCGAACAAACACATCGTACAAAATATCTGCAGTAGGGGTGGGGCGATGTGACGAAAAGATCACATCATGATTCTTAAAGACATTTCTCCGATACACAACAATTTTACTATTTCAATTATTAAGCACAAACGTTTTTGCCTCAAATCGGCTATTTCCAGTTAGCTTCTATTTAATTTCTTTAGACGACTAGTGTATTGTGTGATAAACAACACATCACGATATCGACATCACGTCACCGAGCCCTGATGTGCTGAACGTAAACTGTCACAGAGTTCTTTTGATGCTCATGTGCTCCAAAAAAAAAAAAAAACACACACAGTTTATTTTACTAATCCCTGCTACGGGGTGAGTACGAGAGTGACTACACTGCAAATGACAACTGAGGAACGGAAAACATTTCCTGACACAATAACAACAATAAAAAGAAAAAACAACCAACAAGCTTTCACTGCCTCGTGAGTCTAACTGATGGGAAAATATTTGAAAAAAATGAACCACCTTTAATTCACCGTCCTTCCTTTCTTCTTTTATCATCATCATCATCATCATCATCCTCATAGCAGCCTAATAAGGCTAATAAATCACAGCAGCTGTCCCAGCGCTCAGCCTGACCTCCAAATCACCTGCACTTACTGCATGTTTATCAAATACTAAGATACCCGTCTAAATGTTTTCTACATGCTGCACTTAAACAGACGAGTCCTTTTTAGTGTGTGTGTGTGTGTGTGTGTGTGCGTCCATGTTTACATCATAATGAGGTGTTAAGACTCGAGTCCAGAGCTTAAAAACCACTCTGGTGGTCTGCTCACTCGCTCCCTGGCCACCTGTAGCCAAGTTCCATCAGGAAAACAAAACCTCCCTGCGATCAGAGAATTCGGTTCTCTATAAAGCCCATTTTTCCCCCCAACACTTTCAAGATGCTTTTTTAACCCTTTCATAAATTCCATCAATTACGGTTAAGCATGTCCAGCTTCTCTATCCACGTGTAGGAATAGCAAGAGTAAAAAATATATAATATATAATATATTAATAAGAAATATAATTTAACAAATTCTTTATATGTACAAATCTTTCACAGTTAAGAGAGATTTAAAAAATCTACATTCAAAAAGATTAATAAAAAAAATCTAACACCTTCAGTGCAAGCTGGCACAAAAATATTATATATAATATAATCAAGCTGCACTGTGTCTGAAAAATCATGTGATTAATGTGAGTTAAACGACATATGCATGATTTTATATTTAATGTTTATTTACACTTTTTTTTTTTAAATTTACTTTTCCTGTACAGGAGAAAAAAATGGCGGTAACGTTTGATGAAAGGCGAGAGATAGTCCTTCTTGGTGCTCTGCATTTAACCCATCCAAGTGCACACACACACACACACCCGTGAACACACACACACACACAGTAGTGAACACACACACACACCCGTGAACACACACCCGTGAACACACACCCGTAGCAGTGGGCAGCCATTTTAGCCGCGGCGCCCGGGGAGCAGTTGGGGGATCGGTGCCTTGCTCAAGGGTCTCACCTCAGTCGTGGTATTGAGGGTGGCAGNCTCCCCCACCTACAATCCCTGCCGGACCCGAGACTCGAACCCACCACCTTCAGGTTACAAGTCCGACTCTCAGACCACGACTGCCCCTATCTGAAACTTATCTGATATGTGGGATATCTCCAGACCGCCGCTAGGTCACGTGTTCCAAAACATGGGGTCCAAAATCTCCTCTTCTGTTTTATCCCTTTAACCAAACTCGTATTAGAAACATCGCTCCACCTATAAACACAGATTTTGTGTGATGATATTTTAAAAATGCTACTGGGAGTCACACTCGATTGAGCGTATAAGAGTGTATATGCAGAGAGTTTTCAGTTTGAGACTCATGGCGACAATCACGACAACGGCGGAGAGTTTTACCGGCGCTTGTTAGTGTGTGAACTCGCTAAACGCTACACAGCTCGGCTTGTGCACCTGATGGACAGAGATGTTCCGGCTCTGTGGGGTGTCGCGTTAATCCTTCAGACGTACATAACGTTTGTACGCGAGTGTGTGAACAATGCTGGGCAAGTCAAATGGAAAAAAACCTAACAGTGCGATATAAATTAGGGATTAGAGAAATCAGAGAAGAGAGATTTCGCTCGGAGCGATTTCCATGCTTTTGGACCGCTGTGTGGAAAGACCTTCCAGTCAGATGAAGAAGCGCAACAGATGGTGCGTCGGTGGCTGAAATATCTTTCTAGAGGAATCCTGGAAATCCTGGATGGAAATGGAGTGTATGTAGAAAAACGATATGGTTGTGTGACAACTATCTGCGATAAACAGATAAAGATTTTCATTTGACTCCCTCTCATATAAACCAGCCTTTAATTCTGAACTAATCTTCAGCGTCGAAGGACAAATGACGCAAGACAGCGGAGACCATGTTATAAAGGACCTGTCTTATCAAGCTGGAGTGAATACAACGCGCAGATAAAATGAAACCCTGCTGCCTACAAGGACATTTCCCCGACCATCGCGGCAAGGAAGGATACAGTCGGTCGCGGCTCCAAGTCAAGTCCTTAAGGCAAAGCACACAGAGGCCAAAAACCACAATAACCTCAGCTGAAAGACTCTCTCTCCTCCTTTCCCCATGGTGCTACTGGTAAGAGGTTGCTGTTTCGTTTTGGTTTTTTTAGGGCTTCTTGGCAGAGGAATGATATGAACATGGGTATCAGATATGGGCCAGGTCTTAGGTCTGTAAACAAGCAGGACCAAAATACATACATATATATCTCTGTTTCAAAATATCAGACATTGTGTACAATGCGTGTCATAGTTTTGGTGAAAATGTACTTCTGGATTGTAACAGGTGCCTGACTGACTTTCTGTTCAGACTGTGTGTGTGTATGTTAGGGCTGCACAATATATCGTAAGATCGCAAATGTAAATATCGCGATATGTGTATCGCAAGGGCTTGCTTTCAATACTGGGATGATTTCAATACTTCAAAAAGTGATGAAAAACTCAAAGTTTTACGGCGACGCAGACAGGAGAGATCGCTCTCTTTTCCTCAAAAGAGCATCAAACATTTTTGGTGGTTATGTCATTTTCAGTTTTTAAATATATAAATCTACATATATAATTTAAACTGATTTTACACACTTATAGCATTATAGTGCCGCATATCGCGTTATTTAACAAGTTATCGCATATCGCGTTTTTCTTCAACATCAACAGCCCTAGTACGTGTAACCGACTGACCGTAATATTCTGCTAATTGGTTCATTAATTGGTAACAGAGCGATTTTTATTTCATCAGATAAAAGGCTTGCTTCTTTATGGATGATGAGATAAAACCTTAATTGAGAGAACTTATTTAGAGACAACATGCTCAATAACAACATATCAGTCAGATAGACTAATCTGGCCAAAAATAAATACAGATATAAATAAACCTATCACAGGTAGTAGAAATATTCCGGTCACTGAACATGCAGCTTTTAGGTTTTATAAAATCTCTTCCTGCACAAATTCTCCTGGAATATTCTGTCACTGCAGAAACAAGAAATATAGAAATACTTAGTCCTGGGCCACCACGAGTCACCAGAAGAGCTTCAGCGCAACTTGGCGTGGATTTTACAAGCGTCTGAGGGATGAAGATCCAAAAGATCAGGTGGCGTTCAAGAGTGTTGTCTAATGCGTCACTCCGAAATCTCACGTAGGTGTTAAACTGGGTTGAGATATAGCGAGTGTGCACGCGATATCATTTATCATTGCAGCTACAACTGTCGCATCGCATTCTGCGATTCTGAGTACAACGTTTGCTCCACCCACTTCTGCTACTATTCAGGCTACGTTTACACGACAACGATGTAGTCAAAAACGGAAATGTTTCTCTCTTGCGTTTTCGAAAAAACTTTCACGTATACACGACAGCGTTTTCAAAACGATTCGCGTTTACACGTACCCGTATTACTTACACGCTTGCCTTTACAATAGACACGTACTGCGCACGTCTACATACCCAACACGTACTACGCACGCACGTGACGTGACCGTTTTCAAAGATTCCCGTATTGGGTGTTTACATGGAGACGATAACGGCGGCCTGCACTTTGAAACATGTTTCAAAAATATGTGTTTTCAGTCCCCGAAAACGCCGTTGTCGTGTAAACGAACAGGCAAAACGCATAAAAAGTTTCCAGTTTCTGGCAGAAAACGTTGTCGTCTAAACGGCTCCTCAGGTTGGATTAGTTTATCAGAGAGAGTGGGTAATAAATTTTTTACACGTCTCCTCAGTGATAAAAACTCTCACATCCGGACAGCAATAAAATTTCCACAGGAGGAGCGAGGTGTATTTCCTACAAACCTGGCTGCTGGTGTCATGTGGTCACGTGGTCACGTTCTGTTCACGACACAGTGTCTGAGCGGTCGAGGAGGCGACAGAGTAGAGAAGACACGCTGGCTCTTATCTTATTTCAGTTTCGGATTGGACCAAATTTCCAGCAACAATTTGGAAAAACACAATAAAACAATAAGCACAATGTATACAAGAAGCATTAGTTTTTTTGTTTCGTGACTCAGGAAGAGTTTAATATCTACAGGAGGGTCACTGATACACATGTTACGAGATTCAAAACGGCAAGCACCAGCAGGTAAACATCTCTTATTCCAATGCAAGGAGAAAAATCTTCATAGACGTGTTTCTGGACTCAAACTCTGACCACCGCCGAGTTTGGGGGAAAAACAGTTGGTCATTTGGCCTGTGGTTTTCTCAGAGGAGGACGGAAATAAAATCAGAGTGGCACCTGTAAAATAAATTACCCCAGGGCCTGATGTACATTTACTCCCATCTGGATACGACATTAATAACGGCAGCTACAGATATAAAATATTACTTTATGTTCACATATGCACAATATCTTCAGCTTTTAATGTTCTAATAAAAATGACTAATTGCAACCAGTTCTTCACAGACCTAATGACGCAAAGTAGGCAAACATGTTCAATCGAAGAAAACACAACCTGCTAGACTCTCCCTCGTCCTGTGGTCGCTTTGTTGCCGCCCGGACGCGAGAGGTTTATCACTGAGGAGACGTGTATGAGTAGTTTAGAGACAGTGGCGCTGAGGAAGAGACAGGAGTCAGAGCTAGAGGTAGCAGAGCTGAAGATGTTGAGGTTCT
>CM074958.1:19615397-19621694 GCA_037577455.1 Pangasius macronema
TTAACAAATTCTGAACAGGAAAGTAGAACAGAATGTACCAGACATCATTAAACATTTTTCATTTAAAAAAAAAAAGGATTTTTGTTCATTTCACCTGAAGGTTCCTTGGTGGTGTTTATCTCAGATCAGAGAGGTGAAATTCTCCAGAGGAAAGAGAAAGTACAGTGAGCTCTTGGGATTTAATCAGTGTCTGAGATTACACTGGGTTTTTACACAGAAAAGAAAAGAGCATTTTCAGAGCATTTTCAAAAAACTGCTTGCTATTCAGAAAATAAACTCAAGCGTGAAATGAATTTCGGAGGACTTCCTTGGAGATCTTTGGAGATTTCCTGAAGACCTATGACTTTATAGACCACAGTTTATGAACATTAGTGACTTATAATTAGCATCATTACTATTAATGACTTCATAATTATTTTCATTTTTTACAATCCATTCAAACCAGGACATCAAATCATAAAGCTAACCACGAGGTAAACACTGTTTAAAATGGTGTTATATATATAAATATCACTAAAAAAAATAAAGTCCATTCCTGTCAGTCAGCAAATGAGAAAAGTCGGGTTATTTGTCATCTTCTGTGTCTGTGTGGTCGGGAATGATGTTCTCTTCTTTTGTGCGAAGGCTCACAGGAATTCATCACAATGTCCACGCTGATCGGGAGCTCGAACTTGTCCAGCATGTTCGCTATACTTTCCCTCGGGACGCCGTGATGATTTCTCCTGGTGACACGAAGGAAGGAGAGAAACATAAGGAAGAATAAACACAGTAGTGTATATTTCCGCTACTAAAAACACTTTGGGTCCTGATGTAATAGAGAAGTAATCAACGAACGGTTGGTGTGACGCAGCCCCATTATTCTCGGAGTTACTGTTACCATTCCAACACTGGTTACAGTCACATATAATAAATAAATTAATAAATAAATAAATGCATAAATAAATAAAGGCTAAAGAGGGAACGGCTTTGTATAAACTAACTTGCTTTGCAGACATTCCTTTAAAAGTAACTATAAATGGATACCAAGTACATTTGTGTCATTCCTTAATGAATAGAAAATTGTAATAGCAACCTGCAGAGGTATAAGTGGAATAAAACACTTCAGAATGTGCTGTTACAGACAAAAAATAACCTACTTCAGGGTGGCAGCTGTAACTGTGCTCACTCTACTCATTACACCACCCTGTCACTGATTATTTTCCTATAACAGCATGTCGCGGCCTAATGGTCTGAGAGTCAGACTTGTAACCTGAAGGTGAACCTGAAGGTGGTGGGTTCGAGTCTCGGGTCCGGCANGGCTGCCCACTGCTCCGGGTGTGTGTTCACTACTGTGTGTGTGCACTTGGATGGGTTAAATGCAGAGCACAAATACTTGGCCACAAAGTCACTTCACTTCCCCGAGTGTTTTATTCCCTACTTAATAAGCCGGTTGGTCAGCACAGTGGAACTGTTTATACAGAATAAACAGCTAAAGCAACTAAACATCTTACTTAGCTATCTTACTTAGTTTGTTTAAATCTAAATCATAATAGAGGAGTCATACAACCTTAATGGCTTTAATTAACCACTGCGAAAAGCTCAAAAGCCTGGAGTCAAAATAATCCCTTTAGATGATGTGATTTTGCAGAAACAGAATTTGAAAACATGAGCTTTTGGACAACACGCCTCGCTGTCTAAAGTCTCGTCACTTTGTTTGACGGAACGGCTGAGATCCTTGTGCTGATCGAAAAGCTCGTTTGAGTTCTGATGAGGCATAATCAGCCCTTAACCCGGGTTTAGGATTGAACGGGGGACCCCAGAGCTGCGAGGAGTCAACACTACATGCTGTTACAATGCCTATAACATCCAAACCACGAGCAGACTTACTTTTCTAACTCAACAGGATCACGTTTCCAGCTGTTGTCAGGCTCGACAAACTCCACTCTATATCCCGTCTCTAAAGCCTGAAAAACAATAAAAGGAAGAGCGAAATCAAATTGACCAGAGAACTGATACATGGACTAAAAGTGTACGCAGTGTGCTCTCTATAAAAGCTCTACTCACATGGAAGGAACTTACCACTCTCACGTAAGGCTTCATTTCCCAGGCCTGAACGTTAGTATTATCGATGATAACCGGTGTGTGCCCGTTCAGCATGGCTTTTTTGGCTATAAACAGAAAACAAATCAAAAACCTTTAGAAACATCAGCATAGAGACATGATTGAGTGAACACACGCAGGTATTTTGGTCTGGAATTAGGATTTCACAGGACTGACGTACCTCTGTTTTGGTTCCAGTCGTGTGCAGCTCCGAGCAGAGTGGGCTCGAAGTGGTACCCGTCCTTCTGGTAGAAGTAATCATCTGTGCTGAGGATCAGTCCGCTCGGACCGCTGGCCGATATTTGCCTGAGAAATGCACAGCCTTCCATGTTATTACACAGATATGTACATATTGATATATAAAAACCTACAGTATCCAGGGGAGATTGTCCACGGACGCAAAGGGAAGTCTCTGAGAAGCACATCTGTGCCGTCTATGATGGCATTACCAGTGGTAGAAGAGTGAAAGCTGAAGCTTTGGGAGCTGATCGGTTTGAGCAGAGTGTACAGATGCGAACAGATTAAAGGACTAAAGCGCCGCTGCATCGCTCTCCTAAGGTAGGGGTGAAGCAAGCGCTAATGCTGCGTTCCTCTTAACTTGGAAGTCTACGGCATTTTCGGGCACTTCTTCTTCTTTGGGCTTTTCCCTTCAGGGGTCTCCACAGCGAATCATCACTCTCCACCTATCCCTATCTTCTNCCATATACCTCCTCTTTGGCCTTCCTCTTCGCCTCCTGCCTGGCAGCTCCATGACCAACATTCTCCTACCAATATACATTCGCATGATTGAATTTGGCAATGTTTTACGCCGGATGCCCTTCCTGACGCGACCCTCTCTATTTATCCGGGCTTGGGACCGCCACAGAAGTCACTGGACTGTGACCCCCATGGCTGAAGATGACATTATAGTTATAAAGATTAACAGAGTTTTTTTCTTGCACAATATCGTATTTTATTCACTTGCACGTACAAAACTCACCTGGCTAGAGTTGATTTCCCGGAACCTGGGACTCCTCTCATCAAAATCAACACCAAAGACGGACCGCCGTTACGCACGTGTTGGTTCCCGTCCTGATAATTCTGCTCCTTATGCTGCCATCTTTCAAACGCTTCATATGGAGCATATGAAGCAGGGCTGTGAGATGAAGGGAAGCTGCTGTTCTCAAGCTGACTGTGCTGGTGTCCCTGAGGCTGGGGGTACGGCGGGTGCGTGGGATTCTCAGGTTGAAGTGGAGGATAGGAGCGGAAGTTGGGCGGAGGAAGCTGCCACTGATTTTGATAGCTGTGTGGGTTTGACCAGTCGTAGGTCATGCCATAAGACTGAGGTCTCCATTGTGGTGTGCTGCTGTAGTCTGTTTGTGGCCGTGTAGCTGGATAGGGCCTGTACACGTTCCTGTGACCACTCCCCTTCTCTTTTACGGCTGGTGGGTTGATTGGTGGAGTCCAGGACCAAGAGACATTCTCATTATTCCCATCTATAGTGTCTGGTGGAGTGCAGACCTGAGAGACATTCTCACTATTCCCATCTATAGTGTCTGGTGTAGCGCAGAACTGAGAGACATTCACACTATTCCCATCTCCAGTGTCTTGCTGGTCGATTTGCGCGAGCTCTTTATAAAACTCGCTCAGTTCGTCCTCTATCGCAGGCTGCAATCGACATGCCGGGCCGATGAAAGCGGCGCTGCTGATGCTGATCTCTTTAATCACCTCTTCTCTGCTTCTCGACTGACTGCACGCTTGCTTGTCATCTCCCAAGGTTTTCTCTTCACCTGTGTTAAGCTTCTCTGGGCTGTGATTCACCTCCACCACCTCCACCACCTCCACCACCTCCACGCGGTGCGACACGCCCTGCTGTTCAGGAAGTCCAGGGTCAGGAGCATCCCCTGGAAAACTCCCGCTGTAGCTCACTGTTTGGTCGAGCTGCTTTGGATCTTCAACATTTCCACTCACAGGTGGAGGAGAAGATCCAGTTGGAGTAACATTAGGCATCTGGAAAGAATGAAAACATTTCCTGAGACATGCTTAAGACAAAAGAGCACGCAGATGTGTTTGAGGTTTGCTGTAAATCCAGTGAATCCACTCTTTAATACATATTTCCCTCTATTACCCTGTGATCAAACCGACAGCAACGCCCCGAATGCAGTCAGTCGTATTTATTTTCAACAAGCGCGTGTGAATTCCAGCAACGAAGTGGGCGGGATGAGTGACGTGACAAAGCCGGGCAACGTTTAACTTTATCAATAGTTACAACAGTAACTTGCTCTGCTGCTACAGGCTTGCAGTGTTTGATTTATTGCAAAAATAAGAATGCGGTTGTTTTCGCTGATCTATTCCAGTTAAACCTGTGAAATAGGTGGCAGAAATAATGAAGAGCAAACACACCGTTCTCACACAGTGGTCTCATTTATAAACCAGCAATTTCTCTCCAATACATCATTCGCACAGATACAGAGGGACAACTGATATAAAATTAGTGGTACATACACACTAAAATCCTGGTGCTTTCTCGACATGTGAACAGCGACACATTCATATCTTTCACTGTGGCTGAAATCTAGACATCAAATAAACATCAGTAAAGATTTATTTTACATTTAAGTTTATTTGTGCTCGCTGAATTAATCAGATTTGAGCACGCTGTTCATGAGACCACGTGATTAATCTAGAGCGAGAGTAGATAATAATCGGATTATTGGTGTGTATGTTAACACACTCATTGCATCGCAGTTACACACACACACACACACACAGCCTTACATGTTTCAGGAAGGTAATAATAATAATCAAAAAGGGGGTTGTCGTATCTCTGGAGAAATTATATATATATATAAAATGACATTTCTTATTAATTACTATTGTTAATTTCCTGAAACATGTAAGACTGTGTGTGTGTGTGTGTGTGTGTGTGTGTTATTAAAGACTTTATTTGTGGTAACTGCGATGCAATGAGTGTGTTTATGTCCAACAAAATGATTTTGTACTGAATCAATAATGTAGAAGTCAGAAAATAAACATCTATAACAAAATTTGTACAAACAAATTAGAGTGTCTAAGACTTTTGCACAGTGTTGTAAATATATATATATAATCATATAATCATGTTTATGTGGTTCATTATGATTACAGCAGCAGTACAGAAATCTCTGGAATGGAAATGAACCTAAAAGCCAAAAAAGATTCAACTGGAGTAGCTACAAACTCCTATTCGTCCTCTTAAAAGTTTTTTTTTTAAACAATTTATTCAATGGAAACTTTGAATTAAACAGCCAGTTATATCTACAAATAATCTTCTGTATTTAAATCACAATCAGATTCACAACCTGTTATTTATTGTCTATTTGTTATTAAGCTCATATACACACGTTTACGCCGCCTGGACATGGCTGAATACCAAACAGCCCCTTATTCCCTACCTGAGCGCACTACGTAGGGTGTGAAATAATGGCTTCCGCGCACTCCGTAGTGCACTTCATATACAATAAGAGACTATTTAGGAATCAACCCTAAACAGTGTTTACAAGCCTAGCTAAAGTCCACTGGTCTGTGGAGTCATTTCTGATAATAAACGACCTGGTTGTAAGTATTTAAGTGTAATATTTACCTAAAAAAATAGAAAGTCAGTCAGCAATCATCTATGTTCGTGGAAAAGAGGAATAAACAATAAACAGTCGGAACGACGGTTAGAGAAAACGAAACAATCAGAGCACCGGAAGTTGTTTTCTTCGTGGGTGTGAAACAGTAACACGCGACTCTCTACTGACACCTGTAGGCCAGTATTAACCAGCAAAAAGTAGACGCCATATTGGCCGAGTTGCTCGCTAAAGCTATGCGTCGACACGTCCGCCATATTGGAAAGGACCGGATAAACCAGTGCAAGTCTGCAGTACAATGACCATATATATATATATGGGTGGACGTTTTAACAGGGATTTAAATGTGAAGCCATAATGTCTCTGAGGCCCTGTAGTGGCTGGCTGTAGTACAATTTTTAACCCCGCCCCTTCCTATGCTAGTTAGGGTTAGTCATAAATGACAATTAGTCAAATTATTTTCAGGAATCTAGCCATGGGGGTCACAGTCCAATGACTTTTGTGCCGGTCCCAAGCCTGGATAAATAGAGAGGGTTGCATCAAGAAGGTCGTCCGGCGTAAAACGTTGCCAAATTTAATCATGCGATTCGTCAGTACTCTGAATTTCATACCGGATCGGTCGAGGCCC
>CM074958.1:19621794-19636559 GCA_037577455.1 Pangasius macronema
TGGTTATGCCCCACAGGTAGATTGTGAGTTAGAGGAGAAAGAGAGATTCTGGAGTGAATTAGATGAGGTGATAGAGAGTATTCCAACAGGTGAGAGAGTGGTGACATGTTTTATTAATTCAGTTCCTTATTTTACCAATTTGTGCCTGCCATTTCATAAATCCATCGTTCTTTTAAAACAAGGAAACAAATTAGTAAAATAAGGGAACGAATTAATACAACATGGCCACAATTTACCTAAAACGAGAGAATGAATTAGTAAAACGTACTCACGTATTAATAAATCATAGGAACAAATTCTTAATTCATGGCCACGATATATAGTATTTTTGCCCTCATGTCATGTGCAGGGCTCCGTGTTTAAGTGTCTATTGGAGTTATTTGGTGATAAATAAAAGAGTGTGGCTGATGAGGTGATTGAAGTCTTTATGATCACCTCATGAACACGCACACACACTTTCCAACACAGACCTGAAGCGCTTGACGGTTCTGCAGGAAAGCCATGTCTCGTTCTACCGTAAACTGTTCTAACAGACTGTCAGATTGCAGTTCTTTGGGTGTTTCCAAACCCGACGTGTAAACGAAATGATGGCACAAGCCACGGCAGCTAACAGTAACTGAATTTAATTATAATCTACGATTTACTGTATGACCTTACCAAACACAAAATATCTCAATAAGGTTAGCCATTCTCTCCTTTTTAAATGAGCTTCACCAACAGTAGGAGCAGAACATTAAGAGCACACTTCTCCATTTAGATAGCTAACCTACTGTAAGTGTCAGAGCTAGATGAAAATCGTGGACAGCAGTGATTTTTTTTCATCATAAAATAGGATGTGTTGAGTGTAAAAGCTGACTGATCTTTATATCTTCAGCTGGTGCATTACATTAGCTACTTATACTCACATTACTTAAAATGATGGATAATGTCAGCTAGCTAGCAAATGGGAGCTCAGTCAGTCATGACTCAAAGCTCTAAAATATTTTCCTGACAACGATAAAATTGATATACCTGCAATTTTAATGAATAATACTGTACTTGCCACTTTTAGCCAATGCGCATATTAAGTAGCCCGTAAGGTAATATCAGCATACGAGCTCACGTACCGTGTCCATCACTAACATGGGCAGGTGAGAGGTGGACCCACTGTCTGTCCGGCCGTATCTACTGCACATGTTCTGGCTCCAAGGTTTCTACTACGCAGACTCTGGCTCCAATTTTCAGCCACTTAACTCAAATAACCACTCTTTACAACCATGGTGAGCAGAAAAGCATCTCAAAATGCACAATCTTGTCGCACAACAGCAGAAAATGATGATCAGATTCCACTCCTGTCAGACAAGAACAGAAATCTGAGGCTACAAGTGAGCACAGGCTTGGCCAAAGTGGAGATGCAGACTGGAAAAAGACCAAGAAAATGGGCTTAAGTTACACAAATACACAAAATCTTACTGAACTTCCAACTAAAAAACTGAAGTTAAGATAACGTCTCAGGAAATGATGCTAACCTGTAGCCTAAACTCACCTTGCTAGATTTAACGTCTACACAAAATCCGTCACTGAATAAAAACACATCTTGTTGGAATGATTCCTGTTCAGGAAAACTTCTCCATGAAAACCTGCTGCTGGAAACCATGGTATGACATTGTAGTTTGCTTATGCTTCTCTCTCTGGTGGTGTGGAAAATGTATGATAAGAGCTAAAAAAAAATCCCCCTAGACATAAATAAAATAACAACAATCCATTTTTTTTATCATGCAGTCACTGACTTTTCTTCCTAGTTTCCTCTTGGGAAATTCCCATTTCCTTATTAAACTTAAACTCAAGTGTTATTTCAAATCTCACAGGAAACAGCTCCAATATTATTGTGCTCGATCCAAAAGGCAAATGTATTTTAAAAATGGTCACAGATATGCAATTTAAACATGGTCACAACGTTTTTGAGTTATTATGTACAGTATATTATCATATAGACAAGGTAAGTAGTGGTGTACGAGTCGAATGTTGAGTGACACAAGAGTCATGAAACTTGGGCCTGGATATAAACATGAACAAACAGCTAAAATTACACAGTAAATAAATAAAAACTTTTTTTCTGACCTGCTGTGTGTGGCTTTGTCTGTCAGTTTCATGTTCCTGACAAAACTGAGGGATCTTAGAGCACATTCCTCCCATCAGTGTTGAAATGTTGAAATATTTAATTAATATGCTGTAAAGACAAACTTGCTCAGATATAATAAGCCTAATAAATACGGGAAGGTCTCTGAGTTCCCAGATCGGTAGTGAGAAAAAGAAACAAACATCACACACGAATATGCAAATTTTTGTGGTTGTGTTCTCGCTCAGTGTGTGTGTGTGTGTGTGTGTGTGTGTAGGTTTTAGGCAAACACATGGAGCAGTGTTCAGCCAAGTGAGGTTTGGCATGTGAGTTTAGTGCAATTTCTGGAAATAAGGATACGTTGTGTCACTATAGAGTCACACTGGCAAATGCAGCTTACAGTAAATAAATATTTCACATCCAAAGAAAGAATTTCTTGTAGAGTTTGTGAACACGAAAGGTTTGATTTGGTTTTGTCCCTGTCTAACAGCTTAAGAGTTTAGTCTTTCAGTGGATTAATTTTCTCTAACAGCAGCTCTGACGGTAGTTCCTACCGTAGGTTTCCATCTTTTAATCTACTCCAATCCATTCTAACATGTTATCCTTTCTATAGCAACAACTCACAGTCTTGTAAGGTGGACGCTCCACATAACCTGAAGCTAATTATCATTATTTAACATAGAAAAACATATAGTTGTTGACATGGTGAAGATTTCTCTCAGGAGACATACTTTTAACATTTATGGAAGGAGTCTCCAGTGTCAGTGAGTTTTCCACTAAGTCTTCAGGACAGAGGCGTTTACACTTTCTGGTTTCTCTGTAACGTGACAAAANGCCCACTGCTCCGGGTGTGTGTTCACGGGTGTGTGTGTGCACTTGGATGGGTTAAATGCAGAGCACAAATTCCAAGTGTGGGTCACCATACTTGGCCACAAAGTCACTTCACTTCACTACATATATATAAGAGGCATACAACAGTTTAGACATGCTGTTATAGGAAAATAATCAACTTTGGTGTGATAACAGTAACTCTGTTGCAGCATGGCATCCTGTAGTTGATTATTTTCCTACAATAGCATGCCCCAAATTGAGTGATTCATTACTTATTTCACTTGTTGTTATCATGCTAACTGATGTAACATTGATGGCTTGGTGTAGTCCTCGACTCATCCTGCTATCATAGTGTACTCGGATCATATTATTACTATACAGTGTTCTCATGGGGCCATTGATAGTTCACTGGTTACTAACAGCTGAAAGGTTGTGAGTTTACATCCCACGGCAACCAGAGAGACGCTATTGGGTGATTATTATGGTGTGTTTGGACTGAATCCTTCCTCAGTTGTAAGTCTGGATTAAAGTATCAGTCAAATAACTAAATGGAAATCCATTTTTGTAGTGTTCACTTCTCTTTTATGTGACTCTGTTTTTATAAATACATTCTTAAATAAAGTAAGGATTTCATGAAATAAATAATGCATTAAATATTCGCTGTCCGTGAGTCAACACAGAGCACTTTATTTCATCATCACGTCAACATTAGATTTAGAGGAAAGGCATTATTATTCAACATGGTTCCAGACTCATGAAACTGTATGTAAAACTTTACTTAGTTGTAGTGTTCAGAAGGCTACATGAAACCTATATAGCTGGTTATAAAGGTCAGTTATAAAGGTTATAGACTGACATAGATTTTTGTTGGCGTTGTGTTATGTCACTTTCTGAGCTGATTTACAGTACATTAGAATGTCATGACACCTGACTTTGTAGCTCAGTGTTACTCTGTATTAGTCACATGATGAAGCTGTGACGTAAGGTTAATAAGGTAACGCTATTAAAGGTTATTAAGGTAAAGGTATTAAAGGCAATGTGTCCTGTACCAGACACCTTCGACCATTATTGTACAGTATTGTGTTGGAATAAAGTAGTTTTAAGATACAGTAACTGAGACTATAAAATAGTCTTCTTGTCTTTATGAATTTGACATAAAACTACATATAAAGGCTTATTCCAACAGGTGTCATAAAGACTGTTTGTCAGTTATGATGTGACTTGACTCAAGTGTTATGCAAACTTGACATCATGACTGACTTTATGATATCTGAGACCTGTCGGAATAAACCTGTACATGACATAAGATACATGACAGTTTTTATTAATTGTCATAAAGACTGTTTTTGTCAATTATGGTGTCACATTGTTATGACACCTGAGTCAAATGCCATCATAATTGACTAAAACAGTCTTTATAACACCATGTGCCTGTTGGAATAAGCCCTTATATGGACTAAGGTCTGTGTAGGTTTATATCAATTGTCATAAATACCTATTTGTCAATTACTATGTCAAGTTCACATAAAACATCAAAAGTCAAATGACATTAGAAGTGACAAAAGAGGACCTTATGACACCTAACACCTTCTGGAATAAGCCTTTATCTGAAATAAGATCTATATAGGTATATGTCAATTGTCATACTTCTTTTGTGATTTATGACATCTGATGACTTATGTCAATTGTTATAAATAGCGCTTTTGTCAGTTATGATATCAAACTGACATAACACACTGGAGACAAGTGAAGAGAGGTCTTGATGACACCTGACACCTGTCATAAAGGGATTATATAGGTGTTACGTAGCCTTATGAACACTGCCCTTAGGTACAATTTCACCAAACTATAAATACATGCATAAATAATCAGAACTCTTGCTTTTTTAACTGAACCAGCTCAGTAGTTATAAATTCATAAATAAAAAATGAACCATCACGCTTTGTTTTGAAAAGTAAGTAATAAAGTAAATGTTTTGAGACATGCGCACTGTAAGAGCTCAGCAGTTCAGCAGGTCGTTGGCTTTCAGGATGCGCGCGACTTTCCGTCTGTTGTAGCTGTACTCGTACTGCAGGTTCTCATGGTACAAGTACAAGTATCCTGTTTAAAATGAAGCACAGAGAGAAAAATTATAGGTATTTTTGATTGATTGTTGACAAAGTGCTGTGGTATAAGAGGAATAAGACATTCCGGGACATCCAGTTATAGGAAAACTTCAGCATGGTCACAGTAACTCCCTTTCATTACCCTGTCATTGATTATTTCCCTATAACAGCACACCCCGTTCGTGTTTTATTTCATACCCCATATCAAACACAATAACGAACGTGAGCTCTGTACAGCATGAGAAAGCCGTCCTTACCATTCTTGTACGTGGCAGCATCCACCTCGTCCACCTCGTCCCCGTCTCTCTCTCGCATCCCAGGAAAGTCGTCCTTTATGGACCTGGGGTATCCGTGATCCATGGTGCCACTCTGTTCGTTGTAACTGTGGATGGAATTGAACTCAGTGAGCTCCACATTCTGCACGCACTGTTTTCACTGTTGAGTTTGACATTTAATATCGCCTTGCTGTGAATATAATATAAAGATAAGAAATTCAGTTCACCTCCAGTACTCCTCGTCAGTGAAGAGCAGAGTCTTGTCCGTGTCAGAGATGTAAACTGCAGCATCTATTTTGCGGACGGATTTAGGAAGTCCCAGCCTGTGGATGTATTTTGGGTAGCCTGGCACCAGGGTGTAACCGTTAAGGGCCCACATTCTGATACCTTGAAAATCCAATAAACATGAGTATAACAATAAGATTAACAATACTATAATTATACAGACATAATACTACTACTACTACTATTACTACTACTACTAATAATAATAATAATACAAGTAATTAGTAATTACAAGACAGAGGCCAGTTGTAGCTCTTTCTCCCTCCATTGCATAATCTAGGAGCATGAAGGCTAGCACTAGCTAGCAATTACGGATGATAATACGTCGATACAATCGATCCAACGATTGCTTGTATCGATATTTTATCAAAGGGGGTCACAATTGATGGTCCTATTTACATGATAAATTGCCAAACATTAGCCAACTTGTCGTTGACCATTAGTTAGTCCTTTTCTATATAATAGCTTGTATTTTGTTAGCTAGCTTGCTAGCGAACTTGGCTAATGGTTAACTCAGTACAATGGCTAGTCCAGTGTTAGATAGCTTGCTAGGGAGGTGATTTTAATTTTATAATAAAAACGTTAGCTAGCCTGCTAGCGAACCTAGCCAATGACTTTAATTGCATAATAGTTAGCATAATGTTAACTAACTTGCTAGTGAACACAGGCTAATGTTAGCTAGCTTACTAGCAAGCCTGGGATATGGTTTTAATTACATAACTGTTAGCCTAATATTTACTAGCTTACTATCGAACCTGGCTTACATGACAGTTAGCTTATTGTTAGCTAGCATTCTATATCTAACATAATGTTAGTTAGTTTGCAATTGTTTTTAATTGCACAATATGCATTAGTGTAACATTTGCTAGCTAGGCAGAACAGTGTTATTCAGTGCCATGTTTAGATAGCTGGCTCACTCAGCTAATGGTGCTAAATTAGTTATATATAGCTATATGTATTTGTAATTTATTGTAAATATGCCACTTATGCACTTCTGGTTAGATGCTAACTGCATTTCATTGGCTTAGTACATGTACTTTGAACAATGACAATAAAGTTGAATCTAATCTAATCTAATTTAATCCAATCTAATCTAATCTAATCTAAATAAATTAACTGAAGTGTGCTCTTTAATTCTTTTGTGTTTATAGGCGAAAATAGTTGAAGTGTGTGTTCAATGGGGTGCAAATATAATATATTGTAATTATAATTGTATCATCATGAACAGTGACAACATGTTAAGTACATTATGTGAAAAAAAAAAAAAAACCACAAACCACTGAATATGATGACGATGTCTTTCTCTGGGTTCTCATAAGCTGCGTTTACTTTCTTTGGGAGTTGAGGCCATGTGGATTGAATGAGTGAGAGTTCAGGTTCAGAGAACTGTGGGTGTACACGCCAGAAATATCTGCCAAATGGAGTAGAAACACATTTAAATTTAGGATTGAGTTAAAAACTAATGGTGCAGGGATGAAGTCATTTGTTGGAGTGAGACAGAATCACTGAAAAAAGTCTTCATCATTAAGCACCTGTCTTTGAAAATGAGTATCTCTCCACGGAGCTCTGTCACGGCATCGATGCTTAACTCAGGGTCACACTTCTTTGGAGCCTCAGGCTTGGGTTTGACTTTCGTTTGATCTGGGTTGGGGCCTGTGAATCAGCCAGAAACACAAAAATGGTTACATCTGGATTGACGTGCAATCAAAATCAAAAGAAATATATATTGTATACTGTTCCATTTGTTGCATCGTAGCCACCAGTCTCTTGTATATACCATAGAGTTCTTGTATGCCTTTGACGTCATCTACAGACAGAGGGAAGCCACTTTTGTACGAGTAAACCGGGTACATCAGCGAGCCAGGATCATTAGAATGAGCCATGCCGAGAGCGTGACCGAATTCATGAGCCGCAACTAAGTACAGGTTATATGCTGCAAGAGAAATCAGAGGAACTCATTAACACTTCTCATTTAAATGCATCTTTTTTACGATGTAGTCTGTTCATTCATTCTGTCATTTATTCAGTCGACTATATATCACGGCAGTGGTGGAGGCTATCCTGGGAGCACCAGGCATACAAGCCGGGAATACACCCCGAATAGGACACCAGTTCATCGCAGCTCACCATGTACAAACATTCACACGCTCTTTCACACCTAGAGGGAATTCAGCAAAGCCAAATACGCCTACTAGCATGTTTTTGGGAAGAGAACATGCAGAAGTTCACACAGACAGTAACTCAAACTCAGGGTCAAACTGAGGCCCCTGGAGCTGTGAGGCAGCAACACTACCCACTGCACCACCATATTACAAGTTATAATACAGTAGCATCTAAAAGTCCACAACTAATAAGTATTTTCATTTTGATATATATTCTCCACATTGTTATTACTCACACAGCGTTCCTAGATAGACAAAAACGTTACATTTATAAAGTGTTATATAATTAAACAATACTGTAAGTGCAAGAATGCTGATCTACTGAATATTATTTTATTTTACTGAATATACTTTGTACTGATATTCAGTATAAAAGCATGATTCTGAGAATGATACTGCTTTTATGCATCCATCCATCCGTTCATCCATTTTCTGTACCGCTTATCCTACACAAGGTCACGGGGAGCCTGGAGTCTATCTCAGGGGACTCCGGGCACAGGGCAGGGGACACCTTGAATGGGGTGCCAACCCATTGCAGGGCAATATCACACACACTTGCACACTATGGACAATTTAGAGATGCCAATCAGCTTACAATGCATGTCTTTGGACTGGGGAGGAAACTATAGTACCTGGAGGAAACCCCCAAAATACGGGGAGAACAAACTCCACGTGCACAGGGTGGAGGCAGGAATTGAACCCCCAACCCTGGAGGGGCAAGGCTAACCACTAAGCCACTATGCCCCCCTGCTTTTATACAACAGTTCTGTGAAAATGTTGCGTGTGTTGTGTGTTACCATGCCAACGTGCAGACACCCTGATGGACCGTAGTAAGTGTAGTAAAAGTTTGAATGAGTAGTAAATATTTTTCATTGCTAGAGTAGCAAACACGGACAAGCAGAGTGATACAAACAATGAAATGTACCAGTGCTGTTATAATTAAGCAATATCGTGAGCAAGAGTGTGATTATACTGAATAACGTCAATGTTTAGTATAACGGCATGATTGCCAGTGCGATTATTTTTGTTTATTTTTGCTCCGCTAGCGGAAATAGATTCCGAAGAAGCTACACACACTTTACAGGCCATCAGTTAGCTGGCTAGCTAGCTCACATTGATTTGTACATTCCTGTTAAAGGTGCTTCTAGTGAAATTTTCAGTCAGAAGTTATATTTATGAACCATGTCCATTGAACTTACATGTCCATCCATGTCACTTACATTATTATAGCAACCGTTTCAAACTTGGAAGTGGAATTTTACATGGCAAACACAGATACACACAGTGGAACATCCCAGTGTGGTTATAGGAAATAAAGGCACTCTTGGAATGCCACTTGACCAATCAAATTAGTGGACTGGAACGAACTATTATATAAAACGTTCTCACATCATCCAGATTGAACATTCTGGGAACCAAAGGTTCTTGGAACTGCACTGTTCAGAAAAAGGTTAGCTTGGTGGAACCTTTGTCTATCTTCAAGATGTTGTAGTCTTTTTTTAATAAGTAAGGAGTAACACTTGGAGGCATGCTGTAGTAGGAACATAATCAACAACGGGGTGGTGTGATGGAAGTGGGGTTCCTGTTACCACTGACAGAACATCCCGAAATATTTTATTCCTCTTATATCACAGCAATCTTCCTAAAATTGCATAGTCGTACTTTTTATTGGTTTATAGTTGCATTTAATGTTGTGGAACATCCATGAAAATGCTTAGTTCCTGTTATCGAATAATCATTCTCTGACTTTCTCTTAAAAATGAAAAAAATGCAGCTTATGAAGGCTATGTTAGCGAGAAAAAGATAATAAACCATAAACCCCTCTGTTCTGAAGACTTACAGAAACTTAGTCAACACCTTCTAACCAATCAGAAACGAGAATTCTGCAGCGCTGATGTAATTAAAAAAAAACCTGTGTAAAGACAGTATATCAAAAAAGAGTGTGGTTAAAAAAAACCTCGGATTTTATCAAGGACTGTACGTTACCATGTGAGTCTTTTGTCCATGTTTCATCATCATCGAAGTGTGTGTCTCCACCGATGCCTATTCCTGGTTGGTAAGCGTGGGCGAGGAGTCCCTCAGGGCCGTCGAAGGGGTTGTGATCTCCATGTTCTGTCGTTTAAACCACACCAAGATGACAAATGAAAAAAGGTCTGAGAATGTTCTAACATTTCTGTGATCCTCAGAACTGTATCCTCGTGAAGTGAGTCTACCTCTTCTCCCGAAGCTGATCATGATGTCGGCGGTTCCTTCATGCATCCGCTTGAACTTCAGAGGAGTCACATCACTCCAGTCTTTCAGAGCATTATGAATGGCTCGATCCACATCCTTTTTCTCCAGATCAGAAGTGTAGTTTGTTATCCTGTGTGATAATGGATAACAGTTGAAATGGAAAAAAAATGGAAAATCATACACAAAACAGCAAAAAACAATACAAATTTACAAAAAACAAGACTAACCTGAATGTCACAAGCGTGTTCTGCCATTTGGGCTTCCTGGGGAAGAGATTGTACTCGGCTACGTCAGGCACACCACATCTGGCCTTCTTCATGACCTCCAGCGTGTTGTCGTCCAGGTTCCCAGTGACCTCCAGCTTGAAGAATGACTGCATGGCGCGGATCTTCTCAGTCATCACGTCTGAAGATTTGGGGTTTCCTAGCAGACCGGGTTGCATACCGTAGAACCGTCTGAGATATCGCTAAACACGAATAGAGGACGAATACAGAAAACTTAAACATGGACCATTATTTTTTTTTTTTATAGAAGTGATCTATATAGATATAGAAGCCTTTCATATCAGATGCAATGCCTATTATAAAATCTCTATATGGCTTTTAAATCTTAATAATTTATAATATAATAATTTATAATAACAATTTTATAGCATATTTTTAAATATTTAAAATGTAACACAAAGTGCTTTACATATGTCATGTAAAAGAGAAACAAGAGTTAAAGAGACAGTTAAAAAATGAAAGAAAGTAAAAGAATAAAATAAAAACATTATAAAAAATATTATAAATAATCAGTAAATAAAATAGTAAATAGTAAATAAAAAAAAAGTAAGAATGTAATCTAGGTAGAGAAAAAAAAATACATTTACAGAAATATACAATCAAAATTAGATAAACTAAATAAATGTTAAATTTTAAAAAAAAGTTTATTTTCTTTTTGTTTTTAAATTAGTGATGGAGGGAAAATGACAAATATTTAAGGCTATTATGTATCAGTTTTGAATATAGACAAATTTTGGTAACATTTCTAATTCTGACAGAATATTAAACCTATTTCTAGACATTTTTTTCTTGTTATTTCAAGCATTATTTCTAGAAATAAACGAAATCAGCTGCCAAGACAAGTTCAATCCCCAAAGTAATAAAAAAATGTCTAGAAATTAGAGTCTTAGCTCTCTGATTAGAGTGTTAGCCTTCTTCCATCACTAACAACTCAACAAAAACATACATATATATATGTATATGTAAAATGTAAAATATATTTTCACTTGCCCAGACATTTTAGCACTCCACTGACTAAAAAAACAAATGCATTTGCCATCTTTCAAAAGGTTTCCCTCACCTCTGCTGTTAGCCAGCTCTCCATCTCTGCAGGAAGAGGTTTGGTAAACGACTGTCCTACAGTCACTAATAGTACAGCTACAGCTAGAATCTCCATGATTACTGCGCTGCGTTCCTCCGTGAGTGACTGTGACTGGAACACGGGGCCTTTATATCGACCTGAGTGCTCTCCCACCTCTCCGGCACTAACACTCCGGCACTGTCATGACTCATGTAAAAGTACCCTGGGGACTTCCTTCTAGTCTGAAAAGTGCAGGCAGCAGCACTGCCGTGGTTTATAAAAAAATCTTTGAAAAGAGTGTACAGTTACATCACTGAATGATTTAAGTTTAATGAATGATTTCAGATTCCTCACAAAACATCAGTCTTGCTCATAATTATAGTTTATTACAATTTAGAAGAAACTATGTTACGTTATTTATTTATATCGCGTTAGTCAGAAGGTTGATGAATTTTCTATAACGGCAGCTCTGACAGTGGTGCATCTGTAAAGCGTTATCGTCTTTATAGTGACGACACACAGGGACGTAAATGGCACATAAACAGATTAGTAATACATGTATATGTAAGGAGATGTTATATGTTTTATTTAAATTTTTTTTTTTAAGTTTCCTCCATTTTTCTCCCCAATACAATCGCCTGCCATTTCCCACCCACCAGTCGACTGTCTCCTATCACACAACAGCTCCCACCTGGGGAGGGTGAAGGCTAACACGTGCTTCCTATAAAGCCAACCTAATGCATCGTTTAGAATCGCTGTTCATGCTGGGTCACAGAACGCACTCAGAGGAAAGTGCTATCTACCCTCTTCTACATTCATGAGCTCACAGATGCCTGTGATTGGCTAGTGTCTCTGTGATTGACAGGGGAGAGAGAGTATGCCCCTCCCCCCTACCTAGAGAGAATGGCTACATTGTTGGGATTGAAAAGCATTTCTGTTGCGCCATTCAGGAACCCTTTATTTGACATCTTTATGTAAGGAGTCTCCAGTTTCAGCACCTTGTAATAGTTAAAACTGCAATTTTAAACTTTCCGCCACAGGAAAGGTTTCAGGACAGAGGACTTTGCTGCTACAACATAATTAATAACATGAATTATCTTGTCTTGCTGGAGTCCCACAACATCAAATGTAACTAAAAACAGATAAAAAGTATGACATGTTCTCTAAGGTAGAGGAATAAAACACTTCAGGATGTGCTGTTTTGGGAAAACAATGAACTCCTGGGTGGTAGCAGTAACTCTGCTTCATCACACTACTCTGTAGTTGATTATTTTCCTGTAACGGCACACTCCGAAGCGTTTTATTGCTTAGATACCTGAAGCTGAAATAAACCAGAGCAAATTTCACCTGATCGTCTGATCGTCTGTGAATACCCTTCTGCTTAATTTAGACAGACGTTCCTTAGAGACGGATCATGATACCATCTTCGCATCTATTAGTAACATTTCCAGACAGAGCTACACCTCGTGACTGTGATGCATCGCCAAGCGTTGCTGTTGTGTCACTAATCCGGGATTAGTGGGTCAGATGTTAATACACAGAAATGGCAAAAAAGACGTTTTAGCTACAAAACACTGCAACTGTTGTATTTGTCTTGTATTAACCCCTTAAACTGGCAGATTTACATTCCTCAGTCTTGCAATTATAAATTAATTTCGCTGTAGTTAATGAACTATATGCGTTTCGATGAGCAAATGAATAATAAATCGAAGGTTTTAATGCAAGTTGTTCATAAACTCTATGAAAAGTGACTCCACTGATACTGTATACGGGATGGTCACCATTATACCTCGAGACAGTAACTGTGATTCATGAAAAAGTACCACGACCACTTCCTCTCTTCCCAATCAAACAGAAGAACAACAGAGAAAAACATGGCATGTAATGACCTCAGCGAGAGGTCGCAATGGTTTGAAGCTAAATTTTGTAAAGTGGACAGTTTTTTAACTCATGCTGACTCCTCCGTTATTCAGTATAGCTCATGGAGGCGGAGAGGTGGAAAGCGCTGCTGGACTTTTTGCGGCTTTGCAAAGTAAACAGTGAAAAAAAAGCGCTTCTCGGGCATCTTCTCAACGTGTGGTCGGGTCTGGGATCACTTAAGCACTCAGGGGCAGAAATCTTATAAGGGATGAGCTTTAAGGCGAAGATTTGTTGATCGGAATCTTTATTCTGATTGAAGTTGTGCTGAACCACATAATTGACCAAATTTCCAATTAAAACTTTAATCTCTGATTTGGGATTTATTCGAATGAACTTCTGTTCCACTATGATGCTCCTCTTGAGATAATTTTTATAAGAAAAACTTATCATGAAAAAGTCACTTAGATACTTTTTTTTAGATATAATTTCCTTCTGTCTAATCCTGTGGTTCTCAGACAACATTTTTACCTGCACTACCCATTTTCAATAATCATTTAAGCCTTTTATGATTTAAGATTTAAGATTAGATAGAAAGAATGTAATGCACAGGAACTGCAGAATATAACGTACACTGTATTTAGCTAGAAAATTAATAGATTAGTTAATAATAGAGACTGAGAGCGTTTGACACAAGTCTCATTCCTGCAAGTGTCTCAAATCTGGTGGTATTTAATATTGGAACGGACATTGAGTCATATTAGTAATTATAATTATAGTAATAACTAGAGCAACTAAATATATATATATGTATGTATGTATAATATATGTAGTACTGTTTCCTTTTTTCCTTGATGAATCATGCTTCTCCTTCTCTAGTCCTACTTTTTTAGTATATATATATTTTTAAATTAAATATCCTTCAAAATCAGGTTTCATTCCTTTCTGTCTTGCAATTCATGCAACTCTTGGGGAAACCTTGATCTAACCTACAGTGGCATTTCTAAAACTTATGCAAACCAACATTCAAATAAAAATCTCTGTAGCAACAGGATTAAAGACAATCTAGGATTATTGTAAGACTAAAGCCAGGATTAATTGATGAATTCTGTTCAATCCTGTTTATTTTAAAACAGGTTTAAATGTTGGGTGTGAATAGAACAATAAACTATTAACTTTGATGTAATCCAGGATAAACCTTAAACTCAGTCCACAACTTAATGCTTAAGACCAGTCTCTTTTTTTTAAACCATCGTTTAGGAGGACATCGGGACTGAAAAAAGAAAATGTCTCAAAAAGAAAACATGACAAAATTTAAAAGAACTTTGTTAAAGTCTGGAACTGCAGCGGACACAAATCAGAACCTCGGGTTTGGACATTTTACACCAAAAGTGACACATAGTGTGATGACTAATGTACATATATTAATAATATTCTTTAAATATATTGTACGTAATTCCATACGACGTAAGGGGCAGTCATGGTCTAATGGTCTGAGGGTTGGACTTGTAACCTGAAGGTGAACCTGAAGGTGGTGGGTTCGAGTCTCGGGTCCGGCAGGGATTGTAGGTGGGGG
>CM074958.1:19712821-19729232 GCA_037577455.1 Pangasius macronema
TGGCCGCTCTCACCACTGTCTCGTACACCTTCCCCTTGATTCTCGCTGATATTTTTCCATCACACAGAACTCCCGACCCCTTTCTCCACCCATTCCAACCTACCTGAACGCGCTTCTTACAGATAAAATTCAAAAATCAACCTGGAAAATTTCCTGATTATTGATAGATGAAAAAGGCATTGATCCCAAGTCTAGTTTTAGTTCAGATGCCTTTATGTATAATGAAAGATCCAACACAGGAGACAAGATGCGGCTAATGTCAATTGTGTTAGCTAGCTAGCTAATTAGGATTGCGTTTATCTGTTTATCTAAATGTCAGCCTGTTCACTAGATGTGCTCACTACATGGAGAACAGCATGCGTTTCTGGTTGTAGCATTTTGCTCATATTTGCAGTTCTGATTGTAGTCATCAAGAATGCCCTACTCGATCCTAGTGGTGTTTAATAGTAATTCCTACAGGAAACCAACATCCACTTCTAATTAACATCCATTAAGCAAGTGCAACCTTCAGCAATTTCCATAATAGATATTAATGTTTTTTAAGCAGGGAAGTTGAGAGTATATTTTCAATTGTCCATAAACTGCTAGAGCTAACTAACTAGCTAATGTTAGACAACTCAAACTTTACTGCTAACAATAGTTAGCTGAAAGCTAACTTGATATAATTTCTGTTAGATTTATAGTCATATTCACTATATGTGCTCACTACTTGGCTTGTAACATATTGTTGTAAAACCTAAGCAGTGACCTATATAAGCAATAGCAGAGCATTTCAGATTCAGCCACAGATAAAAAAAAAAGACGACTCCAGTACATTGAGATTTCTGCCTGTACTCTGTGCTTGCTGGAGCGTGACATCATTAATGTTTACACAAGATTTGGGGTTTGGAGTGAAGTGTTAAGTTACTGATGCTTAACCTGTAGACATGTTTTTAGAGAGTGTGTGTGTGTGTGTGTATGTGTGGGTGTGTACAGTGGTACTCGTGAAGGGATTAGTTTTCGTCCCAACCTCAGCAGGAATCCTAAAAAAGGGCCAATTAGAGTCAAAGGCTTACTATCTTTCCTTTCCTCTCTCTCTCTCTCTCTCTCTCTCTCTCTCTCTCTCTCTCACACACACACACACACACACACACACACACACACAACAGCCCATTACTCATTGCAGATGAAGAAAAAGCACGCAAAGGAGCAAGCACAAAGATACATCTATATGCAGGAGCACCTATGCAGGCACCCACACACTCAACTGGACTTAAAGCAGCCTATGAGTTTATACCCAGGTGGACATGTTAACCTTCTGAGAGAAAAACTCTTTAAATTCTCTTTAAATTCTATCATTCATTTGTTCTTCTTCAGTAAATGCTTTATCCTGGTGAGGGTTATTAGTGGATCCGGAGCGAATCCCAGGAACACTGGGCGATTATATACATATACATATACACAGGGGTAATTACCATAGCCAGTCCCCCTCTCTGCATGCTTTTGGAAGATGGACATGAGGAAAACATCTAAAACTGCACAGACAATAACCTGAGCTCAGGATTGAACTGGCGACCCTGGAGCTGTGAGGTGGCAACACAACATTTAATATTTCCCTCAGAGGGACAAATGAATAATTTAATTTTCCAAATTCTAAATTTTATTAGTCTCCAGTAGTGTTATTCCACCCGGGGGCAAAATAGAGCAATAAACCTAGGACCATAAACTCATCGACTGATGAAATGTGCTAATGATATATTATTCTTTATTTTCAAGCCATTAATTTGATGCTGTAACCATGTCTCATTTCAGAAGAATGAATTAAGGGGGCATTTCAACCGTATACAGCTAGTACAATACATAGTGAAATGAAAAAAACATTCCTCCAGAGCTATGGTGCTACATTAAACACAGAACTACAAGAGACTACACATAAAGTGCGCTTGCAAATATGTGCAAACAGCACAAGACACCGATCAGAAAAGGTCTGGCTTTAGAGCATTTCATTTCCTGTGTCGCTTGCTCTTAAACATTGTGATATGACACAGGAAACACTTTCACGAGTTATTCACCGTTAAAGAATACACTCTATTGGCACAGTTCTTTAACTGATACAGATTAGAAAACAAGCCACTTTGGATGAACTGGTAGCTCCTTTAGTGCGCCACTAGATGGAAACAGTGTCATGAAGAGTGTGCATGTCTCTCAGTGTCAACATGTGATGCATTTTTCCCCTCACTTGTCCTCTAGAAGGAGCACTAGTGCATCTCTCTCGGCTTGGCTTTTGTGTGCCAAATAAGGATTCATTTTACTCAAATGAGGATTAAAATTAAACTCTGGCACGTTATTGAGCGCTTTGAGTCGAATCAGGTGTCTTAGAGGTGGAAATGAAGACACAGCAGAGAGTCAGGACTATTTTGTCAAAGCTGATAAAGATTAATTTATTGTGTCGATATAAAGAGGAAGAATTAGAACAGAAAGATTTTAGCTTACTGAAAGTATACAGCATTGTTCAGGTGGTGGTGTGGCTTCAGCTTCTGTGTAGTAGAAATCATGCCATATTAGTGTGCATGTGAAATAACTAACAGTCATTGATATTTTATGTTGTTTTATAATGTGCTTCTGTGTTTGTTCCTATTAGAATTACTTTTCACACCCAGTCCAACACAGACTACTGCTACTACTGCTGTACTGAAATGCTAAAGAGTTCCATCTCAGGGAATCTTGACTCATGGGGAGTGGCTCAGGTTCAGCATCCATGCAGCTGCAAATACAACTTACACAATTCACGGATGTTTGAAAATACAGACAGATAAACTATTCACTGATTCGATCATCTGAACCATTTAATGAGGAAGACACAAATCTCACTCATGACTCAGACGATTCCCTCATTCAAGCACTGATACACTGAATGAGAGGAGTGAATCTCACTCATGACTCAGACGATTCCCTCATTCAAGCACTGATACACTGAATGAGAGAGGAGTGAATCTCAATCATGGCTCAAACGATTCACAGATTCAAACACTGACCAGCTGAAATAGAGAGGCACAATTCATTGAACTCACTGATTCAACTGACCCTCTGAATGAGAGAGGTGCAAATCTCAGTCATGACTGAAAGGATTCACTCATGACTCAAACGATTCCCTGATTCAAACACTGATACACTGAATGAGAGAGGAGTGAATCTCACTCATGACTCAGACGATTCCTTCATTCAAGCACTGATACACTGAATGAGAGAGGAGTGAATCTCAATCATGGCTCAGACGATTCCTTCATTCAAGCACTGATACACTGAATGAGAGGAGTGAATCTCACTCATGACTCAGACGATTCCCTCATTCAAGCACTGATACACTGAATGAGAGGAGTGAATCTCAATCATGACTCAAACCATTCCCTCATTCAAGCACTGATACACTGAATGAGAGGAGTGAATCTCAATCATGACTCAGATGATTCCCTGATTCAAGCACTGATACACTGAATGAGAGGAATGAATCTCACTCATGACTCAGACGATTCTCTGATTCAAGCACTGATACACTGAATGAGAGGAGTGAATCTCACTCATGACTCAGACGATTCCCTCATTCAAACACTGACCCACTGAATGAGAGGAGTGAATCTCACTCATGACTCAGACGATTCCCTCATTCAAGCACTGATACACTGAATGAGAGGAGTGAATCTCAATCATGACTTAAACGATTCACAGATTCAAACACTGACCAGCTGAAAGAGAGGCACAATTCATTGAACTCACTGATTCAACTGACCCTCTGAATGAGAGAGGTGCAAATCTCAGTCATGACTGAAAGGATTCACTGACTCAAAAAGCACAGGGCAGGTTTGGCACATTGCAAACAATTTTTTAAAATGACACAATGCAACACAATTAACTGACTCACAGGGTGTGGATCAGATTCAGCACACATACATGCTTATATGACTACAATTAATGAATGTTTAAAAACACTAACAGAAAACACAAGTTACAGACCCGCTGATTGAGAGAGGAGTGAATCTTGGTGTTGACTCCAAAGCTTCACTGATTCAAACGCCGACTTGATGATTGAGAGAGGTGTGAATCATGGCCTTGTCTCAAAGGATTCAAGGATTCCACTGGGGTGTGGATCAGGTCTCCAATACAGATTTGTAGAGGTTATGTGAAAAGAGCAACCAAAACCTGTGAAAACAAGAACCATAAACCTGAACAGAAGATACGAGGCAAAAACACGCAGCCTATGAGCGAGACTGTGCCGCACACGCAACAGCACCTAAACACAACAACAGCAAAAGCTTAACAATAAGATACTGAAAAACAGGAAATTGTATAGAGGTGCTAATCAAGGTGAAGCGAGATGCAGGTGAGAGTGATTGAGACGTATGATGCGCTGGGGCTCATGGGAAGTGTAGTTCATCGCCCCTTTCGCGCCATCATGCCAGTTTCAGTGTGCAATTTAGGTTTGTAATTGCGATACCGATTTGTTTTGCAATTCTTTCACCAATTCACAAACTGTATGGTCGCAGAACATAAAACTGGCCTACAGGATGCAGTAATTCCTGCTTCTGCTTTTCATGGTCAGGCTAAAAAACAATACTATACTACCACAATATTTACCTTTAACCAGAGGGAATTCAGCGTTGTGTTGTGTAGAGTAGAGAAGTCAGCATGTGGCTCACGTGAGAGTGAATCTCCAGTGACTCATAAACAGCTATAGCACTGTAACAATGCACCTATAGAAATGATCCAGGCTCTAGAGGGGCTTGTTTTCATGATAAACGTGCTCAATGAGAATTGAAGTGTTGGTAATGATTGCTTCACCAGTTTCCATTAAATCATACTGTATATGTTTGCTAATGAAGGGTGTTATGGTAGCATAGTAGCGTTGGTGCTTCACAGCTCCAGGGTCTAGGGTCTGATCCTAGGTTACTTAGCGTCCTGACTTTTGCATGTCCCACTGGGTTTGCTCCAGGTACTATGGAAGGAACACTGTACACAAAATAAATATGAGATGGCCTAGATTGTCAATCGAGTTAACGTCCAAACCAGGACCAAAGAGACCCTGTTCAGAGAACATACAGACTTTGCCAGATCTGCATGATGAAAGCGACACAAATCCACAAATGTCTGTCTTTAGATGGCTAGCATCACAAGCCTGACATCTAGCCCTTTCTCTAGAAAAAAAAATCTGGGAATCTTTACCTGTTGGCAAGCATGAGGCAACACTCAAGCAACACTCGTGAATAATTATTTCCCCTGTTTTCTCCCTAATTTTGTCTTTGTCTTTTCCAACTATCATAAGACAGCTACCAATCAGGGAGGGTGAACATATCAAAGACATTTTTTTTTTTACCAACAAAGCAAATATATTTCATAAACCCATTTTCATTTTATGACTCGTATTATGCACATAAAGTCGATGTGAAATTATCTGCTGACTCTCAAGATGGTCATAGCAACTGATTTGAATCATCTGAAGTACTTCCTTTATAAATCCGAGAAACTCGTATCCTTCCCCGTCTTCGCTTGCCTCCTATCTCCAGTGTCTTAGTGGACGGTTTTAATCGCTCCTTCATGTATGGATCCTCTCGTCCAGCTGTCTGCCACTCCTGACAAATATTTACCCCATTCACTTCCTGAGTGACATGGCTCACAATGACCTGATAGTGGCTCCATCTGTTAGCTGGGTTTTAATGAGGCTTTTAAGGGCCCATAAAGTCTCCTCCTGCCCATGCAGGATGACGATGTTGTGGGTGTCCTCTTGATTCCTGGAAGAACAGTGAACCCCTAGGGGCTCGATCTCTGATCTGGAGATCTGCTAGCGCCGGCTTTACTCCTTTAATCTGGCTCGTTTGTGACGATCGATTGGATATCAGAGGCACCGTGCTTGAGCTGCTCGGGCAGGTGCTCGAGATAAGATTGGCATTCAATCAGATTTGTGGACACTGGAGGTGGCTGTGGCGATTGTTGCCATATGATGTGCTCAAAATGTGACATTGAATGACATTATATTACTTCAATTGCTTTTGATATGAGAAAGCACAAGCTATGGCTATGATTTTCATGGCATGTCTGTGACAAAAAAATGACTCTACTTTTCTCAAATGGCTTAAATGTGTAAATGGCCATTTGTGTGATAGCCTGGGAAAACAGCTCACATGGTCACAATTTGATAAAAAAAAAAGAAGAACTTTTCCTGAACTCAACTGAAATATTCATCTCAATCACAAGTAACTTTATTGCATTAATACATCCCACAAAATCGCATTAACAGATGTCATTCCAATTCCACGGAAAGAAGCTGCACCTACCTCTACATTTATAACCTAATCTTCTGGTGGAAAACCAACATGGCTGACAAATTATAAATGTACAATGGAAAATGAGTTCTCACTTTGATTATCAGCATCACCCACATCAGTCCATGTCTCATCACCTGAAGTAAAAGTCAGTCACAGCGTTTAAACACGAGCCACATGCTCGTCTCTTCACTCCACTGATCTCTGCTCAAGCTAACATTGGTGTGGAAATGATTGTGGATTCATTCACTCACTTCCGTTCTATTTTCTACGTTTCTTTGTAATTTTTTATTAATGTTTTTCTCTTAGACTTGACTCTGCTGTCATCTGTTCAGAGTGTGTAAGAAGTGCTCTTCTCTGTTTTGATGATGATGATGATGATGATGATGTCACGGCGGACATTCCGAATCAGTTTTAATTTGATTTGGCTTATGTTCGTTGTGACGACTTTTTTTGGCCACCGTGTTGGTGTAAGAAACTCTCATTTCAGTTAACCTGGGAGCTTTCCACAGAAAATCAGATACACTGGTGCACAGGTGCCTCCTTTACAAGCTGCCTTTTGGATGTGGATAATGGGGGGTGAGCTTGTTCACTCTCTCTCTCTCTCTCTCTCTCTCTCTTACTCTCTCGTTCTCTCTTTTGTTAACATTTACTTCCAACTGAGGCCAGGTTTTGTGCCCTCTTACGCAAGCTGCCTCTCGGTTTACTTAACCTGTAATTTGTTGTGTTCTTTCACATGGTTTGCAGACGGTTTATTACTTTGGTGTGGTACAAATAAACCATTTCTGGCTTTGAATTTTCATCATTGCCTCCCTTCTTTGTTTATGAACTGATTAAATGCTGGTTCCTGACACTGTTTAGCGAGAAGAATGTCAGGAACTCAAGAATGTCACACGTAGCTAGCAAGGTTTTGGACATCTTTAGGCAGACTGTTTGTTAGACATCGGTTTGAATGTTTTGTTTGTTGTTAAAGCGACTCACATGAGTCAAATTAACTCACACTTACACCACATGATCTTTAATGACAGAAAGCAAAGGCAAGGTTACACAGTGGCAGAAAAACGTATTTTTGTCTTGATTTTTCTTTGGCTGTTTGCCAGAATTCAGACGTGACGTCTGATAGCTTTCCCATGTTTTCCCACACGTTTCTAAAAGGAATCTCAAGCTGGATCTTTTCACGTAATAAAAATGCAATAAATCAATAACATAATAGTGTTTCATTTACATTAATGTTAGTGTGGTAGTAAACAAAGCTATAAAATCGCAGCCATGTTTAGTGTCACGTTACACTAGCTAGCTAAGAGTGCACTGATCATTAACGAGCATTATATGATAAGCTCTAGTAAGCATGTAAGTGAACCTGAGCAAGATGTTTGTGTCCGTGTTTTTAATCTGCCTCAGATGTGCATCACTCCTCTGGGGCAAAGCCTGGTTATACTTCAGCCAGGTCTGTTTGTTAAAGGCTCTACGCCGGGTCATTCCTTGCCGTGTGCTTTGAGTGCCCTCGCTTCTGAGAAAAGCTGGAGCCTTGTTGCTGTTGGAAACACCAGCTGTGTGTGTGTATGTGTGTGTGCTAACAAATACAGTACACACGAGCTGATGTCCTTGAGCACGGAGACCTACAGCACACAAGCTGCAGATATGAGGAGAAAAAAAAAGGTTTTCTTTCATCAAAGAGGAGTCCTAAAGTGATAAGGAGACAAAGGTCCTTCTCTGTGTTTGAAAGCAGTCACAGACAGGGGAGAAAAAAATGAATTTTGATGAATCCGGGTGGCCATGGAGTGTGCTTTTTAACATCTGAAAGAGAGGAAAGGATAGAAAATGAAAACAATCGAAATGAGCGAGGAAGAAGTGACCTTTGGTGACCTTTCAGGTTCGGGTATTTGTGCTGTGTGCACTTTTTTATTTCATAACAGACCTCATTTATCACTCGGGAATGACTACGAATGACTATATTCATAAATCATTAGCAGGAGGATTTACACAATAAATGTCGTGTTTAGGAAAATGCGGTTAGTTCAGAAAAACATTCATAGAGTTTGTGCAAATTGACGTACATATGTGACTCACAAGTGTATGTAATCTGTTTCAGATCATATAATTTACACACAAATGTAACGGAAACTCATTTGTTTCATATTAACTCCGATATTTCAAAAATACGATATTTATTTAAATACCAGCAAGACTAGGGACAAGTTGATGTGCTGAAAAGGCTGAGCTGCGTTACGGAAAGATTGAACACACACAGCGTTTAGGAGGAGGCGCTCTTTCACTGTTCACTCGCCATTTTGTCATTTTCAGCTCTGTGTGAGCTTTGCCTTTTATGGTGTTTTGTGGGCGGGGCTAAAAACAAATAAGCTGTGCTGTGAAAGTGCTTGATAACGTACAGCTGACTGGCAGTTATGATCATAGACACGTAAGGACGAAGGAAATCAGCGTTACTGAAACTTTTATAAATCTGACAGGAATTTAGGCGAGGCCAAAGGAAACGTTTACACGTGACTTTACTGAAAGATTCATTGTGTGTATTGCAGGATCAGTGGAACAGACGTACGTTGAAGGCTGGTGGATCTACGTGGTTAGATGCTTTTTTTTTTTTTGAGTTTCTATGTATGTTTCTATCATTTTCTCTCCTTCTGCATATCTTAAAACATTAAGGAAGTCAGAGTATTCGCTGGCTTGAGTGGAGCTCTTATCCGTTATCATAATGGAGGAGTTTTTGAGTAATCTGTGGTTTCTGGGATGTGATGTGGTTTCCATCTCACTCATATCTGTAAATTATTAACTCGTTCTACTCTGACGTTCATCAACTTAGTTTAAGAAATTTTCCAGATTTTTTAGTCTGTTGTTCATCTATTTGCTTTAGTCTGTATCAGCTGCATGTCTAGTGTATAATTTGCGTTATAATAGTTGCATGTTGTAAACATGTGCCCCAACAACTGCACTTAGACTTCCACTGTGAAGTAAATATGCTTTTTTCAGTCCAGCAAAACCATCCATGGGGATCACACACATTACGGATGATGTAAATAGAGGTTAGATTGAAACACGATGTTTTAAAGTTTTCCTTTAATAGGATCATGATATGTGCTTATGCATTTATGATACTGATGCTGTACGTTAGATCTCTATTTCGTTGGCCTTCATCCTATGTACTGGATAGTTGGAGGTGAAACAGCTGTCAGGCTGAACCCTGTCAACCCCCTACCACACACACACACACACACACACACACACACACACACGCACACACACACACACACACACGCACACCAAGACCATCACCACCACTATACCCAAATTGATTTATGAGCCAAATTAAATAAATGACATTTGTAGCAGAAGAGGCAGAAAGGACAGAGGAGCGGTGGTGAGGTGGGTCTGGATGCATCATGGCAGAACAAAACAAGGCTATTCAGTCTGGATGGTTTCCTCTCCCCGGAGAGAGAGAAAGAGAGAGAGATATAAAAGCCAACAGTGTTTGAATAGGCTCTGCACCATGAATATATTAAAAAGCCGTCATCTTATGCAGATTTCGTGGAATGATTACACATTCGGATCTGAAGGAGCCCGGCAAATGGGTCTGCAATGATCATCTCTCTCGGCAGGCCCGAAAGGTCGGCCAAGCAAATTAGCACATTGCATTTTGATGAGAGCGGATCTTAAGGCGCGGGACACCACAGAGCAGACGTCTGGTGTTTGCAAACAGGTTTTTTCTGCTTCTTTTTTTTTTTTCATTTCTGTTTCTGACCAATTTCACAGTTCTGTGTTAAACTAAAAGCGATGGAGGTTGAGTGCATTCGATCAGCCAAGATGTATTCGCTTCTTCAGATCAACACACACTTTAAACTTCACCAGGTTGGTTTCTGAGACTGTATGACACACTGTTCTATATAAAAATGGACAAAATGGTACTGTTGTGTGCAAAAGTTTGCACCCTCTATTGGATTCTGGGTGAGAATATTGCTGTATTTGACTTAGCTTGGATGTGGAATGTGACTTTCCAAGTTGAGGGGGCGTCATTAATAATGCAGCATTAGTGTCTATCTACAGAACAGGGCAGAATTCTGTGCTAATGTAATACTGTTGTCCTCCTTAAACTCATTACACAAGAAAGTCTAAATATAGTAGTGATGTATCGAGCCAGCAGGTATCTTAATTAGCAAGATCTAAACTTTCTGATGACGAGCTCTAGTTCTTTTGTTTAAATGAGCGTCATTAAGCAAGCTAATGAGTTAAAAGGCATCCAGTGCTTTTTGCCGTGTTTTATTTAAGGCATTGAAAGCTCAACCAGGCTCAAACTCTGAGTGAACTGGTAAGTGTTAATGGGAGTCGGAAAACAGCTCTCAAAAGACCCGAAACCTAAAAATAGTGACCTTTTAGAGAGCTGGAGAAGGACATAAAAAGATATAAACGTGTTAATGGCGACCAAGAGTGAATATCAGCAGTCAGAAATGACAGAAACACACACACACACACACACACACACACACACACACACGCTTTTTTCTTTACCAAATTTGTTACTTGATGAAGGAACAGCTGTACAACTGAACTCATATTAAAATATCTTCTTGGCGCCATCATTTCAAAGTAAGGGTGCGCAAACTTTTGCCCCTGAACTGCACATAGCTCGTAGCTGCTTTTTGAAGCAGAAGTTTCTTCATCGTTATATAGTTTGGAGTCACTCCACACCAGTAACAGACTCTAACAGGAGGCGTGACCTGACGTTCGAAGCCGGAATTACATGTCAGAAGTGATTTGTGGGATAATATAGTCGCAGTTCTATATTCGGTAAGAAATAAAACACGTCATGCCATGTTGTTATAGGAAAATAATAAACAACAGGGTGGTGTGATGAAGCGCAGTTACAGTTACCACTCTATTATTTTTTACCACTCTATTATTACCACGTCTATTATTTTCAATAACAACACATCTCTAAGTGATCACATATGCTAACGCTGGATATATTTTTTCCTTAAAGAATCATACAGTGTAATTTTTATCTATTTATAGTTGCTTTTAAAGTTGTGGAACACCACTGTGAAGCAGGTTAGTTCCTGTTATCACTTATATTATAATAGTTTTTCCCTGACTTTCTCTTGAAAAAGGCAAAAAAATAAATAAATGCCCATGGTGGAAAACGTAAAAGTTACAGCTTTGTAAAAAAAAAAAAAAAGCGCTGACACTTCCATAAATGTTTCATTTTTTTATCTGTTTATTGTGAGATTCCGATCTACAAGCCTTGCAAATGAGTTGTTAAAGGGCAGTCGTGGCCTAATGGTCTGGGAGTCGGACTCGTAACCCGAAGGTGAACCTGAAGGTGGTGGGTTCGAGTCTCGGGTCCGGCAGGGATTGTAGGTGGGNGGGTTAAATGCAGAGCACAAATTCCGAGTATGGCTCACCACACTTGGCCACAAAGTCACTTCACTTCACTTCACTTACTATAGAAACAATAACGTACTGAACAAGCGCATGAATATAAACCTGCAGTTTGCTGTTGTAGAAAATGAATCAACACCTTCTGACCAATCAGAATCAAGAATTCAGAAACGCTGCAGTTTGAATGTATTTCATACGGACCTATTGTGCTATTCTTACTTTATTTATGAAACCATCGATATTCGAATCGAAACATCAAAGTCCATAACCAAATGACTGAAGTAAACATGTAATTGTTTTTTATAAACTCTCCTTTTAAATGTAAACATTACACTGGATAAAGCAGAGTGAGATTTACTAAGAGTTACCTCCTAGCCCTAACCCTTCTGGCTTCTCTCCAGTGTCTATCTCCGTTATGCTAACAGGTGTATAGCATGTTAAAGGCTAACTGCGCTGTAATCATTAAACGCACATAAAAAATTTCCTAGTTACGTCCACCAGAAACAATTTCAGAACTTTTACTCACTAAACACGACGGTCACAGGTGACAGAGCCTGTCATCGCTCTGGCCCTCATCCTGCTGAAACGGCTGCGTGATGGATGATCCTGTCAGCATGCTCACAGTAGCTCGAATGATTTTTCTTCCACAGCTGAAGTAAATGGCCACTTTAGAGCAGCGAAGTGCCAGAATCTGGGTTAGCGCTTTCACATTCAGAGCAGAACAGGGACAAGAACGTGTTGTTCCTCCGAGGGGCCGTGCTGTTCATTACAGTTAGCGGGCTGTAGCGCTGCAGCTGCGACGTTATTCCTTCTGCTTATAAACAGAGATGAGACGCCGTTAAGGGTGCCTTGTTATACTGAATGCTGTTACGCAATTCCATTTCAATCTAAAACCTCTGTGTATTTTTACTTAGATTGACTAACACATGCTGCAAATCTCATGAGTCAAGACTCAAGACTCAAGACTCAATCATTTCTGACCAACATCCCGATTTAATATGCAGGATACAATTTTGTGCATTTTAACCTATTTCATAAATAAGGAATAAAGCATGAAGGATGGATTAGTGGATTAGTTGCCAGCGATTACAATTTTACTTGTTAAAGGATGATACGTCGTACTTTTTATCCATTTATTGTTACATTTAATGCCGTAGAACGTTTGCGAAACGTGTTATCACTCATATTAAAGGAGCTGTAAACAGTCATTCCCTCACCAGTCTCTCTCTTCTCTCTCTCTCTCTCTCTCTCTCTCTCTTGAAGTTAATATGATGGAAAAAACGTTACCATGTTACCAAGTGGTGGAAAATTTACTGGCGCTTACAAATCACTCCTTCCACAAATGCTAAATAAATGTCTCCTTAAAGAATACTTCGCTGTATCATCCATACGTTTTTCTTTTTGGAATAACACATTTTTTATTTATACACCTGAGCAGTTGAGGGTTAGGAGTCTGGCTCGAGGGCCCAGTAGGGGCAACCTGGCAGTGCTGGGATTTGAACTCATGGCCTTCTAACCAGTAGGCCAATGCCTTGACCACTGAGCTACCACTACCCCTGCCACTCACAGAGTCTGACCAATCAGAATCGAGATTTGAACAGCTCTGTGGTGTAAAAAGATTTAAAACATCAAGGTAAATGCAGATAAATTTTTATGAATACCACAAAAATCTTTGTCTAAAGGCGCTTATGTATATAATAGTAGTGTTTAAATTAAATTAAAGTTCTTTTACTCGGTTTAAAGTACCTTTTTAGCAGGTTTAGTTTTGTTTGTGTATTTCACTAATGCTTCAGGACATTTAATAGTTGACATTTTCTAACTTTGTTTCATTTTTAATTGAATAATTTGATAATTTGACGCAAACTTTCACTCGGATATATTTTTTTCTTTGCTTTTTCGACCCCCAGCTTCTACACGAACATGACACCGTGAATAAACAGTGGGAAGTTAATATGTGTTGTAGTTCATATCGTCCTTAAAGGTTGCTACGTTAAACACACGGAGGTCAGACAGAATAATGAGAGAGTGCGAGAGGTGTAATGACAGCTGAGTTGTGGCTCAGGGGTAGTGTGTGTTAGGCTCCCTGTGGTGGACTATTACCATGGAGTCAAACACTCACGATCTTGCTACTAATCATCCAGGGAGGAAGGGAGGAAGTGTGTGTGTGTGTGTGTGTGTGTGTGTGTGTGTGAGTGTGTGCGTGTGTGTGTGTGCGAAGGGGGGGGGGGGGGTTGATAGTGCTGCAGAACAGTACTAATATTATGATCAGATTGTTACATAATAATATTAAAAACAGTGATGGACTATTATAAAATGTAAACCTTGACTCAACATGAAAAATTATAAAATTATTTACGTTTGGTGGAACATACAAATGCCGTGATTCATCCGAACCCAAACACTCAACTGGTGCACAGATAAGACATTTGGACACCAGGCTAATCGGAATTCGGATTAAATTTCTATTAGTCCTAACGTAAGCTCAAAGTAACTAAATTAGGACCAAAATCAAAAATTAGATCAAAAACTAATCAGATTGAACTCAGATTTCAATTTCAGTCAGGAATTCATTTTAATCCTGCAGCTGAGGTGGTTTTCATTTTCAAAATGGCAGCATATATTACACAGATTACAGAAATCTAACAGGCTCCCGTAAACTATTCCTGTTTTACTTAAAAATTAAGATGGAATGATGAAAAGGTGTCAGTGACGATTCATCTCAGTAGTAACAGTTGCTGCTTTTTAGACTGATGAATCCATCATGAATCCAACAATCAGAATTAAACCCCACGTTAATGTTAATGTTAATATTTTAACCAGGTTAAGATTGTAATCAGAGATATGAAAGATTTGAATGATTTTTTTTTTTAAATCATTGAAGCCCCCCCTTCACCCTTCACCCTCCCCAGTTTGCATCTACGTACACAAAGCTCCACACTCACCATTACCAAGGACTGTCATGACATCACTTTCAAACACGCTCGGATATTCAAGTGCTTGAAAGCCAAGTTATAGCTCCATAAACACGCAATTTCTCCTCATAATTATTTATGAAGCAGCATTTGGGGTGCGTCTGTAAAATTATTCCAGCTACATAATACACTCTTTCTGAGACAACGGCTTTACCTATTATTTTTTACTTTCCATAATTTCTCCATAATTTCCAGATTATTTGTACTAGAAATATATGACAAAATATTGACTATTGCTCCATTAAAGTTAACAACAAAGCAAAGCAGTAAAGTTCTGCAGCCCTTGTTGATGAGAGAGGTCATAGGAGAACGACCACTCTTTACAACCGTGGTGAGCAGAAAAGCATCTCAGAATGCACAACGCGTCAAACCCTGAGGCACACGTCGAACACCGCGTCCCGCTCCTGTCAGCCAAGAACAGGGATCTGAGGATACAGCGGACACGGGCTCTCCCAAAACTGTAGCTGAAGACTAGGCTTACTGTAGGTATTGTGCGTTCTGGGATGCTTTTCTGTTTATCACGGTTATAACGAGTGCTTATTTGAGTTACTACTTTGAAAGTAGTTGCTAATTGTATGATGTGCAAACAGATAAGTGTGAAATCATAGAGACAAAAGTGCAGACAAGAAATAGATACAAAAAAACACAATAAATATAATACAAATATAAAGCCCACATCAACACTATGGAGCGCTGAGCTACTATGGCAGGCAAGGATTGTGCCGGAAAAATAAATAAATAAATAAATATGAGGAACCTGTGCTAAACGTAGGAGATATTTGTACTACAGTCTCTCTAACAGGGTTTTAGCTTGATAGTATGACAACACAAAGCAATTGTGTAAGTATCTCAGGATAAGAGTGTTCTCTCTATGTTGTTCATGTAAATGTAAATGTAGGACTGGAGCTGATTTTTAGTTCCTGGTTCATGTGGAACAGGAACTATAGGTGTGATATGAACAAACATGCAGATGAGGGACCAATTCTCTTCCCAGCCATTTGTTTTATTTGCATTTAGCCAGGTTTTTTAAGTCAGAGGTAACACAGCATTACTGCCCAAAGTTTAGTTTTTCCTAACAAAAGTGAAGCATCGGAAAATTAATTTTGCTCAAACCATAAACTTACACTTTGTACATGTGTATCTGGTGACATCAAAAGTGACATTAGTGTTCACGGCATAAAGTGAAATCAATACAAAGCAGCACATCTTCAGTCTGAACCTCCTTCATGTTTAGCATGTTGCTGTGCTCTTGCTTTGTGCTATAATGTTGGATAAGTCACACCGAACTAATTATTATTCTGTTAAGTCAAGCATATGATCAGGCTCTGATGCGTTCTCATACACTCTATATACACTCTGTATAAGAGACTCTTACACAGATCTGTGTGACTCAAGTGCTATTAATGTAAATTGGGTTCTTGACCTGCTTCATTAGAGATTAGAAGAGTGGTAGGAAAAGTGGCAAGAGTCTTTCTGTGAGACTTGTTCTCCTGCTGAAGGGTGTGTGAAGAGCCTAAGATGCAGCAATTAAGTCATTATGGAATTAAGGAATAAATCAGTTCAAGACATTACAAGAAAATAATCAATAACAGCACATTCATGGGTGTTTTGTTCCACTTATACCACCTCCAACTATTCATCAATAACATCCTGCAATGAAGGTCTTCAATTAATAATGCTGAGAAAGTCTGTTAGATGAAAACGGAGAGAATTTTAGTGCCCATTTGTAGTTACATTTAATTGGTTTAGAGACAGTGG